>JABWTJ010000961.1:120773-170803 GCA_016801875.1 Solanum sitiens
GGATCGGGTGTCACGAACCGACACGTAGAATTAGGGGATCGGAGTGTCACGTACCGACACAAGAGGAAGAAAGATAATGAATCTTGAGAGATGTTAAAATACTCAATGTAATGAACCTAATTTCCCAAATGAGTGTGGTATTGAGGCTTGAGTCCTCATGGATGAACTTGGTAGTACTTATTGATGATTATAGTACTTGTTGCTACATGTTGATTATTGTAGTTGATTTATGATATGAACTGATATATACTGTTTTCTATTTTGAGTTGGCCGATGATACCTACTCAGTACTTGTGTTTTGTACTGACCCCCTACTTGTTGTTTCTTTCTTTGTTATTTGGGGAATGCAGCAAACGTACCGTCGTCTTCAACTCAACAGCAATTCTAGCCAGTCTTCACTACACCGGATTTCAGGGTGAGCTAATGCTTCTAGCTTGGACTGGATCTTCTCTTCAATGTCTTGATGCCTTGAACTTCCGGCATGGACTAGCCTTTTATTTATTTTAGCTTCTTAGATACTTTTAGATTTGTAACTTGAGGATAGATGTTCTTGTGATGATGACTTCCAGATTTTGGGGATAATGAGTTTTAAGTCTTCCGCTTTGTATTTTGTTCAATATGTTAGGGTTTTAGATTGGTTGGTTCGCTCACATAGTAGGATAAGTGTGGGTGCCACTCGCGGCTCGATTTTGGGTCGTGACAGTATACTTTAGTGACTTGTTGCCCTCCTTGACATATCGGCTAAGCGTACCACTTTTTTATCGTTTTATTTCGCCCTATTTCTCAATTTTCTTTCACCTAGCTGTTTTCCCTTTCTTCTCCTTATGCGTAAGTGAGTTTTTCTCTTTTCTTGTGTTTTATTTTATATATATATATATATATATATATATATATATATATATATATATATATATATATATATATATATATATATATATATATATATATATATATATATATATATATATATATATATTAGTCACTTTTGTTTTGTTCTTTCTTCCTCTTTATTCTTTCAACCCCACTTTCCGGAGTATTCCTTATAACAGCCACCCTCAACTCATGATTTTGCCATGAGTCAAGGTTCACAATACCCATGGTTGGGTCAGGGTCACGACAAGGTTGATTTCTGCATTAGCCACCCTCAACTTATGTTTTGGCATAAACTGAGGTGCACATGTCTAAGGAGGGACAAGGGCCAACACATTGCTCCCAGAGAAGATCAGTTGGGGTGAAAAAGAAAGATCTATTTTAATATCAATTCATTTGGATCAATAAGGGATTAACTTTATTTGGTTTTCTGTTATTTTTAGGCTCAAGATTGACTATTTCGAACAAGGGCCAACGATCCTTTCCTAATTGTTTATTTCGGCTTACTTTCAGCAAGACTAACAAGGCAAGTTCTAGCTCAGTATCAATGGTGGATCATTCGAATTTTCCTCACAATTACTTGACATCTCGTTACACTACCAGATTATCAGACACCTAGTTCGAGTCTTAGATTCAGGGTCATGCAGTAGTGTATCTCTATGTCATGCTTAGAGCCACACATTGATCAATTACTATACCTAGTCATGCATCATTTTCATTACATCGGGATATCATATCTGTTTTAGCCATCATGCTTCAGAGTTATACTATGTACACAAGATATAACATGCCGGTTCAATAATAAAAGTAGACAGTCTCTTGGGGAAAAAGAACACAGGCAAGAAAACCCCAAGAGAGGATCGTGAATTGGGCTACTCAGACTTCACCCTACCATTCACTTTCCAATTACCCCACCCCCAACAAAAAAGATATAATTGTCCCCAATGCAAAAAAAAAAAAACTAAAATAATCGAGTGGTAGGTAAAGCAAACCTGAGACGCAAAGCGCCGGCGATCAGCATGCCGGTGGGTCCGGTTCCCCGGAACCCACTCCCTCTGTAGTCTGGACACCCTCAGTAGTGTCCTCAGCAGCAACAGCACCATCAGTAGTGCCTCTCACTGTCTCCACAACTCTGGAGCTAGACGCCTCAGCAGCTACCTCTACAGCCCTCAACGTACGGGCCTCCTCATCAGCAATCAAGACTCTCCTCGAAGCCTCCATCTCACGGCGCTCCTTCTTCTTTGCCCTAGCCTCATCCTCCTCTCGACCCCTGCGCCTCTTGGCATGCTTTCGTGGGGGAGGTGGTGGAACCTTAGAAGTGGCGAATAACCCAGCCAACACTGTGTCCTCAGCAAGCTCTGCAGAAGGGGCCTCAGACTCAGGCACCCTAGCCTCTAGGATCGTATAAAGATCTGCTCGCAAACTCTCAATCGCAGCCTGAAGGGTCGACACATCCACCGGAGGGGCTGGCCGGGCTAGCACCCGCAACTCAAAAGCGTCCAATCGCTGATGAACCTCCAAGATCTTCATCTCCGTGTGCTGGTCCATCTTACGCTCCATGCGCTCCTCTACCTCAGCAATAGACCTCTGCATCCAAGGCTGGATGTGATGCAGAAGTGTGGACATCTGAGCCTCGAGTTTCTGGACCCTAGTAAGTGGGACCAGAGTGGCGGAAGGAGCCGAGCGAGAGGAGCTCGGGGCAGTGCTACTACCCAGGATAGACTCGACAGGGGTAGTGTCAGTGGGTGCAGAAGGAGCCTGGGTAGCCGCTTGGGCATGCTCTACAGTATCCTCCAGGTTCTCACCAAGCGGAGGCACCTCAGGGCGGAGCCAACTCATTGTCCTCATCTCTGATGATGCCGATATCAACATTGCCCTGCGGAGGCTTCAGCTGATCTATGTGCCAAATGGGCACACCTGCGGACCTGCATAAAGAGAAAACCATGCACGGAAATGGGTAAGTAGTGGTGACCTTGAAGGCCCTCTCGTGCATGACCGCCTGCAGAAGCCAAGCGAAGTCAACCTCAAACAATGCTATCATCGCTGCCATCAGAACTGCGCGATCCCATGTAACTATATTATCTGCAGCAGTGGGGGAAAGGCAGTGGCGGACTATCAACCATAAATACTTGGCCGTGAAGGTCAAGTTAGCCTTCTTGATGGCTCCCTTCGGCTCCATAACCCAGTCAGCAGCCGCTCCATCAATAGATAAGTGCTGGGCCATCCACCTCTTGGTAGTCTCTCTCAGTGCTGGCTCACGCAAGAACCGTCCATCTTTAACAAGTTGCCACAGGTAGTCGAACTCGGCGGTGAGAGGGGTCCTGGTGGCATCAACATCCTCGCCGTATAGATACCTGCGGATGGCTGGCAAGAATATATCTACCCGCTTGCCGCGGACTCTGATGTGATCAAGTGGGGCCTGTTTGGCGCGGGCAGCCCGCCTATCACTCTGTGATTGGAGAGTAGACACATACGAGGCGTAAACTCTCGGACCAACTCCTCACTGTATCGGCCCAAAGAACAAGCCGTCCACTCTAGCCGGTGTCTGGTGAAGAGTGTATATATATCTGGCATGGTGGGGAGACTCCCCGTAAGGACCCGCCTCTCCAGTGTAAGGGTCCGGGTCATGACGCCCTTATCATTCAGAAGGTTGGCGTCGGAGTACACCTGATACTGCCCGTCGACACACCACCGGTTGGGCTGGTCGGCAATCGGGGCAGGGACTCCAGTCGGTGAAGCTGGAGTGGAATCAGTACTGTTGGCCTCATCATACGAAGCAGACTGTGAAGCTGTGGCGGGCGCAGAGGCTTCCGCAGACCCGGAGACCTCCTCCGACCAAGATACTCCCAAGGAGCCTAACGCTCCTTCGTCCTGTGCAGCTGACCCAGAAAGTATGCCGGTCAGTGTGCGCTCCTCGTCAGACTGGGAGTCAGTGACAACGCCGGACGCCACCTTCTTGGGCGTGGCTCTGGTGGCGCGTGCAGGCCGTGCAGGAGTGACAGTGCCTGGGGGCACGTACTCGGGGTCACGCTCATCATCAGAGCCAATGACCAGTCGGGCAGATGGGGCGACAGACTTTGAACGCCCGTGCGTAAACTCTATCTTGCTTTGGTGCCATAACTATTAGTACCTATAAAGAATAACAATTAGTACCAGTAGAAGCAAACAAGACATGCAAAGAAGAAAACAACAAATGTAAAACCAAAACTGGAATGGTAATGTTTTAGTGTCTGTGAAGCATGACGGCCCAAATGACGGCCCGTCGTGAGTATGACGGACCGTCATGGGGGTCCGTCTGGAATTACTTAACAATATTTTTGGAGACTCTCAGAAAGGAAGTCTCTGACAGTCATGACGGTTAAGCAGGATGGACCGTCGTGGGCACGACGGTTCGTTGTAGAGGTCCGTCATGGGACACTTAGTAAAAGTTTGGAGACCCTTAGGAATGGGGTCTCTCACAACTATGATGGTTGTGCATGACGGACCGTCGTGGGCACGACGATCCGTGGTATAGGTCCATCATGGGACACTTAGAAAAAGTTTGGAGACCCTTGGGTATGGGGTCTCTGACAACCATGACGGTTGTGCAGCACGGACCGTCGTGGGAACGACGGTCCGTGGTATAGGTCCGTCAGTGGACACTTGGAGAGAATAAATCGTGGGTTGATGGGATGGACCCCATGACGGTCCGTCGTGGGTACGATGGTCCATCGATGGGGTCTCGTTCTGTCATTTAGTGATAGAACTGAAGATGCCACAATCATCCCCTGAGATTCCAAACGAAAGACTCAATATTAACCCACATATCTTGAACCCAAATACCCAACAAACTAGCAATGCTAAAGTACCAATTTCTCGA
Organism: Solanum sitiens; assembly: GCA_016801875.1. Lineage (NCBI taxonomy): Eukaryota > Viridiplantae > Streptophyta > Magnoliopsida > Solanales > Solanaceae > Solanum > Solanum sitiens. The sequence continues at coordinate 125,503 of JABWTJ010000961.1, forward strand.
GTTTTAGCATGTCAACTCGGGGCACTAGCAACCAAGGTCAGAACAAGTTACAAAAACAGAATCCCCCCTCTTTGATTCGGTTAACCCAATACCCAAATCATTTTTACTTATATGATGGGACTTAAGGCATGGAATGAGGTCTTTAGCATACAAGATGGGCCAAAAATCAAAGACCCAACATTCAAAAACAAGCTTGTATAATGTGAAGACAATAATGAAATGTAAATGGGTTAGAGATCATAAGCACATACCTGAGAATTTGAGAAGAGGAAGAAATGGATGAGGCATACAACTATGAAGATCAGCAAAAGAACCATGGACTCCGACCAGCAGAATACTTTGAAGAAGCAGGGAGATTTGGGAGGAGGAAGATTTGGGGAATTAGGGAAGGGATGGTGAATCAGGAGTTTGGGAAGAGAATGAGAGTGGGAGGGAGTTGAAAAGAGTGGAAATGGGAGAAGTGATGGAAAAGAAACGGTTGAAATAAAGGGGTGGGAATTTTAAAGGTTTAAAACTTTTAATATTCGTCGCTCGGGTCGGGTCGGGTTGCTGGGTATTGATGCGACGAGTCCCCAACGACGGTCCGTCACAAGTGTGACGGTCCGTCGTGCGTTCCGTCGCGGGTGCCCTAATTAAAAAAAAATAGACAAACTTACCTGGCACGACGGGTTCCTGTGACGGTCCGTCGCAAGCGTGATGGACCGTCGATGGATCCGTCACTGAGTGTTTCAGACCAATTTCTGCAGATTATTCTGGTGATGTGCTACCTGCAAAGTTAACACCCATTAAGCTATTCTCTATGTGTTTTGACTGGAAACTTAGTGGACACGGACCCTAAACTACGATCTAGCCAACACTTCTAGCAAAACGAAAAACAAAGAAAATGCGACTATTACTAGAAAGTCATAAAAAAAACTATAGTTGGCTTAGAGGATACAAATTGGGTTGCCTCCCAACCAGCGCTTGATTTAACGTCGCGGCACGACGGAGGATACTCGATTACTCAGACTTCATCAAGATGGTATGCCTCGATCACTTCATTCGCTGATTCAGCATGCCCCAAATAGATTTTGATTCGTTGTCCGTTCACCTTAAACCGCACACTCTCCTTGTTTTCCAACTCAACCGCTCCGTGAGGGAATAGTTGGGTGATCAAGTAAGGGCCAGTCCATTTCGACTTGAGCTTGCCCGGAAACAAATGCAATCTAGAATTGAATAAAAGCACAAAATCCCCAACTATAAAATCGCGTTTCTCAATCTTTTGGTCATGGTATTTCTTCATCTTTTCTTTGTAGAGGGCTGAACTTTTGTAAGCTTTTAGGCGAAATTCATCGAGTTCATTCAACCCATTTAACCTCTGTTCTACAGCTTCATTCCAATCCATTTTCAACTTCTTCATAGCCCACATGGCTTTATGCTCTAATTCAATCGGTAGGTGACAAGCTTTCCCATATACAAGTTGGTATGGAGACATACCTATGGAGTCTTATATGCTGTCCGGTAGGCCCAAAGAGCATCATTAAGCCTCCTTGACCAGTCTGTTCTACTAGCGTTTACTGTTTTCGACAGAATCTGCTTGATCTCTCGATTTGACACCTCGACTTGCCCACTAGTTTGAGGATGGTAAGGAGTGGCCACATTATGGCGAACCCCATATTTCTCCAATAATCCCTTAAACAACTTGTTGCAAAAGTGGGATCCCCCATCACTAATAATTGCCCTTGGGGTACCAAATCGAGAAAATATATTCTTTTTCAAGAACGCGGTGACACTCTTCCCTTCATTATTTACGAGGGCGACATCTTCCACCCATTTAGACACATAATCAACCGCTACTAGAATGTACTTCATCCCATGAGAACTCACAAAAGGACCCATAAAGTCAATACCCCAAACATCAAATAACTCAATCACAAGAATGGGATTTAAAGAGAGCTCTTGCTTTCTTGATATGCCGCCATCTCGTTGGCATCTATCACATGCTTTGGCGAACTCATGAGCATCTTGATGAATAGTTGGCCAATAGTAGCAACATTGTAAGATCTTATGAGTGGTTCGGATACCACTATGATGTCCACCTACGGGTGAAGAATGACATGCCTCCAAGACACTCAACATCTCAACTTCTGGCACACAACGCCGAATAAGCCCATCGGCACACTCCTATATAAGTATGGTTCATCTCAAAAGAACTTTTTCACATCGTACATGAACTTTTTCCTTTGATGAAAGGACAAGTCCTGTGGAACAATATCGCTAGCCATATAATTCGCAAAGTCTGCGAACCATGGAATCAAGTCTTGAGAGGCAGCCAATACATGCTCATCGGGGAAGGTATCATCAATCTCAGTCTTATCCCCCAACTCTCTCATTGCTTCATCTTCTAAATGGGACAAGTGATCAGCAACTTGATTCTCGGTCCCTTTTCTATCTATCACCTCAAAGTCAAATTCTTGCAATAGTAATACCCAACGAATCAACCTCGGTTTCGCATCCTTCTTTGCCATCAAATATCTCAAAGCAGAATTGTCAGTATGCACTATAACTCTAGTACCTAACAAATAGGAGCGAAATTTTTCAAAAGCAAAGACTATTGCAAGGAGCTCTTGCTCAGTCACTGTGTAGTTCTTCTGGCTTCATTGAGGGCTTTACTAGCATAGTAAATGGGATGAAGGATTTTTTCCCTTCTTTGTCCCAATACCACACCAAGAGCAACCCCACTAGCATCGCACATCACCTCAAATGGACTGCTCCAATATGGAGAAATAATGATAGGTGCATATACTAACTTTTCTTTTAACTCGCCGAATGCTTTAAGACATGATTCATCAAAATACTGTTACACTCTTTCTCCAGCAGTTTGCACAAGGGATGCACAATTTTCGGAAAATCTTTGATGAACCTCCTGTAAAAACCTGCAAACCCAAGAAAGCTTCTCACACCTTTTACAAAGATAGGTGGGGGAAGTCTCTCTATTACCTCGACTTTAGCTCGATCAACCTCTATACCCTTCTCTGAAATGCGATGACCCAAACAATACTTTCTTTCACCATGAAGTGACATTTTTCCCAATTTAGTACTAGATTGCAGTCTTCACACCTCTTAAAAACCTCAGATAAATGACTCAAACACAGCTCGAATGAGTCACCAACCACAGAAAAATCATCCATGAACACCTCAATAGTATCCTCCACCATATCGGAGAATATCGAAATCGTACATCTCTGAAAAGTGGCGGGTGCATTGCACAACCCAAACGGCATTCTCTTGAACGCAAAGGCCCCATATGGACAAGTAAAGGTGGTTTTCTCTTGATCTTCTGGTGCAATAGAAATCTGATTATACCCCGAATAACCATCGAGAAAATAGTACCACCCTTTTCCGGCAAGTCTATCCAACATCTGATCCATGAAGGGCATAGGAAAATGGTCTTTTTCGGTCCATGCATTTAATTTCCGATAATCCATACACACCCTGCATCCGGTCACCAATCTCATTGGAACAAGTTCATTTTTCTCATTGGGGACCACAGTCATTCCCCCTTTCTTAGGTACACACTGAACAGGGCATACCCAACTACTATCGGCGATCGGATATATTACTCCGGCATCCAACCACTTAATGATTTCCTGCTTCACGACCTCTTGCATAGGTGGATTTAAGCGTCTCTGGTGCTCAATACTTGGCTTATGATCGGGCATGAGTTGGATTTTATGAGAACAAATACCTGGAGGGATCCCAATAATGTCCGCAATAGTCCACCCAATCGCTCTTTTGAACCTTTTTAACACTTTCACCAAACTCTCAACTTGTTGTACATTCAAGTCTGATGTAATGATTACTGGCAAAGTGTCATTATTTCCTAAGAATTCATACCTCAGATGAGGCGGTAGAGCTTTTAGTTCTAACTTTGGAGCCTCCTCTATAGATGGTTTCGCGGGTGGAGACTCGCGATTCTTCATATCTAATTCATATTTCTTCGATTTAAACCGAACATCACCTCGATCAAGAGCCGCGACCAATGACCCATACTCTTCAATGCAATCGCTATCAAAATTCATGATCACTGCCGCTAGTGCTCAACACCCAGACGTTCTTCAATTTGTACCTCGGATGACTTTTTAACTTTGTAGGATATCGCAGACACCGATTGGAGCTCACCACTCTACCTCATGGACCTACAAATGTTGAAGGTCACTTCTTCATTGTTCAACCGAAATTTCATTTGTCCTTTTTCCATATCAACCAAGGCTCTACCCGTAGCAAGGAATGGCCTCCCAAGAATAATAGGCACCTCAAAATCGACCTCACAATCAAGAATAACAAAATCAGCCGGAAATATGAACGACTCCACTTTTACTAGCACATCGTGGAGTATCCCAATAGGCCTTTTTACTGTTCGATCGGCCATTAGTAGCCCCATTGCAGTGGGCTTTGGGTCACCCAAACCCAACTTCTTGTAAATCAAGAGGGGCATGAGATTTATGCTTGCCCCAAGATCACATAATGCTTTCACAAAATATAATAACCCGATTGTACAAGGAATAGTGAAAGCACCCGGATCTTCTTTCTTTTGCACGAGAGATCTTGTAGCAATAGCACTACAGTGCTGCATTCTATCATCATTCTCAAAAGTGATCGATTTTTTCTTCGTAACCAGATCTTTCATGAACTTGGCATAACCGGGCATTTGTTCCATAGCTTCTACCAAAGGGACATTGATGGAAAGCTGTTTCAATATCGTTATAAAACGCCGGTATTTACCATCCTCGGTCTTTTTTACTAGTTTTTGTGGGAAGGAAGGTGGTGGTGTAGGCATGGGAGTCACCTTTTTGGGTACTTCAACATCTTTACCCGTGTTGTCTTCTAACTCACCACTAACCTCCACCACCTTATCATCATCTCTTATCACCTTTTCTACATCAGACGGCATAGGTGGGTCAATGGTCTGCTTACCACCTCGAGTAGTGATTGCCATACAATATCCATCATTTTTCAGATTTTGGACAGTGTTGCTAGGGAGAGTGCCCGGTTGCCGTGTGTTCATAATTGCAGATAATTGGGCCATTTGCAAATCAAGATGCTTAATCGAGATTGCATGTGTATCAACTTTCTGCCCAATACCCGCTAAGTCACTCCTTAACTCTTTATTGTGCTCATCACTAGCATCGAACCTCCTCATCATTTTGTGCAACATATCCTCAACTCGAGCCATACTACCTCCACCATCCCTAGGAGCAACTTCACGATTTTGAGGAGGAACATAGGGCCCACTCCTATCATTCTGTTACCAAAGTTACCCCGGTTGAAGTTGTTGTCGCGGTTGTAATTCCCTTATCGGAAATAATGACCCTCACAGTTATAATTACTATAGTTCCGACCTTGGCTCCAATTCTCCTGATTGGAGCCTTGGGCATTCGTTCGGAAACCCCCCGTCTACTCAGCTACCGCATAAGAATCCTCCTCATAGTAATACTCATCATTCGGCGTGATGGTTTAGACAAGTAGTTCACCGCATTTACCTTTTCTGAACCTCCAGTGACATATTTTAACACCAACCCAAGCTCAGTTCTTATCTGATCCATCTCTTCACGAATCTCGTCTGTGGCTGGGTTGTGTGCGGATTACACTGCAAAGGTGTTTCTTCCAGTATCTGACTTCCTAGTACTCCATGCCTTATTATTTCGGGAGTTTTTCTCCAACTTTTCAGCAATCTCGGCATAAGGACACTCCCCATAAGAACCACCTGCTATAGTATCCAACACTGCTTTATTATTATCATCATGTCCCCGATAGAAGTATTCTTTCAGTGACTCATCATCGATGCGGTGATTGGGGACACTTCTCAAGAATGAAGTGAAGCTATCCCAAGAACTGCTAACTGACTCTCCCGGTAATGCCACAAAGTTGTTCACTCTGTCTTTGTGGTTTAGTTTCTTAGAGACCGGGTAGTAACGTGCTAAGAAAGCATCCCTCAGTTGATTCCAAGTGAAGATTGAGTTATAAGGGAGCTAGTAAACCAGATAGCAGCCTCTCCCGTCAGTGAAAGAGGAAATACTCTTAGCCCAATTACATCCATATTCAAATCGGGCGTCCCTACACAACTTTTCCACACTGCCCTTACCTTAGCGATGTGGGCATGTGGATCATCAGAAGGTAGCCCTGAAAACAAACCTCTGGCAGTGAGCATTTGCATTAGACTACTCGTTACCACAAAAGTGTGGCCGTGTGGTAGAGGAGGCAAGACAAGTGGCCCGTCAGAGTTTGCGATGTTATCATAACCCCTATAGTACTCTTGAGGGCGTGGAGCGGGGTTTTGTCCGCTTTGTTCATATTCACCACGATTTTCAGGTAATAACCGACCATGAGCATCAACTGGAGCTGGACATTATCATCGTTAATACCTAAGTTTCGATTCATATTGCGTAGTGTACGCTCTAATTCATGGTCGTATGGAAACAAGGGTTCTCTTCTACTCCGCGTAATTGGCATACACGAAATTTAGACCTGTAAGATACAAAAACAACAGAAAAAGTAAAAATTAGGAAAATATTGACTAAACTTTAGTAATAAGTTTTAAGTTAATCTAAAAGCCACTTTCCCCGGCAGCGGCGCTAAAATTTGAGACGCTCAAACTTACTTATCAAATAAGAAGTAAAGCGGTCGTATCAAGTAAAGAACCAACTAAAGAGGTTGGGGTCGATCCCACAAGGAAAATGGTTCAGACTTAACTTTATTCTATTATTACTTCTATCTAGTCAATTATTTTCCGAAAACAAATATAAATAACTAAAGGGGATTTTTGATTAATAAAAACAATTAACTAAAGTAAAGTAATCAACTAACAGGTTCAAGTCCTGAAGTTAAATCAAGTGATGAGAGTAACTAAGGCTTAAGTGTTCCCCACAGGCTCCTAACTCGGTAATTCTAACTATAACAATTCTATCCTAATATCTTGCATGCAAAGTGATAAGTTAGGTATCTCTAAATCCTTGGTCCGACATCTAGAGGATTACACTCCGCACCTTGGTCCGGCTACGTTTGTTGCTTTATTAAACCTTATCTTTACCTTATATTAAGCATCGTAATCGATATTTGACGAAGTTGTTACTACGTACCAACCAACACTAGCCTATTAGATAGTATACACTAAATCTACGTTGATAATTCTTTTCCTATTATCTACCTCCTTGGGCCGGCAAGTAGCATTAAGGCGAGTTCTAACGTTGGCCATCCATTAAAAAAGACTTATAAACGAAAGAATTATCAATACATGCAAGACACTATTCAAGAATTGTTATTTTAGCTAGATTTTACCTTGTTATTTACCCATGGTTCTCACAACCCTAGTTATGGAGTTTAGTTACCCATGGTCATAGTCACACAATTCATATTGATAATATAATAATTCATGCACTTATTTTAATGAGAATGAATAAAACCAGAAATTTACTTGATTAATCCACAAGAACACCAACAATCGATTCCAAAAAAATTATATCAAATACCAAAATCAATAGTTCAATACTAAAACAAGAGTACTAAAAAATATCCAAGAGTCTAACCCCAGAAACGAGGTTTTTCGAACTATTTATAATAAAACAAAACCTAATAAAAGAAGGAATCTAATTAATGAAAATCTGTCCAAAACGCGTCTGAGTCGACGGCCCACGTGACGGACCGTCGTGGGCATGACGGACCGTCGTGGCCTCCGTCGTCCCATACTTGACAAAATCTTCTGCTGCTTTCTTTATCACTTCTGTTACCCTCGACGGACAGGTCTGACGGACCGTTGCAAGCACGACGGTCCGTCGAGGATCTCCGTTTCACAACACTTAGAAACTTCTTGGAATTGGGTACTGGGACTACTCTCTGACAACCACAACGAACAAGCAGGATGGACCGTCTTGACTATGACGGTCCGTCATGAACTTCCGTAGTCCCACACTTGGTCAGACTTCCCCATCTTCCTTCAGCAGCTACTCTTCTCACTACGATGCCACCTACGGACCGTCACAGTCACGACGGACAGTCACAGTCACGACGGACCGTCGTGGGCTCCTTAGGTGATCATTTCTGCAATTTTCTGTTCAAAACCTCCGCGTTATCATTTGGACAGATTTCCTGCAAATAAAGAGAAACCTACATCAAAAATCAATACAAAAAGGCTTTGGGCAACCACTAAACTTAAGGAAAAAGCATTAAAAGTACCGTGAAACCACGGTACATCACCCATATAAATAAAATTTCATTCATCTGACTCCATCTGTCAATGTTTAGCCACCCACAATCAACCAGTCTGATCCCCATCACAACATTACAAGCACTCGATTCATCAAACCCCACATACTCCTCCCAGTACTCCATTGAAGCTAACACTCTTAATACCAACAAACATCATAACTACACCAACCATTTACCTTACTCTCAAACTGTCACTAGTATCAAAATCTCCTTAGAAAACACATTGTAGCCTTAAAAAAAATAAAAAAAATATGGCTCTCTCTTTCCATTTAAGCATTACATAACATATATGAGTCACACCTAATATTGATAGCACTACTTGCTAAATGTAAAGTACTTTACCGAGATAAAACAATTAAAAGACACTCAATATCAACTCCACGTAATTTTTCAGATACCAAATTTAGAGTAATATTCAAAACCATCATATACTTCATACCAACACTTAAGAAATTATTGGTCACTCGAATAATCTGGTTATACTATAAGCTCATAACCTCTACTCACTATCAAAAGCCTTTGTAACACATCATAACAGTCTAGAAAGTAGTTTCAATTCCTTCTAAATCCTCATTAATCATGTAAAACTATAGGTCCACACCTTCAATCATCAATAAGTTACCTATCATAATTTGAACAATCTATCTTGACATAACGACATAGAATCTTCCACACATCTTTCCTTGTCACCCAAACAAAAACTCGATCTTTAGAAAAGTCGATAAATATCTAGTAAGTTTGTACCGAACTAGTTCAAATCCCAGAGTCATATCTGAACTCATAGGCAAAAATTCAATATATCGTTCAACTACAAACCAAGGGATTATACGAGAGGTTTTATTCCTTCATCTTTTTAATATTATTTTCATAATACAATTTCAAATACCTTGAACCCTTCGATATACTAAACTCTTGTTTCTTTCATTGACTCACTAACCAATCTTATCATTTGATGGATAAAAGCGGAAAGAATCGGAGAAACAACAAGTTTTATAAGTTACCGTGTGAAGGCCGGTACAACTTATTATAAAAAAGGAACCAATATGAACAAAGAGTCCATCCAGGGCCGATTTAACCATTAGGCCATTAAAGTCGTCGCTTGGGGCCTCATATTTTTGGGGCCCCTCAATTTTAAACAAAATACTTACACATATTACTTAAAATTATATGTATATTTTTTTTTTATAAAAAACATGTAAGAAGTATAACAAAAAATAAAAATAGCCGTTAGTTTTTCCCACTTTTCTAAGGAAATGAAATATTTTATGAAAATAATTTTCTCAAGTGGGAAATTGTGTTTTCTTATTCATCTCCGAAAAATTTGACCTTATATTATTATTTACCGTATACTCATATTTTTTTTATCCACTATTATATTATTTTTATTTTCAATGTTGAAATCTCTCCTAAAAAATTGATTTATTGTTGCTTACAAGTCAAAAAAAAAAAAAATTTGCTTTTGAGTGTCTTGTTCAAAATCTTAAGAAGTGCAACAAGTAATCATTATATTGAAGGAACGCAAGACTATTTCGATATTATTATATCAACTAATCATATTCGTGAGTCAGGTTTTATCATTCTAACTTAATTTTATAATTTTTCTTGAACTTTTGTTATTATTGATATTCTTAATTAGTAAGTACATATATATTCTCCTTTTAGTTATTATCAAGAGAAATAATACAAGTAAAACATAATGATTTAATCAAAATACACTATCAAATAAAAATACTTGATTTTTTCCTAATGCTTCTATTGCTTATTGAATAATGTTAACAGTTCCAGTAACTATTGCCTCGGCTGAAAGAAGTTTCTCGAAACTAAAATTGATAAAATCTTATCTAAGATCAACAATGTGAGATTGAGTGTATTGGCTATATCATCAATTTAAAAGGAATTACTAAAACAATTATTAAAAACAGTAATTAATAACTTCACATCTAAAAAGATAAGAAAAATAGATTTTAATAAAGGCCGAACTCATAAACAAATCCCTAAACTTGTTGGATTTTTCCGTTTAGGTACCTCAACTACGCCATTTTCCTTTTGAATCATTAAACCACCCATAATTTGTTCATTTTAGACTCTATCGGCTGATTTTGATCGTATTTTTTTAATTGTAAATGTCGTCAATTGTGTTCGTATTGTAATGATTTTGATTGAAGGAATGAAGAGAAACTGTGTATTAGTCTCATTTGTTTTATAATGTGTTCAAAAAACTTGAAGTAAAACAAAATTATTCTCGACCAGTTTCACAATCAGTTGGACTAATGAGTTCTGGAACAACATGTGCATCTCCTACCAATACACCTCACAAAATCTGATTCCACTATAAGCCAACGGTGTTTAAAAGAAACAAATTATGGATGATTAAATGATTCAATAGGTAAATAACATAGTTGACGTACCTGAGGGGGAAAATCCAACAAGTTTAGGGATCTGTTTATGTGTTTGACCTTAAATATATATATAGTACATTATTATTATTATTTTGAAAATAAAATAAAAGAATAATAGGGCCCCTATTTAAGGTTTGACTTTTAGGCCCCCAATTTTGTTGAGTCGGCCCTGAGTCCATCTACTACACCAACAATCATCATATCTACGTCTACGATATGATAACACATAACATATCATTATCTCTCCCTTGACCACTTGTTAGCAAGAGAAAGCGTCACAACATGCCTTGGTTAATATTAAATCAATAAATGTTTAATTAGTTTTTTGTTAGTGTGTTTTTGATGATTTACATCATGTTAACTTCTTATAATTATTTTTTATATTCTTATGAATCTTCATGATTAATTAATTTGTATTTTTACTCCTCTCATAGTCGACAAAACCTTTTACTCTTCTCATTGTCAACTTCCCAGAGTGGCTAAAGGCTTAATTCAATTGGATAAATGGCAACTTCCGTCCATAAATTGCCATTTATATTAGTTACTAATAAATATGATTTTTTAAAAATTTTAAATATCACATTTTGCATAATAATATTCCGTTATTCATCAATTGGACTATTACTGACATTATGCTTCCTTTTTTTAATTACTATGTTTCTTTTTCATTTATTTGGAAATGTTTTATTTGAGTTGAAGATTTAATAGGAATAATCTCTCTAGCTTATAAGATAAGAGTAAATTTACCTATACATGATTCTTTTTAAATCTAGCTTATGAGATTATATTAGATATGCAATTATTGTTGAATCATCTTCACATATAAATGTGAGAAATCAAAGGAAAGGTATGGTAATTTCAACCTGTCATTATTTTATAATATTATAATCTTTGCATTATTCTTCAAATGTAATGATATATTTGTAGTTTATATAGTTCTATAAGATTAAATACTTGGATACATAATATAAGAATCTTGAACACGATAATCTTACATAGAGATCGTTAGGAGTACAAACCTGATGAGGAAGACATCATCACAGAGAAAAGCGGAAGCGTTAGTCGTAAATTGGTTTCTACCTCCTTGCCCTAACTTTATGTTATCAGAACTGTCAACGATTGAATTATTGTAGAGAGTATGTGATAACCCTAATGGGTGGAGGGAGGACCAATTTTAAGAGGTTATAATTTAATCTGGTACGTCCATCAAATAACCAATGTACGCATGAGATCTATTCCTTATTAAATACTATTTATGGTGTTACTTGGGTTGCAAGTAATTTGGGCTATAAGTAAGAAATAATTAATAATAATTAAATAATAATTCTTACAGTTGGTTCACAAATCACACGAGTCATAATTTATTTTTGTGAAATGGCACAAGTAATAACATTATATAATTATCCATTAAATGTTGATAAAAAAGAAGAGTTTTCTAGCATTTAAGGGTGTAATCTAGTTATCAATCAAATGAATTAAATCATGAAAGTTTAATAAAATAAAATAAAAATCTACTCCACCTCATCTAACTCTCTACTCATAATTTATTTTTATTTTATTCTTATATTTTTCTTATTTTATTTTAAATATGTAAATAAATATTTTTAGAATTTTCCTACTTACGTATAGATCATATAAAAGAAATAAAGATGTTATTTAAAAAAGTTTTGCTGAAAGTAAAAAATACTTTTCTAAAAACGCACAACATGTGTACACTATTTCTTGTTTTTCAGCAAATAACTTGTCCTCAACTACTTTTTTTCTTTCTAGTCTCTTCTAGGTCTTTCATGTGTACACTATTTCTTGTTTTGGACAAATCACATGTCCTCGACTAAATTACCTATCTTTAACTACTTTTTTTCTTTCTACTCTCCTCTAGGTCTTTCCATTTCTCCATTCTCATTCTTCCATGTCTCAGTAATCTTCACTCTGTTGGAATTCTGACCCCAAGTTTTCCTAAGGAACAAGTATATTCTATATGTTCCTTTGTAGATTACATCAGTTACATTTTGTAAAGCAGATAAAATAATGACATAATATTTTATCGCAGAAAACCCCAACTCATAACGGGTAAAAACCACGACCTACACCTCTATAGGATTTAACCCCACTTCATTAAACTATGATTCTCAACAAAAGATCACAAACCTATGTAACCTAAGGAATTACAAACTGTAATTCTTAGCTACCCAAGATAAAAAAAACTCAGGTTTTAAGTCTTCTACCGTCCGTCAAGTTTCTCAAACTTGTTAGACAAATCCTACACACACACTTGATTGTAATCAAAACTCTTAATTACAATCTTACAACTTTTTCTTCACAAACTCACAACACTCCCCGATAAATCTCAAACTCTTGATCTTGTTTTGATCTTCTCTCTAAGTGCGCAAAATTCTTCCATGAACTATTGCAATATTTATAGACTTTAAAACTCTACGAAGTATTGTTCAACACAACTTAGTCTTCGCCGCTTTAAAAAAACTTCTTTAAATCGAACTTGACTCGAACTCCTTATCACGTTATGACTCCTCCTTGCATTCTGCTTTGAAAGGAAAAACTTCAACGTAGTTTACCGTAACTGAATAAGAAAAGTTTATTAATCACTAACTCCTTCTACTTGGTTTCGACTTCCTTTTCTACTTCGAATTTTTAAGTTCACGTGGCAAGTTTCTTCTTTTCTACTTCTTTCAGGGTTTTGTCTCCTTCTTTACTTCAGCTTCCTTGTTTGTCTAGTTTTCCTATTTGATTAAGAAAACTATCTTGCCTGCGTAATCCTTTATAAAAGGAAACTTTCTGTTCTAGTTGCTTGTCAAAAAAACAATACTTGTACAACTTTATAACTTCTAATTTGGTGGTTGATGTTCTCCTTATCCCACTCGGATTCGGTATCAAAAGTACATGTGTGCGCAACCGGTTCCTTTCATCTATTCCTCTATTTGTCAATTATCAAAATCTTTTTCGTTCAAACACACTCAAAATCAGAGGGGGTGAGAAAGTATTCGGAAAGGAGCAATTCTTTAGACGAGGTGTGTAAGTTTAATTATCACTATAACTTTCAGAGCTTTTTCTCCAATTGTTGCTGCAATTTTCAGGCATATATATGTTGGTTAATTGTTTTGATTTGCATTCAAATTGTTCTTTTACCCTTTTCGGTATTTAAAACTTTTGATTAAGAGTTATATATAGAGATGTGGATGATTTTTAAAGTTTTGATCTTTGATTGGGTTTGTGAATTGCAGTGACCAAAGGGGTAAAAAGAAGATAGTTGATTTTTTTTTAAGTTGAAGTGGACTGATTTAAATGTCTAAAATAAATCTTTTCATTTTTTTATTTTTTAGTTTTATGTGTGAATATATATAAATCAATTTGCTACAACTAAAATCAAATAAGGGGGTAAGACTAAGAAGATGATATATCTAAAACAATAATTTTATTACTTTATTGTCATATCATGTTAAGACAATCAGAATCTTGTACCGGTAGTCTTTTTGTTAGGTGGATATATGAGTTCATTTTGTCATTTCATTTCATCATCTTTGTTCTTTTTGTTATAAAATTATTGAAGAGCTCAATTTCTTAATGGGTAAATTAAGAAAAGTAGAAGGAGAATATTAGAGAGTTCGATTTATTTAGGCTTTCTGTTGAAGTAGCGTTAATATATGTTATAGTGATGATGCATGTTAATACCCAATTTTGACCCTCCACGATTTGATTAATTTTTAAGCTTCTTAAATATTGAACAGTGGGAAATAATTGTTTTTGAAAATAAAAAATACTATCAAGATTATCTTCGAAACACTTTTTGCCACTTTTTCATATGGATTATATATCTTTATACTTAAAATATATAGATTTATCTAATTTTTCAATTTGAATAAATAGTTACTGAATTGATTTACCAAAAAAAGAGCTTCAATTAAGTATGCAACTTATTTTCTTTAAACTGACAATTTATTTAAGATCTTTCCTTTCGAAATAATTATTTTGATGTTATTAAAGTTAAGAAGTTTGAGTAATTAGTTGACTTTATAATCCATCTCATTTCCCTTTGAAACTCTCTTCAGGGACTTTATTTAGTCCATATGTGGACCATCAGATAACCTTTAACCCAAAATTTTGGCCCAAATTCTTTAAACCCATTTCACATTAAGAGACCCAAGACCCAATTACGAATTTGAAAATTTCCAGAGTCCCACATCGTTTTCCCTTTTATTTCGACCCAGAGTTTGTCCTATATAAACCCCCTCACCCTTACTGTTTAGGGCAGGAGATTTTGGAGGCGAGAAATAGAACACCTCGCTAAGTTTTTGGGAGTTCTTATTTTCGCCATTGAAATTTTGTTGATTCGCGACTATTTTGAATCGGAGTGGGGTTGGAATTCGTCACGTACAGGATTGAGTTCTAGTCGCTGCCCAGAACCAGGTAACACTCGTATTCCTTCCTCTTTTGATGTGAAGTGTTGGGTTTAGTTTTCTTTAGCGATTATGTATACCTATTGTAGTTCACTAAATAAAGGTGTTTAGATTTAACTTCGTTGTTTAGCACTCTTTGTTAGTTTTAGATCTTGTCTCTTGTTTTGATCTCAATGCTCAAGAATGGAGATTTATATTAGCTTAACATTTTGTGAATTAGGTGGTGTTTAACTAATTACATCAAGTTGTGTTGTTTAGTCTTTTCACTCACTTTTTCATTTTAAAGATTGTTGTTGATAATCTGTGTTTAAATTTGTTTGAAATCCTTGATAGTATCAAGATTAAGTACCTTATTCAAATTGTGATCTTGACTGCTGGCCCGATATTTCTTCCTTGATTTTACCTTGATTTAATTATCTTGTCCTTCTTGTTTTACTTGAGAGATTTCCTTGTGTGTCTTCCTTTAATTTGTGCAAGCTGTAAAATATTTTCCTTCTGTGTCTTCCTTTAATTCTTGCAAACTGTGAAATTTGATCTGATTGATCAAATATTCACTTTCCATTCTTTACTAGATTTTCTCATGATTCACTTGATTCCTGCAATCATCTGGATTGAGAGTTTGCGCTTTGATGATGTATCTCATTCCTTTCCTGCATCAAGTGACTAGTTAGTATATGCATTTGTCATTATTAAAACCTTCAATTATGAGGTTAACACAATGTTGTGCGCACTTCTTTATGAGACTTCGTATATGAGCTGATACATTGTCTTTTCCTCTGTTTTATGGCTTTTCTTAGTTATGACGTCTCAATTTTCGCTTTGTTTTTTGTGTCTTTCTACTACTGTGTTGTTTCTGCTAACTAATTGTTTTTGCTTTTTACACTTTGCGTTGTGTTGTTTTTGCTTATTAAAATCAGCTATTCTTTCATCAACATTTGTTGAATTTCTCATAAATATCACCCTAAGACTCTACAAGATGAAACGAAAAAAAACTAGGACTCTTCAAGACTTTTTCAATTTTAACAATTTGAATTCCTTAGTAACCCTAATTGATACGTAATTAAGATGTTTCCTTAATAGCTTGCCGTAAAAGGTAGAAATGTTTCCTTATATTCCTAACTTTTAATGGTGCAGTGTGAAGCAAGGTTAATCAATAATCACTGAAGAAATGCGTGTTTGAACAGATTTAAGAAATATTGGAATTGTAGCGTGGAGTGATACCTTAGCAATCATGCGCATCTGAAGAAACGAATAAACTCTAGAATAATAAGGGAGCTAATTCCTCAAAAAGTTCCCTCTCATGGAAAAAAAGGAAAACAAAGTCAAATAACTTGTTGCCTTTGTTTCCTTTTCCAAAAGAGGGATCTTTTCGAGGATTTGACACCCTTATGTTGGCACCTCATTTGATACTATCACTTCGTGCCTACAGGTACGTAGAAAAGTATTCCATTACAATTGTAGATTTTATTCCTCTCAATTACAAATCAATCGGGAAGTGGACAATGATGTTTTTAGAATCTAACTACAAGGGGGCTATGAGAAGGTATTCCATTCCTCTCATTCTTTTTTCTCATGCTATGAAGTTCAAACAAACTTGATAAACACATTTATTGTACACTAATGTGCAAGTAGTAAAAACGCTTTAACGTAACACTATTAGTCTAAAGGAACTCTCTCAATGCTTTATTTTTACATTAACTTTCCAAGCTTCTTCTCCAATTGTTCTTGCAATTATCAGGTATATATTGGTTAATTGTTTTGATCTGCATTTAATTTTCTTTTACCCTTTCGGGTTAGCACAAATATCTATTTTGCATAGGTATTTAAAGCTTTTGATTGAGGTTTATATACTGTGGATGATTGTCTAAATTTTAATCTTTCATTGAGTTTGGGAATGCAGTGACCAAAGGGGTCAAAGAAGATAGTTGTTTTTTCCATTTCTTTGTGAAACTCAATTCTGGTTTCCATCTTAAAGTGGACTTAATTAAATTTCTACAATCAATATTTTCTTTTATTTTTTAATCTTATATGTGAAAATGCAAATCAATCTGCTAAAACACCATTAAAATCAAATAAGGGGATAGTATTGAGAAGATGATATACCTAAAATATTAATTTATTACTTTGTTGGCATATCCTGTTAATTCAATTCTAAATCTTGTACGGAGGGAGTCTTTTAGTTGGGTTGATATATGAGTTCATTTTGTAATTTTTATTCATTATATTTTTTCTTGTTGATGATTTTGATTTGTATTCTTTTTGTCTTAAAATTATTAAAGATCTCAATTTCTTAATGGGTTAATTAAGTATACTAGTATGACAATGCCTTCTGTTGAATTAGTGTCAATATATGTCACAGTGATGATACCAACATCTGGCACATAAGAAAGAAACCTACAAAATTGACTCACTAAAAAGGGACCTTCTAGTCGTTAGAAGCAAACTTAAATCAAAGTTCCTATTAAATGAGATTGAAAGGAACGTAATACTTTTCGCAGTGTTTTTTAACAAATATTTTTGCAGTCTTTGTCTCTTGTAATTCTTTCATGTATTCTTATATGTTTTAATATGTTGTTAATTTGCACTAAAAACTGTGAGTTATTTCTAAAAAAGAAACAATCTGATAGGTAACTGCATATTAAATTTAATACTATATAATATTAATTAAACCAACTGAATGTTTTATACTAGGTAGCTTTTATCTCTCGAATTAGATAATGATGAAACTTAGTACAATTCATGACTCAACGCTACTATTAATAACAGGAAATGTGAGGCACTTCCCGTCAATAAGATTTGACAGGGAAACCCTTGGAATGAATGTTGTTGTTTGCTTTGCCTACAAAAAAAATCATGGCTTCTCAATTCATCTTTCCATTTTTGCTCTTATTAGTACTGCATTGTATTGGTTTTTGTTTTTGTTTTTTACACTTTGCACTGTGTTGTTTAGAAATCACTCCAAAAGAATTAACGTTGTTGGAGAGGCGCCTAATAGATTGGCAGGCAACTACTTCTTGCCTTCTTTCTAACACACATTGTGTCAAATGCAGTGGAACAATATCTCAAATACATCACGATCTTACTATTCCGGTGTCTTCATCAGCTTCAACGTCAGGTTAGGACATCAAGACATCTCTACGATTATGCGACTACCTCATTGAATGTATTTGACAGAAATGTTATTCATTTTTTTCTGATAAATAAAGGATTTTCATTAATCAAAGTAAAGAGTCATTACAGAGACTAGTCTACAGTTAATTAAGTTGATACTCACATACTATCCTCTTTTTTGTTATTTATATAGAAACTTTGTTGATCTTATACGACTAGACAATGAGAATCCGATAGCAAGACATAATCTACATGACATTAAGGTTGGGACTTGGGTTCCTGCTGAATATTTTTGTTGATACAAAATGTGGGTCTATGCCAGAGTAGAGGCAAAATATAAAGCACATTCGATGATAAGTTCTTTAGATATTATATGTTTGATTCTTGGGATGGTCTTATGCACTTATTATAACAAAAATCTTCAATATGCACATAGACTATCTATAGATTGTTAGTTCAGTATTAATCAATGTTTGATTCTACCTTGATTCAAGTTTGAAACATGATCAATATTGTTCAAAGGCATATAATATATAAATATAGCTAAAGTATGATCTTTCTAACATATACATGAGAATGTTACATTCCTATCCATGTTAGTGCGAAGTCATTTTGCTAAATGTAGCTAAACTAGGTAAGTTGTATTGTTGCAGTGAAAAACGACATCATATTGAACAATTGCTCAATATGAAGAAATTATAGTTATGATTTCCCAGGGACCAGAGATGCTAGAGTTAAAAAGTTTCATTAGTGGCCGGTTTTATCAAGTAGAATACTGATGTTGTTTTAGTTAAATAGTCATTAAAAACAACAATTTTTACCTAAGTTCACCATATTCAAAAATTGAAATTATATAGAATCATCCAATGAAGTAGCGGTGTACATGGTCGGGTTGGTTCGTATTTTTCAAATATTAAACCAAAACATTTGTGTCGGATTTTAAAATCTATAAACCAAACCAAACCAAACCAATAAAACTTGGGTTTTTCAACCTCGGGTTTTTTTTGGGTTTTTTCGGGTTTTCGGGGTTTTCCGATAAAGTATTCATACAAACATAAAATTTACTTATACTTCAAATATTTCTTCAGTCCTACCAAAATACAACTATCTAAGGTGTTTGTTAAGAATATAACACAAACAATGATATTAATGACACTAAAATATTAAAAATATATATATATAATAATAATGAAATCGCGTAAAACAAATATTGTAAATCAACTAGTTGTAATGAAAATGATCATAATTTAAAAGTACTAAATCATGCTAAAATATGTATAATAAGTATTAGTTACATGACTAAATATTATTAAAGGAAATTACAATTAGATTATTATTTTAATTGTCTAAACAATTGTAAAATCGAAGATTCAATATTATTGTCATTCTTAGGGTTAAATTAATATTCTATTTGCATTAGTATTAGTTTGATTATTATTTAAGTTTCATTATAATTACCAACATCTGTGAACTATAATCTTTATGGAAACATTCAAAATTCTAAGTTTCAAACTTGAAATAATATATAAAAAGATAGAAACTATGAAAAAGTATAAGAAATATTTAAAAATTATATCAAAGTAAATATTTTTATGTATAAAATAAAATTTTATAATTATAGAAATAAAGTTGGGTTTGTTTGGTCTCAAATTGGATTTTTTTAGTTAAAACGAACCCAACCCAAATATAGTCGGATTTTTTTCCCAACACAAAACCAAGTCAAACCAACAACTAGTCAAGTTGTTTTTCTTGGTTTGACTCGGTGTGCGATTTGGTTCAGTTTTTTATTCGGTTTTGTACACCCCTACGATGAACAATCAAGACAAATAATAAAATGATATGAAAGTAAACGAAACATAAGGGTAAGCCTCTAAAGAAGAATAAACCTTTGAAAGTTCTAGAGAAGTGTTTTCACGAAGAATAGGGTTGCGGAGATCAAGTACAAGTTGTTCAACAAATTGCATTTTGTGATCCTTATTGGTCGGGGCTCCGACATCAGAAGATGCCGACAATGTAGCTCCTACTCCTCTGGAAGTGTCAACACCGACTGAGAGAGACTTAGGCAAGTTTTTCATTTTTGAAACCTCAATCAAATGTTTTTATCATTTTCTTTTTTCACTTTTCCAAATTTATTTTCTCTCCTCTTTCTTCTATTTTGAAATTAAATAAAGACAATTCACCATTTGATTTAAAACCACATCATAATCAATGAAGATCATTAATGAACTTTAAAAGTACATGAAAGACACATTTTTATTCATTGATGGTGCCGCAATTTTAGATTAAATCATGATTTGCCTTCATTCAATTATGCAATAGAATAAATAGGAGAGGAAATAAAATAAGGAAATAGAAAGGAAGAAAATGATAAAAGCATTTGATTGAAGCTTTAGAATAAAAAACTTAACTCAGTCTCTCTCAAACACTCTGACATTGTCGACATTTTTAGAGGAGTAGAAGTTTGTCGCCTTCGTCTTTCTGTGCCGGAGAACCAACCAATAAGGACTGTAAAATATAATTTTTTGAACAACTTGTACTTGATCTCCGTAACACGAATCTACGTGAAAAACCCCTTCTTGAATATTCCCCCAAATCTATGTTAAAAGGCCCTTCTAGAACATTCCAAGTGTTATTTTTTCATGTTTCGATGTTTGCATTCATGTTTCGTTTATTATCATATCGTTATCTATCGATTCCTTGGGAATGATTTTGTATAATTTCAAATCTTCATTATGGTGCTTTGAGGGTTTTGATGACACTATTAAACACTCGTAACTTGAGAGAGTTTTAATGTAATTGGATAAATAGAAAATTAATTAAAATGGAAACTGATGTTATCGACTGTCGAATTTAGCTATTGTTGAGAAAATTAGGAGGAAAAAGAGGTTTAATTTCATGTACCTACTATAATCTTAATGGTTTAAGTTACATCTGGGATTGAGCTGTTTCATTATGAATTAATACAGAATTTTTAAAAATCAATATCGAAACTATAGCAATATAATTAACAAGTAGAAAATGTTGTGACTACTGTGTAGAAAATAAACTATGGACGTCATCTTACTTCTACCATCCCACTTCTAGTGAATAGTGGCACATGGCCCCCTTAATTTTATTGTGGCACACATTTGGTACTATCGCTGCATTCTACATATATTTTGAGAAGTGTTTCACTATAATTCTAGAATTTATTCGTCTCTCAAATGCACTTGCATCTCTTAGGTGTTGTACCACAACACTTGCTTAATATCATATTTTCACTTAAATATAATTCTTATTTACTTCTCAAAACTAATTCCACAGACATAAGTCCAAAAAGAAGATCCAAATAGTATCAAATTAATGCAACTCTACATTTGTTTGATAAATCTTTGGAGGAGAATTGAAATTTGATTTATATATGAAGAAATTATACACTTGGGTTTTCTTTTCCTCATAATTCACAAAACTGTCAAGTAATAGTGACTGTTCATCCTTGACAGTCTGTGATGACCATAAAGAAAAAGAAATAAAGATTACATGTTTGTGGCCTTAAGTTCATTAAAGCGCTGACCGGTGCAGCCTAAGAATGTTGTCTTAAATAACTATATTCATGAAAAATGCTTTTTAACCTTGAAAAACTTGGAAGTTATCTTTCATAAGAAAAAAGAACCAAATAATCAATGATGTGTTCTCCTGGATAGACTTTTGTGTGATGATAAGAATAATGTGATCCATCATAGTTGTGATATTTTGTTTCCTTTGATTAAATCTTTTTGATAGTTTTCTACTTTGCAGAATATATTCTTTGTATTTGTATCCCGTTGTTAATACAACAAACAAGTCAACACCTTTCCAATATTTGAGGCTTACAAACTTACGTGTCATTGATGATCCCGTGAAGGAAATATGTTTGGAAATACAGTAGACATATTACCTTCATGAGGGCACCAAAGACTCAAATATTCAAAAGGTGTTGACTTGATTGTTGTATTAAGAAAGGGGGACAAATACAAAGGAATTTTCACTGCAACGTAAAAGACTGTCAGAAGGATCTATTCAAGGAAAACCAACTATCACAGCTATGATAGATCATATTTACAACTATCATATCACAAAATTCTATCCAGATCTCGAGAACTCATCTGATTCAGAAGTTTATATATCTTATTCTTTTTTTAGAGAAGATGTTCTTACAATTTTTTGAAGGTCAAAAAGTTATTTTACATGAATAATATGGACTCAGATATTTATCTAAGACAACATTCTTATGTTGCATGCACCGGCTAGCTCTTCAATGAACCTAAGGCAACAAGCATGTTAATCTTCATTTCTTACTCTGTATGGACATCAGTGACCACCATGGAAGGATTGTCTTTATAACTTGATATTTGTTAACTCTAAGGAAAAGACAGCCCAAGTATAATTTTTTTTACAAGTAATAGATAAGGTTATAAATCCTAGTATAGAGACTTCATATATAAATCAAATTCCAATTCTCTTTCGATAAGAATTCGGTATGAGCCTTAATCACTTTGGACTGAATAGAGATCAATCACCGCCACCTTACACACATGCTCTGTTTTATCTCCACTATGATGCACTCCACTAACACATTTCATTTGATTTTGTTGTTGCTTCTGATCCTCAATGCCATAATTCATTTATTGATGCTATATTTCGGTAACTACTGCCTTAGCAACTAAATAGGGTGGATCTATGTCAAATTCACTATTTCAACTTGTGATAGAATCTGTCAATAGGATATAATGATAACAAAATTTGTTATTCTGTTGCTTATTTGATATTTTGTTCCCAAGTTATTAAAGAGGTCATTATTAATTTGTAAAAGGCTATGCCCTATGGTTGAATTGTTTTGTTAGTTATCAAAAGTGAAGTTTTGGCTAATATGTTATGAGGCATGAATAGTAGTTTTCTAGTGATTTGATTCATTTGAAAGAGGCTTGCATGAACGGAGTGAAACACAATTTATTTCTGAGGCTGGTTCCACGAAACAATTGTCATATGATGATATATATGGATAAATATGGCAGAAGGTGTGAAGAAAGGTAAAATTTACGGACTTGGAGTACAACCTTCCTCAACTCATTCATTGCCATTGTTCTTTGGTGCTTCAACTTCTCACTCTTCGGAAAAAATTTATTTAGTATGTTTGAACATTTTCTATGAGATTTAGACTTGTTTTTAACTATTTATTTCTGTTTTAAATAACAATATAATACTTATTAGACTTACTTCAGGTGATGCTTGAACTTTTAAACTTAGTTATATTGAATAGAAATTTGATTGATTAGGAATGTATTTGATGTTTTATTTTATTGTTAAACTTTTACGAATGGATGGTAGTATAATTTAACAGATGGTGTATCAAATAAACAATTTTTTCTATATAAAAACGCAATTTTTTTTACCACAATAATCAGCAAAATGACCTGACTTCTTCAAAAAAATTAATATTGTGCCTACTACAGCAATCGGAGAGTACCTAATTAGTTATATAATAAATTATTTATTCTGACTACACTACTCAGAGATTTACTTAAATGAGTATACTGTAGTCAAAAGATATATTAATTAAATATTTAATTACTTAAATACTACGACAAATGTAGTTGGGATTTATTTAATTAATAAACTATTATTTTAATATTTTTCCGACTACTGTAGTCGGCCATTTAAATAATTTAATGGTCAGGACTAGTTTTATATTTTCCAACTACCGTAATCGGAAAAGTCTGACTACTGTAGTCGGTAAATATTTTACGACGTTCAATATGCCGACAACCCAAAAATAGTCAGAAAGTCATCAAAAAACTCCATTTTCCAACTACATTCAGATTATTTTTGCGGTCGGAAAATGATGAATTTCTAGTAGTTCGATAAAGCATCAAAGTTATTCGAACATAATAGGACTCTTGAGCCATTACTAATATCTTGTCTCTTCTAATTGTCATGAAAATATTTAGTCACACCCTTTTCACTACATGGAGAATTATTTTGACTAGTCGGGGAAAGACTTCAATTACTAGTTGAATATTTGTGTTCAACTTGCAAAACATGCTTCCCAGAATTTCAGCATCTTCAACATCGTCAGATGTATCCATTAGTTTGTGTCCGGACTCCATTAATTTTTGGCCTGAACCAACTCGCAGCGCACATCAACCCCAACTCTTGACGTTTTCCCTTTATATTCAGTATTTGTTTGGACACCAATATTACTTGTAACAACATCAATTGATTGAGTGTACTATTTTGCTCAAAAGTGGTAACAACCAATTGTTGATCAACCTTTCTTTTTTCATTTAATATTTTTCTCGCATCACCTTGATACTTTTCACTATTGATAGTACTTTTGAAGCAACTTCAATTGTATCATCAATTTGTTTGTTATTTTAATTTCTGTTCGAGATAAAATGACAATTATCTCATCATGACCTTGGTGCGTACAACAATTGCAATACAAAGGTAGATTATCATATACAATCTCCTCAAAAACCTCATTCAACTTACCAGATTTTCCATCCACAAATTGCAATCTTATACGATTTGGAAGCTTTTCCATTAGATCAAGTATAACCTTGACCGTAGTTGTGCTGGGTCTTGGCTTGATTTGAGTATCTTTATCTATAGTTATTGGATTTCCAACTGCCGATGCTATAGACAACACTGACTTCTTTGCAAATAAATCTTGAGAGATAAGATTGATGAAAAAATCAAAACCACAGCTAACGTCGTTTTCTCCTTAGGATTATATCCAATGGACCATGGAAAATCCCTACATTGGTTCTCCTTTCCATGGAAAAACTCTCTACAATGCATACCTTCGAGTTTGTTGTATTCACCATCCACCTCTCTCAATATATATAACACAAACTCAAACATATCAAATTCTCTCTTTAGCATTCTTTGCGAGCATTCCATAATAAGCTTCTCCATTTTGTGCCGTGGGCTTTGGAATGACTTTCCCTTCATCATCCTTCATCATAGGAATAAGAGGACTATCACTGACTCTCATCCATAATTTATAGTCTTGGGCTTGGTGAAAATCCTCCATTCTCGCCTTCCACCATGTGTAGTAATGCCCATTGAATAGTGGTGGTATGTCGATGTGTTGACCTTCACCGAGTCAAAGAGGAGATGCATAATTGATATTTATCTTATCTTGAGTTATTAGACTCTACAAAGATAACCAACTCTGATACTAATTGATGGAATTCTGACCCTCAAATTTGCCTGAGGAACAAGTATATTCTATATGTTTCTTTGCAGATTACAACAGTTACGTTTTGTAAAGCAAATAAAATGATGACACAATATTTTATCGCGAAACCCCCCAACTCATAAAGGGTAAAAACCATGACCAACACCTCTGTAGAATTTAACTCCACTTCATTTAACTCTGAGCCTCAACAAAAGATAACAAATCTATGTAACCCTAGAAATTATAAACTCCAATTCCTAACCAAGAAATTATAAACACTAATTCCTAGCTACTCAAGACCAAAATCTCCAGGTTTAAGTCTTCTACCGTTCGTCAAGTTTCTCAAACTTGTTAGACGAATTCTACACACACACTTGATTGTAATCAAAACTCTTAATTACAATCTTTAACTTTTTCCTCGTAAACTCGCAAAACTCACCAATAAATCTCAAAACTCTCTAAAATTCTTGATCGTGTTTTGATCTTCTCTTTATGTAAGTGCACAAAATTCTTCAATGAACTATTGCGGTATTTATAGACTTTTAAACACTCCTAAGTATTGTTCAACATAACTTAGTCTTCGCCGCTTTAAAAACCCGTCTTTAAACCGAACTAAACTCGAACTCCTTCTCACGTTAGGACTCCTCCTTGCATTCTGCTTTTAAAGGAAAAACTTCCACTCAGTTTACCTTAACTGAATAAGAAAATTTATTAATCACTAACTCCTTCTTCTAATTGGTTTCAACTTCCTCTTCTACTTCGAATTTGCAAGTTCACGTGGCAAGTTTCTGCTTTTCTACTTCTTTCATGCTTTTGTCTTCTTCTTTACTTCAGCTTCCTAGTTTGTCTAGTTTTCCTATTTCATTAAGAAAACTATCTTGTCTTTATACTCCTTTATAAAAGGAAACTTTATGTACTGGTTGCTTCTCGAAAAAATAATACTTCCATAACTTTACAACTTCTAATTCGCGTGATTGACGTTCTCCTAATCCTAGTCCGATTCGGTCCGAAAAGTACATGTTGGCGCATCCGGCTCTTTTCATGTATTCCTATATTTGTCAATTATCAAAATCTTTCTCATTCTAACACAGTCAAAATCAGAGGGGCGAGGAAGTATTCAGAAAGGACCAATTCTTTAGACGAGGTGTGTATCTTAAATTATCACTCTAACTTTCGGAGCTTTTTCTCCAATCGTTGATGCAATTTTCGGGCATATATATGTTGGTTAATTGTTTTGATTTGCATTCAATTCTTTCTTTTACCCTTTTTGGTATTTAAAACTTTTGATCAAGATTTATATATAGAACTGTGGATGATTTTCAAAGTTTTGATCTTTGATTGGGTTTGTGAATTGCAGTGACCAAAGGGGTAAAAAGAAGATAGTTGATTTTTTTCCCTTTTTTGTGAAACTCGTCCTCGCTTTCTGTTGTTGAAGTGGACTGATTTAAATTTCAAAAATCAATCTTTTTTTGTTTTTTATTTTTTAGTTTTATGTGGTAATATATGAGTTCATTTTGTCATTTTCATTTCATCTTCTTTGTTCTTTTTGTCATAAAATTGTTGAAGAGCTTGATTTCTTAATGGGTAAATTAAGAATAGTAAAAAGAGACTATTAGAGAGTTCGATTTATTTAGGCTTTCTGTTGAAGTAGCGTCAATATATGTTCTAGTGATGATACCTGTTGACACCCAATGTTAACCCTCCACGATTTGATTAATTTTTAAGCTTCTTAAATATTGAACAATTGGAAATAATTGTTTTTGAAAATAAAAAATACTTTCAAGATTATCTTCCAAACACTTTTTGCCTTTTTTTCATATCGATTATATATCTTTATACTTCAAAAATATATAGATTTATATAATTTTTCAATTTGAATAAATAGTTAGAAAATCATTTTTACAAAAAAAAGAGTTTCAATTAAGTACGCATCTTATTTTCTTTAAAACTGGCAATTT
Organism: Solanum sitiens; assembly: GCA_016801875.1. NCBI lineage: Eukaryota > Viridiplantae > Streptophyta > Magnoliopsida > Solanales > Solanaceae > Solanum > Solanum sitiens. The sequence goes on from JABWTJ010000961.1 coordinate 152,828, forward strand.
AATTAAGATCTTTTCTTTTGAAATAATTATTTTTATGTTTTTAAAGTCAAGAAGCTCGAGTAATTAGTTGACATAATAATCTATCTCATTTATCTTTGAAACTCTCTTTAAGGGACTTTATTTAGTCCATATTTTGACCATCAGATAACCTTTAACCTAAAATTTTGGCCCAAATTCTTTTAGCCCATTACACATTAAGAGACCCAAGACCCAATTCGTGATTTGAAAATTTCAGAGTCCCACATCGTTTTCCCCTTTATTTCAACCTAGAGTTTTTCCTAAATAAACCCCCTCACTCTTATTGTTCAGGGGAGGAGTTTTTGGAGGCGAGAAAAAGAACACCCCGCTAAATATTTGGCAGCCCTTATTTTTGTCACTGAAATTTTTTTGATTCGCGACTATTTTGAGTCGGAGTGGTGTTGGAATTCAACACGTCCAGGCTCGAGTTCGAGTCGCTGCCCAGAACCAAGTAACACTCGTATTCCTTCCTTATTTGATGTGAAGTGTTGGGTTTAGTGTTTTTCAGCGATTATGTATACCTATTTTAATTAACTAAATAAAGGAGTTTAGATTTAACTTCGTTGTTTAGCACTCTTTGTTAATTTTAGGTCTTGTCTCTTGTTTTGATCTCAATGCTCAAGAATGGAGGTTTATTTTCACTTAACATTTTGTGAACTAGGTTGTGTTTAACTAATTACATCAAGCTGTGTTGTTTAGTCTTTTCATTCGTTTTTTGTTTTAAAGATCGTTGTTGATAATCAGTGTTTAAATTTGTTTGAAATCCTTGATAGTATCTATAATTAAGTACATTATTCAAATTGTGATCTTGACTCCTGGCCTGATATTTCTTCCTTGATTGTACCTTGATTTAATTATCTTGTCTTTCTTGTTTTACTTGAGAGATTTTCCTTGTGTCTTCCTTTAATTTGCGCAAGCTGTGAAATATTTTCATTGTGTGTCTTCCTTTAATTTGCGCAAGCTGTGAAATCGATTGATCAAATATTCATTTTTCGTTGCTTGACTAGATTTGCTCATGATTCACTTGATTCCTGCAATCATCTGGATTGAGAGTCTGTGCTTTATTGATGTTCCTTTCCTGCATCAAGTGACTAGTCAGTATATACATTTGTCATTATTAAAACATTTGATTATGAGGTTAACACAATGTTGTGCGCACCTCTTTATGAGATTTGGTATATGAGCTATTACATTGTCTTTTTCTCTCTTTTATGGCTTTTCTTAGTTATGACGTCTCAATTTTCGGTTTGTTTTTTGGGTCATTCTACCACTGTGTTGTTTCTGCTAACTAATTGTTTTTGCTTTTTACACTTTGCATTATGTTGTTTTTGCTTATTAAAATCAGTTATTCTTTCATCAGCATTTGTTGAATTTCTCATAAATATCATCCTAAGACTCCACAAGATTAAAAGAAAAAAAACTAGGACTCTACAGGACATTTTCAATTTTAACCATTTGAATTACTTAGTAACCCTAATTGATATGTCATTAAGATGTTTCCTTAATAGCTTGACGTAAAAGGTAGCAATATTTCCTTATATTCGTAGCTTTTAATGGTGCAGTGTGAAGCAAGAGTATTCAATTATCACTGAAGAAATGTCTGTTTGAACAGATATAAGAAATATTGGAATTGCAGCGTGGAGTGATACCTTAGCAGTCATGTGCATATAAGAGACGAATAAATTCTAGAATAATACTGAAACACTTCTCAAAAAATCTTTATGAATGCAATAATAGTACCAAACGAGTGCCATAATAAGTGACCTAGTTCCTGGAAAAGTTCCCTCTTCTGGAGAAAAGGAAAACAAAGTTGAATAACTTATTGCCTTTGTTTTCCTTTTCCAGAAGAGCGAACTTTTCCAGGATTTGATCCCTTTGTTGTGACACTCATTTGATATTATATACACTTCATGTCTACAGGTATTTTGAAAAGTATTCCGTTACAATTGTAGATTTTATTCTCTCTCAAATGCAAATCAATCGGGAAGTGGACAAAGAAGTTTTTAGAATCTAACTACAAGGGGGCTATGAGAAGGTATTCCATTCCTCTCACTAAGGTATTCCATTTATACGTGGTATTGCAGGCAGAAAAAAGGCTTTAACGCCATTAGTCTAAAGGATTTCTCTCAATGATTTCTTTTCACATTAACTTTCCAAGCTTCTTCTCGAATTGTTCCTGCAATTTTCAGGTATACGTTGGTTAATTGTTATGATTTGAATTCAATTTTCTATTATTCTTTAGGGTTTGAAACGATATCTATTTTGAATTTATTGTTTGAGGTATTTAAAGCTTTTGATTAAGGTTTATACTTTGTGGATGATTGTCAAATTTTTTGTCTTTCATTGGGTTTGCGAATGCAGTGACCAAAGGGGTCAAAGAAGATAATTGCTTTTTCCATTTCTTTGTGAAACTCGATTCTGGTTTCCGATGTTAAAGTGGATTGACTTAAAATTCTAAAATCAATGTTTTCTTTTATATTTTTTTAGTCTTATATGTGAATATGAAAATCAATCTGCTAACACACCATTAAAATAATATAAGGGGATAGTACTGAGAAGATGATATACCTAAAATATTAATTTATTACTTTGTTGGCATATCATGTTAAGGCAATTCTAAATCTTTTACAGAGAGAGTCTTTTAGTTGGGTTGATATATGAGTTCATTTTGTCATTTTTATTTCATTGTATTTGTTCTTGCTGATGATTTTGATCTCTGTTCTTTTGGTCTTAAAATTATTAAAGAGCTCGATTTCTTAATGGGTAAATTAAGTATAGTAGTTTGACAATAGAAGAATATATAGAAGGGAGTTCGATTTTATTTAGGCCTTATGTTTAATTAGTGTGAATATATGTCACGGTGATGATACCAACATATGGCTCATAAGAAAGAAACCTACAAAATTGACTCACTAAAAAGAGATCTTCTGGTCGTAAGAAGCAAACTTAAATCAAAATTCCTATTAAATGAGATAGAAAGGAACGTAATACTTTTCACAGTCTTTTTAACAAATATTCTTGAAGTCTTTGTCTCTTGTAATTCTTTCGTGTATTCTTATATGTTTTAATATGTTGTTAATTTGCACTAAAAACTGTGAGTTATTTCTAAAAAAGAAACAATATGATAGGTAACTGCGTAATAAATTTACTACTACACAATATTAATTAAACCAACTGAATGTTTTATAATAGGTAACTTTTATCTCTTGAATTAGATAATGATGAAACTTAGTACAAATCACGACTCAACGCTATTATTAATAAGAGGAATGTGAGGAACTTGTCGTCAATGAGATTTAACAGGAAATGTTTTACATCTTTTCCGAATACTTATCTCTAAATAACTGTTGTTGTTGCTTTGCCTACAAAACAAATCATGGCTTCTCAATTCATCTTTCCATTTTTAGTCTTACTAGTACAACATTGCTTTAAGTTAACTAAGTTGATACTCTTCCAAAGGTATAAAGGCATGCTGGCGTGATCACTAAACTGATGCCCACAGAGGGGACTTACAACCTACTTGGCTAGTAGTTCTGGGACTAATTGGGTACGCTAAACCCTAGTCCAACTCGGTATTATGCTACTCCCATTGATTTATGTAGTTAACTGATTATGTGTGAATTTATGTAAATACTGGATAGCTCAAAACTGAAAATGAAAACTGGGAATGCAACATTTAATCTGACAATGATGCATTAATAACTGAGGCATGTATAACTTAATATCTGAAATATCTGACCTAACATGTGTAATTCAAGAACCAACGAAATACATAGCTAGGATTTTGGAATTCATGTGATAAACTGAATAATAACTTTACAATCTGTTTTGGAACATATATTAAACTAATTCATGAAGTTGTATCGAAGTTCTAGAAACCCTAGGTTGAATCACGATAAGAGAATCAAGAATCTGCCTGAAAACTAGAGACCCAATGGGTGAAAGCAACCCACTAGTGAAATCCCATATACCTGGTGATGAAATTCACGGAGACACACTTAGATTTCGGGGCTGGAACTGCTGGAACCTTGTTGCGTTCTTGAACTAGGGTTCTTGACCTTTTTCTCCTTTCTTGTTTCTAATTTTCTAAGTTTTGATTAATGATTTGACTTAGGTTAGTTTTAGTTATGTTTCTAGGCTTAAACTGACTAAAATCAGATGATCTAGGGTCAAAATGACGTATACTAAGGTTTAAATGAAGTGGGAAAAGACCAAAAGACCCCTGCGTTAGTTGTTGTCGGACCAAATGACGACCTGGGTTGACCGTCGGTTGGGTCTGTTCGACAGGCCTTTACTAAAATGGGCATAACTTTTTAATCGGAGGACTTCTTTTAGCAAAGTTGATGGATATGGAAAGCTAGTTCAATTATCTATGTGTGAGTATATCATGGGACACCTAATTTATTTTGTGCTGAGAGTTATGACCATCTTAAGTTGACCCAATTGCATTTTCCCCCTAATTGTCTGCTATTTCTCACCTACGGTCAGACATACGGACCGTAGATCGAACGACGGTCCGTTCTGGTATCATAGAGTGGGTGAATGGGGTGTCGATCGACGGACACAGACTACCGACCGTAGTCTGACCTACGGACCTTAGGTCCGTCCGTCGATCAGGACTTAGCCAAACTTTCTGAACTGAGTTTTTGGGGGGTTTCTAACTCAATCGACGGATGTGCAGGAAGAACCGTGGGTCAGGCTACGATTCATCGATTGAAACCGTTGACTTCACCTGCAGATTTTTTGTAAAGCTGATTTTTGGTCTGTTTTGGATACGGGGTGTTACATTAGCTCCCCCTTGAGAACATTCGTCCTCGAATGAAGACTAAACTAGATGAAATAGAGGGAGAGAGCAGCAATCCCTACTACTGAACATTGAGAACTGAGTTTCTGACTGAGTTGAGTTATGAGACAATGCAAATACGCTAAAAATGAAAGTATAAATTGAGGGAACTTGATTCTAAAACTGAATTCACGCATGAATAACTGAAAAACTGAAGAGGAACTATTACCTCAAGCTGGAGTGGAATCGGAAGGAAAGAGGTGAGGATACTTGGCTTTCATGGCTGCTGCTTCTTCCCAAGTAGCTCCCTCTACGGACTGACTCCTCCACAAAACTTTGACTGAAGAAACTTCTTTGTTTCTCAACCTTATAACCCGACGGTCAAGAATCTCAACTGGTACATCCTTATAAGAAAGACTATCTTTCACCGCCACACTCTCTAATGGAACTACAGAGGCTGGATCACCCACACACTTCTTCAAGAATGAGACGTGGAAGAGCGGATGCACTGCTGCTAATTCTTCTGGTAACTCTAACTCATATGCCACCTTGCCAACCCTTTTCAAGGTCTTGTAAGGGCCTACATATTTAGGACTGAGCTTTCCTTTCTTGCCAAATCTCATCACCCCTTTCATAGGTGAGACTTTTAGAAAAACCCAATCATCAACTTGGAACTCTAGTTCCCTTCTCCTTACATTTGCATAAGATTTCTGACAACTTTGGGCTGTCTTAAGTCTATCTCTAATGAGTTTCACTTTCTCCATAACATAAAGGACTGAATATGGCCCTATCAAAGTTGTTTCACCTACTTCAAACCAACCAACAGGAGATCTACATCTGCGCCCATACAAAGCTTCATAAGGGGCCATCTGAATGCTGGAATGGTAGCTATTGTTGTAGGCGAACTCAATCAGAGGAAGGTGATAATCCCAACTACCCTTGAAATCGATCACACAAGCTCTCAACATATCCTCTAAGGTCTGAATGGTACACTCTACGTGTCCATCTGTCTGTTGATGAAATGTTGTACTAAGGTTATTTTGAGTACCAAGACCCTTCTGAAATGACTTCCAGAAAAGAGAGGTAAACTGAGGACCTCTATATGAGATGATATACAAAGGAACCCCATGCAACCTCATAATTTCATTAATGTAAAGCTTGGCATAGTCCTCTGCCGAATATGTAGTCTTAACCGCTAAGAATCGAGAAGACTTAGTCATCCTATCAACTATCACCCAAATGGAGTCATGCTGTCTGCGAGTACGAGGTAACCCTGTGATGAAATCCATATTGATCACATCCCACTTCCAGGTAGGAATACGATCTCTTGAGTTATACCTCCTGGTTTTTGATGTTCTACCTTGACTTGCTGGCAATTGGGGCACTTACTCACAAAGTCGGCTATATCCCTCTTCATGCCATTCCACCAATAGACTTCCCGCAGGTCGAGTTACATCTTAGTGGCACCTGGATGAATAGAATATCAGGAGTTATGGGCTTCTGCAAGGATATGCTTTCTCAACTCACCCACATCAGGAACACACAATCTACCCTAGTAACGAAGTACACCATCTCTCCCTTGGGAGAAAACCTCCACTCTCTGATTGTGGACTGCACCCTTAAGTTCAAGCAAGATTGGATCACTGTCTTGCTTCTCCTTAACCTCCACTACCAAAGAAGATTCTGCCCCAATTTGAACTGTTACACCATTGTCTGATATGCTCACAAGGCGAAATCCTAAGCGAGCAAGCCTGTGAACATCCTTCACTAGCTCCTTCCTTTCTTCCTCAACATGGGCTACACTACCCATAGATAGTCTACTAAGAGCATCTGCTAATACATTCACCTTACCAGGATGATAATGCACACTCATATCATACTCCTTAAGGAACTCAAGCCATCTCCTCTAGCGAAGATTCAACTCTTTCTGGGTGAACACATACTGAAGGCTTTTATGGTCAGTGAACACATCTACATGAACACCATACAAGTAGTGTCTCCGCATCTTGAGTGCAAACACCATTGCTGCAAATCTCGAGGACATGAATTGGATAGTTCTTTTCATGCACCTTAAGTTGTCTAGAAGCATAAGATATAACCTTATATCGCTTCATCAACACACAACCTAGGCCAACTCTGGATGCGTCATAATAGATCACATAACCATCCGAACCCTCTGGTAGAGTCAAGACAGGAGTTGTAGTCAATCTAGTTTTCAATTCTGCAAAGCTTCTCTCACAATCATATGACCATTGGAACTTGACCATCTTCTAAGTCAACCTAGTTAATGGTGAGGCTATGGTTGAAAATCCTTCCACGAACCTTCTGTAATAACCCGCCAGACCTAAGAAACTTCTAATATCTTTAGAAGAGGTAGTTCTGGGCCATTATTTCACTGCTTCTATGTTCTGTGAATCCACTCGGATCCCTTTGCTAGATAAAATGTGACCAAGGAAAGCAACGGATTGCAACCAGAACTCACATTTGCTAAACTTAGCGAATAATTGGAGACCCTTGAGAATCTGTAGAACAATTCTCAAATGACTCACATGTTCTTCCTCATTCCTAGAGTAAATTAGGATATCATCAATGAAGACGATAACGAACAAGTCCAAGTACTGTTTGAACAATATGTTCATCAAATTCGCTCAAATTATACTTCTCTAAAGAAGTATAAGCGGTCGTATCAAGTAAAGAACCCAAATGTTAGGTTGGGGTCGATCCCACGAGGAAAATGGTTTAGACTTAATTTTAATATACGATTACTTCTATTTAGTCAAGTCCTTTCCGAAAACAAACAATTAAAGGGGGGATTTTGTGTAACAAAAGTAATTAATTAAATCTAAGTAAACAAGTAGCAAGTTCAAATATTTGATGTTTATCAAGTGATTAGAGAAACTAGGGTGTAAGTGTTTCTCATAGGTTCATAACGCAGTAACCCTAGCTATAACAACTCTTTCCTAGTATCTTGCATGCAAAGTGGTAAGTTATGTATCCCTAATTCTTTGGTCCGGCAACTAGTGTAACGTTCCGAAAAAGCATATGTCTAATTAAGAACCCAGTATGCCCTTAGGATACCCTATTAGGGGTACATAGGCACCCCAATGCCCAATATTGAGAAATATTGGGCATAGTATAGAAATATTGGCTAAGGGATATTAGCCAATTTTCTATATACGAATAAGAAATATACTTTTTGGGTTGTCATACCCCAATCCAAGATTGATGTTCAATAAATGTACCTGCAATGAAGACCCTAAGATAAATTAAATGACATCTCAACAAAACATATGAAGTACTAGGCATCCAAGTGTCAAGCCTAGCACCATAGCACATGACCATTTAAAATGATCATGTAAATTAAGCAGTGCCCAAGGACATGGTGAGGGTCCTTGGGACAATAAGTAAACATTCCCAAATGAACCATAAATAATAGTTAGTTAGAAAAGTACAACCAACCCATGTGCAAGCACATGTGCAAGACATGTGAAGAAGTGGCCAAGGAGGGGACCACCCTAACTGAATTCGGTTAGGGTAGTTAGGGGGGGAAAACGTGCACAAGGGACCCCTCCATGTGGGGACTAACTTCGTAACAAATTCTAGACTCTAACCTACTGCCATAAATAGCTAACTAACCTAGGACCAAACGAAATAAACTAATTAGTGCACCCGACAACCTAGGACCAAAATCGGGTTGACACTAACCTAGTACTAGTTAAAGAGACAACCTAGTACCTAACCTAGGATGGTCCAAAGAGTTAGTTAAGATCCTAATGACTTAAGGGTACTTTATTAATTACCCTAGGATACTTAATTAATTAAATTATCAACTAATTAATTAATTTAAAGGGGCAAAATCGAAATCACAAAGCAATTTCCAGATTTCGGTTAAAACAAGAAAAAGACAACCTAGTACCTAACCTAGGATGGTTCAAAGGATTGGTTATGGTCCTAAAGACTTAAGGGTACTTTAGTAATTACCTTAGGTCACCTAATTAATTAAATTAGCAATTAAATTAATTAGTTTAAATGATCAAAATGAAATTCTTACACTAACCTAGTACAACTCAAGAAACATCTTAGTACTTAACCTAGGATGGTCCAAAAGGATTAATTTTGGTTCCAATGACTGAGGGGTACTTTAGTACTTACCCTAGGTCCCTAAATTAATTGAATTAAGGATTTAATTACTTAATATAAAGTCAAAATGTTGACCAAAACCATAGTCAATACCAATTTCCAGATTTGACTAGGTGTTATGTTCTCCTATGTTTAGTCAACTTAGGAGGGGCATTTTGGTAATTGGTTTATTAGTTTATTAAATTAACTTATTAAACCTAAGTTTTATAATTCAAGATCAGTTCTTAAACATAAAAAATCACGTTCAAACTCATAGAAAAGGCCACACAAAAACAGCAAGCAACGAACGAAAGAAAAATAGAAAATTTATCGATTTCTCTAGGGCGATTTCAAGGTTTCTTCAAGGTTTCGCTCAAGGTGGTCTTCGTAGATTAAGTTATACATAAGGTATGGGATTTTCTCCTGTAATTCTTTCTCCAAGAGTATTTTCCTTCGAATGATTCACAAGATCTTGAAAACTAGGGTTGTTCCCGTCGTTCTCGTCGAACTTCCCTTCCCTAGTATCATTTTCGATTTCAATGTTGAATAGGTTAGAGTTCATATTTTTGGTATGTGGTACTGGCTATTCTTAACATGTATTGTTCTTGAATGATGAGTATTGAATGGACTTATTAACTTGTAATTGCGTAAAGTTAATCTTATCATGATAATTAAGGATCGATAATATACTAAGATAAGTCTGTAATGTGTTAAGTGAATTATGTGCCTTTGGATGAATGTTGACTTGCTGTTGTTATGATGTTATGAAGATGCTAAAGCCATTAAATGTTAATATAATGCCATCCAATATGTTCTTGAAACGTGACACTAAAAGCCATAAACTAAGAATTGGCTCAAAGACATCTATGAAATCATATCTTGAATAAATTGGCTATCTGATTCCAATAAAGTTGGCTAACTCTATTTGGTCAAAATGAATATATGCTAATGGCTAGGAACTTATGTAAATGATTAAAAGATTGACTAATGGTTCGTACATATGGCAATTTAAATATGAACATACGTAAAAATTGGCTTATGCCAAAAAGAATGAATTGGTTAGTCTAACATACCCTATCCACACGAATTGTGAACGTAAAAACATTGAATTGTTCTTGTAAGTTAATCAAAGGTTAAAAGTTCAAGTGTAGGGAAAGTTTGGCTTATGCCAATAAATTGGCCTACAATATTATCTCCATAAATATGTAATAGAATTGGCTAATGATTCCAAGAAAATATATTTGAATGAAAATTTGGCTTATGCCAATAAATTGGCCTACAATATTATCTCCAAAAATATGTAATAGAATTGGCTAATGATTCCATGAAATTATATTTGAATGAAAGTTTGGCTTATGCCAATAAATTGGCCTACAATATTATCTCCAAAAATATGTAATAGAATTGGCTAATGATTCCATGAAATTATATTTGAATGAAAGTTTGGCTTATGCCAATAAATTGGCCTACAATATTATCCCCAAAAATATGTAATAGAATTGGCTAATGATTCCATGAAATTATATTTGAATGAATGTTTGGCTTGTGCCAATAAATTGACTATGAAGTTATTTCCAAATTTTCTAGGCCAATACTAATCATATGCCAATCTTGTGTAGCCAAAACAATGAAATGACAACTCAAGTACTTCTAAACTAATTCAATGAATCCATAACGAAGGGTATTCCATTCATTGGGACAACTCCCAACATGCTCTACAAGAATGACCTATGAACACATGAAACTCATTGAATGAAGTGCTCATCGTCCATAAACGGTGATATGAAGCTACTACACTAAAGTAAGTAAGTAACGTGAGTTATAACATAGTTAAAGGGGTCTAAATTAAGTAAGTGACCAGAATGGGGGTGTTAAAGGAAGTGAGACAAGTCTTACTTACACCAAAGCTAATTTGTTAAAAGAATACTCATGAATGAAGGTGTTAGAATGTGTGAGACTAGTCTCATTAACACCTAAGGATGATATGTAAGGACAATTCACATTCATCAATATAAAGTAAGGATGATATGTAAGGACAATTCACATTCATCAATGTAAAGTAAGGATGATATGTAAGGACAATTCACATTCATCAATGTAAAGTAAGGATGATATGTAAGGACAATTCACATTTCATCAATGTAAAGTAAGGATGACAAGTCATCAAAAGAGTAAATAAGTCTCAATCATACTCTATATGTAAGTGTAAGGACAGTTCACATTTAATACTAACGATGAGATGAGAAATCATCTAATGAGCTATGATGTCCTCATGCTAGAAGCCAGCTTCCATGATGTATGAGTTGAATGTAATGGAACTTTTTACTGAGTACCGATAGGCTAGCTATGAGCGGTGATGCCTTCCTTCGGGAAGGGCGGAGGTTCACGTAACTCTCATGAGATGAGACTGTACGGCATGCCGGGTATGGGTCTCCTTATATCTCCTAGTATTTGAACCTATACTGCCAATATAGGGACCTAGCAGGGTTCAATTCCCTATATACGCTAGCATGTTTTGGTTTCACCTTGGCCAGTGACTCCACCTGTTTTCGGTGTGGGGAAGACACCGGATTTCATGAGCTCACATGATCTATGTCGGTTAAAGTTGAAGTTCCTCAAAGTATGAAAGATAAAGAAATGAACGATACCGAAGGTGTTTGTGTAAGACAATCAGGAGGTGAAATCAGATTCAAGTAATGGCATTAGGTCATTCTTGGTCATTGCACTTCATGATCCCGATGAGAGTCTTAAACTTTATCCTAGGTATGGATGGTGTTTACATCAGCATACGAATGAATGAAATGAATAAAGTGAAGTAAGAATGAACGAATGAAGTAGACTCTGTGTTTGCTAAAGAAGGCTCTCGGGTTGAGGTCCCATATGTTGGGCCCTCACTTAAGATGTCTTAATTCTATATCAACGATTCCAAGGTCTCGTGTATATGAAATGTAAAATATATAAAACAAGAAAGTAATGAAATCAATGGCATAATCAATAGAGAATGGCTTATGAAATGTAATGAATACTCGATGTAATGAATAACTTGTTTTAAGGATAGTCAAATCGTGTCCAATAAAGTTTACAATAAGTAAAGAGCATAGCCAATAATGAATCCTCATGCTATGAAAATGATAAAGCCAAATAAATTGGATTATGATGACTTTATATAATTGACAAAAGATGTTAGCCAAGTAAAATTGTTATATAATGACTTCTTTTATTATGAAAATGATCATAGCCAATAATGAGTTCAAATATACTTATCCAAATTGATCAACTAATGTATTTAGCCAATAAAAATTGGTTTATAAAGAATTCATGCCCAAAGTAAGCAAGAACATAAGTTTTAATGATATGCCCCAAGAACTATGCACATTATGCAATCAACTAAAGAATGAGTATAGTCAATAACTATTGACTTATAAATATATTCATGCCCCAAATTGTAGTTAAGTCAAATTTGTTAATCTCTTGAATTACTTACTTGATTCGTTGTGGGTATGGGACTACAATGAATCATTGCACTTGTAAGTAAAACATAGGACTAAAGGAGTTAAAGAACTACACAACAAGAAGAAGAAAAAGACTGAAAAATAATTTAAGTGTACAAAGAGGAGCTCTCGGCCTAAGAGGATCAAAATCTCAAATCTTCGCTCGAGTTGTTCTAAAATTATGTTGATGATACTAATGTCTTGTAATCATATAGAAAATGAGTTGTGTGCTTTGAATGCATTAAAATACATCATATTCATACCACAATTCACAACCAACGAATTAGGAAAGTCTAATGACTAGACTTTCCAGAAATGGCATGTTGCTTAGGAAGAGCTTTCCTTGATCATGCATAGCTTTATGTGTATGTGTGCATACACCCATACTTAGTACAAGTGGTGTACTAACCCCCTACTATTTACTATTTTTAAAGGTGCAGGTCTGAGGACAGATTGACGACACTTGCAGCGGTTTGGACTTCAGCGTTTCTCCAAACCAATTGGTAGGTCCTCATGATTTCGAGGATGCTACAGATTTAGTCTAGCCTTAGTTTTAGACATAGCTAGTTGATGTTGTCCCTAGCGTTTCTTTCGTACCTTCATTGTGAAGCTTTGTAATAAGTCCGTATTTGGCAAACTATTTATGATATATTCATGTTCAGTTTCAAATTGATTCTTTATGTTAGATGGTTGTTTTCTTATGTTGAGCTTAGTATATGATGTATCTAGTTAATAATAATATGAAGTCTATGTATACTTCATACATATAAAAAGTGTTAAATTTTCCGCAAATTTAACTAGATGAATGTGATGAATGCAAGATGAGGCTTGTCTGCGACCTCTGAGAGGTCAACGACGCCGGTTGCGATCCGGATTCCAGAATCCGAGTCGTGACAAACTTGGTATCAGAGCATGATGTTAAATTACCTAGGATCTAAAGCTCAACACAACCACGTTACGTAGTTTCTAGCTTATGGTTGTGAAGCGCTCCACAATCATGACTTAGAGACTACACGATGATAGGAAATCTTCGCTTCTTCTACTCATTATCGTGCTATCTAGAGATTTGACACTTTGTGTCATTATAAGTATCTAACTTCCTTCTTGTGTGAACGCGTAGAAGAATACACACAAGGATTAGGATGGACAAGTGGTCTAAGGCGCCAGACTCAAGATCTGGCCTTCCCAAGAAGGGGCAATGATGGACATGTCCAGCGTGACCGAAAGATGTGTAGTAAGTGTGGTCGTTCGCATGAAGGTGAGTACATGGTAGATTCTAAATGCATCCATGGGTGTTAATGAAAAGGAGGAGACTAAGTTGGCTGCATATAAGCTCAAGGATGTGGCTCAGGTATGGATTGGCTCCATAAGTGTTATGCTACGATAGATTGTCGAAACATGATAGTGAGGCTTCAGTTTCAAAATGAGTTAGAGCTGGAATGGGAAGGGCGTGGTTCAAATCCAATAGGCCAAATCGTTTCACATTTAAAAGACAATAAGTTGATAGCTAAGGGTATTTATACCACTTAGTTAGAGTCAAAGACTTAGAAAAAGAAGTCCCTTCCATAGACTCTATGTCCGTAGTAAATATGAGATCTCGTTACCCTCACTTGTTCAGTTCTTGAGGTTAGATATACTCTTCCTAGGTCTGGCTTATGTTTAAGAAACTCTAAGCTTAAGTGCTTTAGTTTATTTGGTGTTATAAGTCACTAATCGTATGTCTTATAATAGCACTATGTGAGTTAAAACGAAGTTATGTTGAATTTTATGTTGCTGTTTTTGTGTAGCATAGGCATGTTTTCTGTGTTGCATGATTTGTGATGTGCATTAAGTTAAGTGTGATTGAGAAGGAAATTCCTCAATCTTAAATATAAAGCTTCAGATAAGCTTGAATGATATGCATCATCCAAATATGTGTGAATCATATATTCACAAAAGAGAAAAGTTTAAGCATGATAAAGTAACTTTCGAAAATCACCCTCTTTGTTTAAATGATGTGTAAGTGTCATTCGGGGATGAATGTTCCTAAGGGGGGATAATGTAACGTTCCGGAAAATCATATGTCTAATGAAGAGCCCAGTATGCCCTTAGGATACCCTATTAGGGGTACATAGGCACCCCAATGCCCAATATTGAGAAATATTGGGCATAGTATAGAAAAATTGGCTAAGGGATATTAGCCAATTTTCTATATACGAATAAGAAATATACTTTTTGGGTTGTCATACCCCAATCCAAGATTGATGTTCAATAAATATACCTGCAATGAAGACCCTAAGCTAAATTAAATGACATCTCAACAAAACATATAAAGTACTAGGCATCCAAGTGTCAAGCCTAGCACCATAGCACATGACCATTTAAAATGATCATGTAAATTAAGCAGTACCCAAGGACATGGTGAGGGTCCTTGGGACAATAAGTAAACATTCCCAAATGAACCATAAATAATAGTTAGTTAGAAAAGTACAACCAACCCATGTGCAAGCACATGTGCAAGACATGTGAAGAAGTGGCCAAGGAGGGGACCACCCTAACTGAATTCGGTTAGGGTAGTTAGGGGGGAAAACGTGCACAAGGGACCCCTCCATGTGGGGACTAACTTCCTAACAAATTCTATACTCTAACCTACTACCATAAATAGCTAACTAACCTAGGACCAAACGAAATAAACTAATTAGTGCACCCGACAACCTAGGACCAAAATCGGGTTGACACTAACCTAGTACTAGTTAAAGAGACAACCTAGTACCTAACCTAGGATGGTCCAAAGAGTTAGTTAAGATCCTAACGACTTAAGGGTACTTTATTAATTACCCTAGGCTACTTAATTAATTAAATTATCAACTTAATTAATTAATTTAAAGGGGCAAACTCGAAATCACAGAGCAATTTCCAGATTTCGGTTAAAACAAGAAAAAGACAACCTAGTACCTAACCTAGGATGGTTCAAAGGATTGGTTATGGTCCTAACGACTTAAGGGTACTTTAGTAATTACCTTAGGTCACCTAATTAGTTAAATTAGCAATTTAATTAATTAGTTTAAATGATCAAAATGAAATTCTTACACTAACCTAGTACAACTCAAGAAACATCCTAGTACTTAACCTAGGATGGTTTAAAAGGATTAATTTTGGTTCCAATGACTTAGGGGTACTTTAGTACTTACCCTAGGTCCCTAAATTAATTAAACTAAGGATTTAATTAATTAATATAAAGTCAAAATGTTGACCAAAACCATAGTCAATACCAATTTCCAGATTTGACTAGGTGTTATGTTCTCCTATGTTTAGTCAACTTAGGAGGGGCGTTTTGGTAATTGGTTAATTAGTTTATTAAATTAAATTATTAAACCTAAGTTTTATAATTCAAGATCAGTTCTTAAACATAAAAAATCACGTTCAAACTCATAGAAAAGGCGACAGAAAAACAGCAAGCATCGAACGAAAGAAAAACAGAAAATTTATCGATTTCTCTAGGGCGATTTCAAGGTTTCTTCAAGGTTTCGTTCAAGGTGGTCTTCGTAGATTAAGTTCTACATAAGGTATGGGTTTTTCTCCTGGAATTATTTCTCCAAGAGTATTTTCCTTCGAATGATTCACAAGATCTTGAAAACTAGGGTTGTTCCCGTCGTTCTCGTCGAACTTCCCTTCCCTAGTATCCTTTTCGATATCAATGTTGAATAGGTTAGAGATCATATTGTTGGTATGTGGTGCTGGCTATTCTTAACATGTATTGTTCTTGAATGATGAGTATTGAATGGACTTATTAACTTGTAATTGCGTAAAGTTAATCTTATCATGATAATTAAGGATCGATAATATACTAAGATAAGTTTGTAATGTGTTAAGTGAATTATGTGCCTTTGGATGAATGTTGACTTGCTGTTGTTATGATGTTATGAAGATGCTAAAGCCATTAAATGTTAATATGATGCTGTCCAATATGTTCTTAAAACGTGACACTAAAAGCCATAAACTAAGAATTGGCTCAAAGACATCTATGAAATCATATTTTGAATAAATTGGCTATCTGATTCCAATAAAGTTGGCTAACTCTATTTGGTCAAAATGAATATATGCTAATGGCTAGGAACTTATATAAATGATTAAAAGATTGGCTAATCGCTCATACATATGGCAATTTAAATATGAACATACGTAAAAATTGGCTTATGCCAAAAAGATTGAATTGGTTAGTCTAACATACCCTATCCACACGAATTGTGAACGTAAAAATATTGAATTGTTCTTGTAAGTTAATCAAAGGTTAAAAGTTCAAGTGTAGTGAAAGTTTGGCTTATGCCAATAAATTGGCCTACAATATTATCTCCAAAAATATGTAATAGAATTGGCTAATGATTCCATGAAATTATATTTGAATGAAAATTTGGCTTATGCCAATAAATTGGCCTACAATATTATCTCCAAAAATATGTAATAGAATTGGCTAATGATTCCATGAAATTATATTTGAATGAAAGTTTGGCTTATGCCAATAAATTGGCCTACAATATTATCTCCAAAAATATGTAATAGAATTGGCTAATGATTCCATGAAATTATATTTGAATGAAAGTTTGGCTTATGCCAATAATTTGGCCTACAATATTATTTCCAAAAATATGTAATAGAATTGGCTAATGATTCCATGAAATTATATTTGAATGAATGTTTGGCTTGTTCCAATAAATTGACTATGAAGTTATTTCCAAATTTTCTAGGCCAATACTAATCATATGCCAATCTTGTGTAGCCAAAACAATGAAATGACAACTCAAGTACTTCTAAACTAATTCAATGAATCCATAACGAAGGGTGTTGACACCCAATTTTGACTCTCCCCAATATAAATTAATCATATTGAGCTTCCTACAGTCCAAACGATTTAAAATAATTAGTTTTATAAAATTTAAAGAAAAACATAAAATTATATATATATATATATATATATATATATATATATATATATATATATATATATATATATATATATATATATATATATATATATATATATATATATATATATATAATATTTTTGCAAGTTACAATTTTAAATAGTTTTGTCACATTTTTATAATTTTTAGATGATATATATATTTTAAATAATTATGTATATGATTAGTTTATTTTATAAATATTTGAAAATCGTCTCAAAAAGATTTTGTTTTAATTAAATAGTTGGTCAATTAGTCTAGTTATTCAATGGTATATATAGGTTAACTAGTTTATAATTAAGTCGATTATTTTATTTCGTTAAGATTATGAAGCTCTTTAATTAATTTATATTAATTCATTACCCAAATCCTTAAACTAATTTAAAGGACCAAATTTTGGGCCCTTTTCCAACTTAGCCCAACACCGTTTCTTTTGGCTAATTCAAATGACCCAAATTTAGTCCCATTTACCCACATTTCCAGCAGCGCACTTCCATTTCCTTTCAATTCCAAGTCCAACAGCAATTCACCAATTTTTTTTTAAAAAAAAAAAACAACAAAAAAGCCCCACCAACACTTTATCTTCCCAGCAATACAAAATTGACCCATACTGTTCTTCTTCTTC
>JABWTJ010000961.1:170813-343515 GCA_016801875.1 Solanum sitiens
TGTTGACACCCAATTTTGACCCTCCCCAATATAAATTAATCATATTGAGCTTCCTACATTCCAAACGATTTAAAATAATTAGTTTTACAAAATTTAAAGAAAAACATTAAATTATATATATATATATATATATATATATATATATATATATATATATATATACATATATAATATTTTTGCAAGTTACAATTTTAAATAGTTTTGTCACATTTTTATAATTTTTAGATGATATATATATTTTAAATAATTATGTATATGATTAGTTTATTTTATAAATATTTGAAAATCGTCTCAAAAAAAATGTTTTAATTAAATAGTTGGTTAATTAGTCTAGTTATTCAATGGTATATGTATGTTCAAATTTTATTTCGTTAAGATTATGAAGCTCTTTAATTAATTTATATTAATTCATTACCCAAATCCTTAAACTCATTTAAAGGACCAAATTTTGGGCCCTTTTTCAACTTAGCCCAACGTCCTTTTTTGGCTAATTCAAATGACCCAAGTTTAGGCCGATTTACCCACATATCCAGCAGCCCACTTTCATTTCCTTTCATTTCCAAGTCCCCAGCAATTCACCAATTTTTCTTTTTAAAAAATTAAGAAAAACAAAGAAGCGCCCACCAACACTTTATCTTCCACCAATACCAAACAAACCCATTTACATTATTCTTCTTCTTCGCATTGTAGCAAACAGAACCAGAGAAACCCAGAAGATCGCCAGCCCAGTCCAGCGAAATTGACTCGAGCCCTTGCGCGTGTCTCTCTCTCGTTCTCGCGTACGAAACCAAGTGTCAAAATCTCCATATTTTAAGCGTCCTTGCTTCAAAATCAAGCGCTCAGATCATTTTTCCGTTGGGAATGGTACAAACTACAGCTGGTTGAGTCTTATCTCTGGAGAATTCGAATTTTGAATTTGAAATTTTTCATCAATTCTCCCCCCTTTTCGATTTCCCTCTTTTTCAATTCCAATTTTTCCTTCTTATAAATACCCATATCTTTTACTATAGAAGGGGACCTTTTTGGGGGGGTTAACAATTTTAGTTAGAGAGAGTTACAGAGAATTGAAAATATATATACATAAGAAGTAGGGAGGAAAGAGGGAGAGGGTTCCGAAAATGGAAAAAAGTAGAGAAAATTATTAGTCATATATCTTTATATATGAATACTTAGGAAAGAGGTTTCAAAATAGATTGAAAAATCTAGATTTTACTCCCTCTGTTTACTGTTCTGTTTTCTTTATCGAACTTCTCGGAGTTTTGTTTTGGTGGTGAAACTTTCTATCTCTGCTCATTCAGTCTCGGTTCAGCTGCCCGGGAAAAGGTAATAGTTCCTTTTTTACTTACGTTAATCGTTATGTTATGTGTTGAACTTATCTCGGTTAGAAAATCCAAATATTGGAATGTGTATTTATTTTTCCTTACACAATGAAGTCATTTAGCTGAATCATGCTTAATATGCCAGTGCACTGGTCTCTCTCTGTTATTTTAATGAAGTTGAAGCATTGTTCCTTTACAACTCTAACATATCAGTGGATTAGGATGTTTAAGTGGTCCATTTTAATAGGCTTATGATGTATTCATGTGTACCTTCTATGTGTATATGTTTATATCATGTGTTATGGCTATCATTTTACTTTTTCTATAGTATGTAGCTTGAAGAACAGACCCGAGCATGCTTAAAATCATTGATTGTCATATTCTGTTATAGGTTTCTTTTTATGTTATGAGTGTAGTCTTTAAATCAAAGTTTGTAATATGGGCTCTCCATTTTTCTTATGTGTTCTACTTCCTAGAATGATGGAAATAAATGTTTTATATTTGAAACAAGTTGCTTAGTAGACTAAAGGGTTTGCTTTGTTAATGACAAAGTTTTAGTGTTACTTCTTGTTTATATTGAGATCCTTCATTGCTCTTAATGCTATTTAATTATGCTACTCGATTGTTTAAACCACATCTTTGCTAGACTTTGACAAAATTGAGCCTCGCTAATTTGTTTATTTCGTTTTTGTTGCATGTGATACCACCCGAGTCCTCTTGGACTCCAATCTTCTTCCCTCATATTCCGGATGGGCCATAAAGGCCCCAAATCCCATTTTCTCTTCGAGTCAGCCTCCTCGGCAAGCTGCAAAACTGGTGTACAGGTCGAAAAGCAGCAAAATATGTTGCTGGGAAATGATTTGAAGGTCTCCAAAAGCCTAAGAAAGGGCTAATATACTGCTGTATACACTGATATACATTCTAAAGTATGATACGCAGGTCTAAAAATCAGTACAGGAAAATTAATCTGGGGCATCATACATTTCGTATACGTCCCAATATACACGAAAATGGATTGTATACAAGCCAATATACGGTTTATATACATGAGTATACACTCAGTATGCGTGCAGATTTTTCAAATGGAGAAATGGGCTTAAGGCCCACATTTTATATAACAGGTTTAGCAGAAACTTTTGGGCCTATCAGATTATTTTGGCAGATTTTTAGAGTTGGTACAGGTGGGCCAAAAGCCCAACTTTGTTGAAATTGGGCAATTGACCCAAGTTCAAATATTTTCTCTTTTTCCCTCTTTATTTATTTATCATTGTATTTGACTAACACTTTTAGTTTTAATTTAATTATATTCCCAAGATAGCCATTTCTCTTTATATTAAATTTTTTTTTTACAAAATATTTATTATAATATACTACTTAGCTTTTATTTTAATAATGGTCTTGTTAACCCTTATGTTTTTTTTTAGAAATTCACTCATTCCTTTTCCCCTCAAGGTAATATTAGGAAAAAAATATATTTTTAATTCACTTATTTATTCAATATCCGAAAATAAAGTATTTTAAAAAGTCATTTTAGTCAAATCGCCGGTCAACCGCGAGTTAGCGGGCATTCCGAGGGCCTAACACCTTCTCGGAATGTACATTGAACTTCGAACCCTTTTCAATTGATTTTTATCTGTTTTAAATCTTTTGAAAAAATAAATTGTAAGTTTTTCTTAATTTTAGTAAAAATCAAGTGGCGAATCTGTCAATTTGAAAAGTCGATTTTTCTTAAATCATAAGATTAATTGATTTTTCAAAACTTAGTCATTTTCTTTTTTTTTTACTTTATATATTATATTTTTAACTAAAACAAAAATGGCGACTCCGCTGGGGACTAATTAAGTTCTAATCAAAAGGATTTGACTATTTTGACTAATGGTTATTATTAAATTGCTTATATGTGATTAATTTTTTTCAATTATATAAATGGCATTGCATTCATGGCATCCTCCAATATGTATGTATAGTATATTAAAGGACGGTTTGCGGAACCGCAGCCAAACTTTTTTATACTCACCTTCTTCCGAAATTAGTGGCAATTTATTGGTTCGTCATGCATCCAATGGTTGTCGCGAGTTCCAGCCCAAATCGTCCGTTTGGGTTCCCGGTCTTTTCAAAAGCCACTCCTAGTCAACTAGCGTAGAGCCGAGCCAAAATCCCGAATTTAGGAGCATTTGAACTAGGACGACCCAACACCCAAGGAGTGTTGGGCCCATTAGATAGACCACCTTGAGTCCAAAAGGGCTTACGGCCTGAACGGGCGATCATATTTATTTGTTTAAATTTGAAGGATGTATACATCATCTGAAGAAATCATTGTCCTCGGGATTGGGAGTACATTGTAGCTTATTCTAGTCAAAGAAAGAGCTCACAAGTTACTAGTCTAAGACGTGGGAACCCGGAGAGGAGAAAAAATGAAGAGGGAAGGACCTTCTATGAAAGCATAGTTCAGAATTGTACCCCTGCGTGGGACTGATTATTTTGTATCCCGTTTTCCCCAGTTATATATCCCCATTTAAGTTTTCTTCATAAATTTGTATAAATATGGGTTTTGGGACAATGGGATGTTTCAAATGACATATACATCCTTCAAATCGTTAGGCCTACCCTTGGCATAAAAAGGTCACATATCTGTTTAGAACACGCAATAACTGTTTATATGTTATAATTATTTGTATGATTATGTTGCTTTATTTGGAGATATTCTAGCCTACTCATTCTCGAAAAATATTTTCTAGAACTCCTTAAGCATAAATATCAAATCACTATCGAAAGTACGTTCAAATACTCTTCGAGTCTTTAGTCTCCCAATAAATTTGAATTTTATTTTTCAAAAAGTACTCTCTCATATCAAAAAAAAATAATAATAATAAAAGATTCAAGAATGGGTCGAACTACGTAGGACTTGAATTCTCTTTTATGAGATACATGACAGCCTTTCAAGGTTCGGTCCCCATTTTGAGAAAATTTTATCTTTCCCAACACTTATAAAGAAAGTAGAGTTACATTTCAATAAAAAATCAGAAGTACGACAATTTACTTTGTCCCGACTCAAGTCGACATTTCTGACTCATTAGTCCTAAAATAATATAGACAAATTTCTGTCTATTTAGTCATCTTTCTATATACGTGGGCTAATTTATCTTCAAATGAAACAACTCTTATGTGTTTACAATAATGTGTGTGATATTTTGTATTAACTATCATCGACACAGATTAACACATCTTGCCTTTGAGTTGTTTTTCTTTGTCAGGTATCTTGAATTGATCTGTGTTGATTAAGCTGGCAGATCATCCTTACTTCACCAGATCAAAAGGTCCCGCAGATTCCTTCCCTGGGCAAAATTCTGACAAAGGAAAGACGATTATGGGAGATAACAACGACGAAGTGAGTCTTACTGACGTTGTGGTGGCTCAGCCCACCGTAGCGGAACAGAACGAACTGATCATGCAGCTGATGCAACAGGTTGCCGAAATGAGAGTTGAAATGCAACGGAGACAGGATACGCCTCCACCTGGATTTGGTCCTAATATTGCTGATGGAAGACCTCCGATCTACTTCCCTTCATCAGACACGGATCCAACTCAAAACCAGCCTTCTACACCTGTGCATAATCCATCTGCGATAGATCTAACAACCCAAACCCCCCAATACGCTTCTGTATCTTACCAAACTCCATCGCCTCTTCCAAATAACCACCCTCAAATGCCACCCCTTCCTCAAAATACTCAAACCGCCCCACCGCCCCAGAATCAAAACCAAAATCAAACTGCCTTCAATCCCCAAACACCTCATCCCCATTTAAATCAGAACACCAATCCTCAGGCCTACCCACAGAATTACCAGACCGCCTAAAATGTTCCAAGTCCCTCTATAGCTCCACCCCTCCCAAAAAGAGCCACCTTCCAAGTTCCCATTCCTGCCGAGCACGAGGTGCACGGTTCTGAGTTGGATCACTATGAAGAGCAGGAAAGAGAATGGAAGGCAAAGAAAGATGCGAATATCGATATAAAAGAGGAAATCAAAAGGGCTATGAAAGAGCTACAGTGCATCCCAGACGTCGCTGGACTCAGTTACGAAGAGTTGTGCATCCACCCAGACTTGAACATTCCCGAAGGATTCAAAATTCTGAAGTTTGACACCTTCGGAGGAGTAGGCAACCCCATGGCTCATCTGAGAGCATATTGTGACCAACTCGTGGGAGTTGGCAGGGATGAGACCTTCTTAATGCGACTTTTCAGCCGAAGTCTATGTGGGGAGGCCCTCGAGTGGTTTACTTTACACGAAACTAAGTAGTGGCCCAGTTGGAATGCGCTGGCCAAAGACTTCATTGACCGATTTGCATACAATGTAGAGATAGTTCCCGATCGGTATTCTCTAGAGAAGATGAAGCAGAAACCAACTGAAAGCTATAGGGAGTTTGCCTATAGATGGAGGAAGGAAGCGGCGAGAGTAAGGCCGCCTATGACCGAGAAAGAGATTGTGGAAGTGTTTGTGCGGGTGCAGGAGCCAGAATACTACGACAGAATCATGTTGCTAGTCGGAGCTAAATTCGCCAAAATAGTCAAAGTTGGCGAGACTATCGAAAACGGTCTGAAGTCGGGAAAGATAGCCCGGGTATCCGCATCACCTGGATCTTCAGGATTGATGAGGAAGAAAAGAGAGGAAGTTGCCACTGTCTCGTATGGGGGAAGAAAAACCCCCAGAAACTCGTCACATTCCCAAGATCGTTCCAGGCCTTCCCCAAAGTCTCACCAAGCTTACTACCCGCAATCCAATAATACTACCCCCACCTATCCAAATGCTCAAATTTCGTCGTACCAGAGTCCACCCCAAATCTCCAAAATTTTTCTCCCATATACACAAATTACCCTCAACCTTACCAGATTCCGTCCCCTCATCAGAATATTGCTCCCAACTGTGCCAATATACAGTCGAGCTACCGAGCACCTTCGCCCATTTATCAAGTCCAAGCTCCATTATATCAAAAAACCCTCCCGAATTACCAAGCTCCATCGCCAAATTATCAAACAAACCCTTATCCTTTACTGCACTTGCTAAAAGCCGGACCAAACTATTTGAGACACTGGATACATCCACCCTGTGGGGCCCAAGCCCGTGGATGTCAATTCAAAGTTATACAAGCCAGATCAAAGATGTGCTTATCATTCCAACAGTGTTGGACATGACACGGAAGATTGTATCAACCTTAAACACAAAATCCAGGATCTGATCGATCAAGATGTAGTTTCTCTCCAACCGGCGCCGCCAGATGTCAATATAAACCCGTTGCCGAATCATGGAGGTGGCAATGTTAATATGATTGAAACGGATGAAGACGAGTGTGGAACAAAGATGATTACTCCCATTGTGCATGAGGACTTGGAAAGGGCTGTCGCTTCTTTAAGCGTCAAGGAAAGGAGAGAGTTTGTTATTCTGACACCTACAAAGGCTGTTACCTTGGTGCCTTCGAAAACTCTCGTCAAGCCCAAATTTGTCATTGAAATTGTTGTGGCCCAAGGCATGACCAGGTCCGGAAGGTGCTACACTCCTGATGAGCTTGCTCTCGGAGGACAAAAGAAGGACCATGCTAAGAGGCCGATAAGCGAAGGAGAAGCAGAAGAGTTCTGGAGAAGGATGCAACCAAAGGACTATTCCATCGTCAAACATTTAGAGAAGACTCCGGCTCAGATCTCCGTATGGGCCCTACTGATGAGCTCTCAGTCCCACAGGCAGGCCTTAATGAAAGCTCTCGATGATACATATGTACCCTCAGGTACAAGTAGTGATAACGTGGCTGCCATGATTCATCAGGTTATTCGGGGGCACCTGATCAGCTTTTGTGACGATAAGCTGCCAGCTGAAGGAAGATCACACAACAAAGCGCTGCACATTACTGTGATATGCCATGAAAAGGTTGTCAACCGTGTTTTAGTAGATGACGGATCTGGATTGAATATCTGCCCATTGTTGACGTTGAGGCAACTAAGGTTTGACCTTGGGAAATTGGAGCAAAACCAGGTCAACGTGAAAGCTTTTGATGGAGTTCGAAGAGACACGTTGGGAGCAGTGAATTTGACCCTTCAAATGGGCCCCGCAGAGTGCAGCGCGCAATTCCAAGTATTGGATATAGTTACCAGTTACAACCTTCTTTTGGGAAGGCCGTTCATCCATATGGCGGGAGCCGTTCCCTCTACTCTCCATCAAATAATGAAGCTTGTGTGGAAGAATGAAGAGTTGGTTATTCACGGCGAGGGAAGTCACTTGGGCAGGCAGGTGTCGATCATTGATGAAATACCGCGAGGTACAGACTTTTACACGGTGGAGCTGGTAAATGCCACTGGTGAAGACTTGGACACACAGACTCCCATGCCAGCCGTATACAAAATGATAGCCACTGTGATGCTGCAGAATGGTTTTGAGCCAGGTTTCGGATTGGGAAGAGATTTCCAAGGAATTATTGAGCCTGTTCCGGTCCTCGTTAAGGGATCCAGATATGGTTTGGGGTACACCCCCACAGATGACGACGTGAAGATGAAGAAGAAAAAAGATCAAGAGTTGGATAAGCCGATCCCGCATCTGTATCAATCCTTTCCGATCCAAGAGTCTGCCGAGCCTGAAGACTTTAGGGAAGGAATCTGTGACCTCTTCGAGGAGATCGATGCTATTGTAGGCCGAGCTAGCTAGTATTCGTGATGCTGAACCAGGGGAGGTACTGCAGAACTGGACTTCCACGCCGATCCTGATGTCCCGAACTCTTCGGTAAAGGAGTTATTTTATGCACATTAAAATCGGTGGTTGTCCGGAGGAGGCCCGAGACCCACCATTTCTGCATTTTTCTTAACTGTTCAATTTTCGAATTTCCGTTGTGATGTTCAAAAAGGCAACATGGCCCCCATGCCATGGCCAAAGATTGCATTATTTTAAATGAAAGCCTCTTTATTTTTAACTTTATTTATTTAGTTGTTTGTTATACTTTAATTTCCTAATTTTATCTGTTTATGATTTCAGTAACATAAGTTACAGACCTGCCAATGTCATGTAATGTCATGAGCTAAATAAACAAAATGAGACAAATGACGACAAGGTTGAAGATTGTGAAGAAGAATGTGGGGAACCAGATTACGTCGCCGAGGAATTTCGACAGTTCGAGAATCAGCATAAACCAAATCTAGAGGAAACGGAAACAGTGAAATTGGGAGATTCGAAATGTGTTAAAGAGGTTAAGATCAGTACCCACCTAAATGAGGATCAGAAGGAGAGCCTGGTTTATTTGCTTGCCGAATATAGTGATGTGTTTGTTTGGGAAGTCGGTGATATGCAAGGGTTGAGTACTAATATCGTATCTCATAAGCTACCAATCAACCCAGGGTTCGAGCCGGTGAAGCAAAAAACTCGAAAATTCAAGCCTGAACTGAGTTTGAAGATTAAGGAAGAAATCACCAAGCAAATAGAGTCCCGATTGGTGGAAGTAACACAATATCCAACCTGGTTGGCCAACGTCGTTCCAATCGCCAAGAAGGACGGGAAAATCAGGATTTGTGTTGACTATAGAGATCTCAACAAAGCTAGTCCGAAGGATAATTTTCCGTTGCCAAATATTCATATTTTGATTGACAACTGTGCCAAACATGATATGCAGTCATTTGTGGACTGTTACGCAGGTTATCACCAAATTTTGATGGATGAAGAAGACGCGGAAAAAACAGCTTTCATTACACCTTGGGGTGTATATCACTACAGGGTGATGCCGTTCGGCCTCAAAAACGCCGGTGCCACCTACATGAGAGCCATGACGACTATTTTCCATGACATGATTCATAAGGAGATTGAAGTGTACGTGGACGACGTCATAATCAAATCCCGTGAGAGTTCGGATCACTTGACGCACCTAAGGAAGTTCTTTGATCGTTTGCGTCGGTACAACTTGAAGTTAAATCCCGCCAAATGCGCTTTTGGAGTTCCAGCCGGGAAGTTGTTGGGATTTATAGTCAGCAGAAGAGGTATCGATCTCGACCCTTCTAAGATTAAAGCAATTCAAGAGTTACCTCCGCCGAAAACGAGAAAAGAGGTGATGAGTTTCTTAGGGAGGTTAAACTATATCAGTTGGTTTATAGCACAATCAACAGTGGTGTGTGAGCCTATTTTCAAGTTGCTGAAGAAAGACGCCCTGACTAAGTGGACCGAGGAGTGTCAAACTGCTTTCGATGCTATAAGAATTACTTGTCCAACCCACCGGTATTGGTTCCTCCGCGAGAAGGGAGTCCTTTGTTGCTATACTTGTCTGTTTCAGATAGCGCATTCGGATGCGTACTTGGTCAACACAACGAGACAGGAAAGAAGGAAAAGGCTATCTACTATATAAGCAAGAAGTTTACTCTGTACGAGTCTCGCTATACTTTGTTGGAGAGAACGTGCTGTGCTTTGACGTGGCTTGCCCAGAAATTGAGACACTATTTGTCTTCGTATACTACATATCTCATTTCCAGAATGGATCCATTGAAGTATATTTTCCAGAAAGCGATGCCGACCGGAAAGTTGGCCAAATGGCAAATGCTGTTGAGTGAGTTTGATATCGTGTATGTGACTAAGAAGGCAATAAAGGCACAGGCTTTGGCTGATCATCTTGCAGAAAATCCCGTTGATGAGGAGTATGAACCACTCAAGACTTATTTTCACGATGAAGAAGTGTCATTTGTGGGCGAAGATATTTCTGAAGCATATCCAGGTTGGAGATTATTTTTTGACGGAGCAGCAAATTATCAAGGTAAAGGTATCGGAGCAGTCTTAGTGTCAGAATCTGGTCAACACTATCCCATGGCAGCTAAGCTCCGGTTTAATTGCACAAACAACATGGCCGAATACGAAGCTTGTATTCTTGGTTTGAAAATAGCCATCGACATGAATGTTTACGAGTTATTGGTCATTGGAGACTCAGATCTCTTGATTCATCAAGTTCAAGGAGAATGGGCTGTGAAGAACCCGAAGATTGTACCTTACGTACAGCATGTGCAGAAGTTGTGCAAAAGATTTCGTAAGATCGAGTTCAGACATACTCCCAGAATACATAATGAATTAGCTGATGCTCTGGCCACCATTGCTTCAATGATTAAACATCCGGATACAGATTACATTGACTCTCTGGATATAGAGTTGAAAGAACATCCAGTCTGTTGTTCCCGTGTTGAAGCAGAACCAGACGGTTTGCCTTGGTATTTTGACATAAAGAGGTACTTAGAGTCTGGGACTTATCCCGAAAACGCTACATCTAATCAGAAGAAGTCGATACACCGTATGGCACTCAATTTCTTTCTAAGTGGAGAAGTCCTTTATAGGAGGACTCCAGATTTGGGTCTTCTAAGATGTGTCGATGCCGCCGAAGCTGCAAGGCTTGTTGAACAGATACATGCTGGAGAGTGTGGTACACATATGAATGGGCTCACTTTGGAAAGAAAGATTCTACGAGCCGGGTATTTCTGGATAACTATGGAGAATGACTGTTGCAAATTCGTACAAAAATGCCACAAATGTCAAGTGCACGGCGTTTTGATCAGAGTACCACCTCACGAGCTTAATGCTATAAGCTCACCTTGGCCATTTGTAGCTTGGGGAATGGATGTCATCGGTCCTATAGAGCCAGCCGCTTCTAATTGACACAGATTCATCTTGGTTGCCATTGATTATTTCACCAAGTGGGTGGAAGCAGCTTCTTACAAGTCGGTAACCAAGAAAGTGGTAGCTGATTTTGTTCGCAACAATCTGATATGTAGATTTGGAGTGCCAGAATCCATCATTACTGATAACGGCGCAAATCTCAATAGTCACTTGATGAAAGAGACATGTGAGCGATTTAAGTTCACTCATCGGAATTCAACTGCTTATCACCCACAAATGAATGGAGCTGTAGAGGCCGCCAATAAGAATATCAAAAAGATTTTGAGGAAAATGATTGACAAACATCGAGGTTGGCATGAAATGTTGCCATATGCTTTACTGGGTTATCGAACGACGGTCAGAACATCGACTGGTGCTACTCCGTACTTGCTAGTATATGGAACAGAGGCGGTCATACCTGCTGAAGTTGAGATACCGTCATTGAGAATCATCCAAGAAGCTGAGTTAAGCAACGCTGAATGGGTTAGCAAACGGATTGACCAACTAACTTTGATTGATGAGAAAAGAATGGTTGCAGTCTGCCATGGCCAGTTGTATAGACAGAGAATGACCCGTGCCTTTCACAAGAGAGTAAGAACCAAAAATTTTGAGGTTGGTCATTTGGTTCTTAAGCGTATTTTTCCTCATCAAGACGAGTACAAAGGAAAGTTCGCACCGAACTGGCAAGGACCTTACATGGTTCGCAAAGTATTATCTGGAGGTGCTTTGGTCCTGTCAGAGATAGATGGCAGTGTATGGCCTAAACCTATCAACTCAGATGCTGTCAAAAGATAATACGTGTGAAGCTTCGTTTTGCATTTCTGTTATTTACTTGTAATCATTCTGTTTGCTTGTATTTGTTTCGCTTGAATTCTTATCCCTCTTGTAATGAACTACGTCTGACCTGAATTCTCAAGAATGAGATACGTAGGCGGCCTATGTCGGCCTCGGTCACCCATTTATCCCCTTTAAATATTTCTTTGTATTTGAACTACGTTTGACCTGAATCCTCATGAATGAGATACGTAGGCGGCCTATGTCGGCCTCGGTCGATTTCTTTGTAACTTTCTTATCTTTATTAACCTTTGAGGGGGAACTACGTTTGACCTGATTCCTGCCTCAACGGGATACGTAGGCGCCACAAGGGTTCGGTCATATATCCCGTAAGATTTCTATTCCTCTATACAATAGAAACTGGGACAGAATTTTTGAGAGGGTCTCAAAAATTCTCAAGAAGAAGATTTTTTTTCTCAGCAAGCCAAGACTGAAAAATACTTCAAAATTGCAACTGGGACAGAATTTTTGAGAGGACCTCAAAAATTTCCTGATTTATTTACCGACAGTTGAAGATAAACAAAACTTGCAACTGGGACAGAAATTTTGAGGATGGCCTTAAAATTTCAACATGGTTTTATCGACAGTCTGGAGTGATTGTGAATACTCCCCAGCGAATAAACCTCTGAGCACCCAAACTCAAAGAAGTTCTCTAAGCCTGACGTGACATGACATTTGGCAGTGACCCTTTGCAAAATATTACTTCTCGAAAATTTATTTTTCTAAAGATTTTCATTTTATGTTTCATTTGTTTTGGCATAAAATATTTTGTCTTATCTATCAAGAGTTGGGAGATCAGAAAGATCAATCGGAGATAGCAGGGCAAGGAGCAGACAACTGAAGAATCGACACAGATCAGTCCATTTTGAAACTAACGATTTTTTCTGTGGATGAAGGCTTATAATATTGCTCAGAAATAAGCAAATTCCTCTAATCGGTGAATATGGAGGAGTCGAGGGAGGAGAAATCTCTCCGAAATTAATGGTGTTCCCGTAGACGCAAGAATTATTTTATTGCTTATACCAGGGACTTGGGAATATGATTTGTTTATTTCAGTCAATTTTCAACAACATGAAGTCTATAAAGAACGTACAACTAGATTCAAAGGTGAATCAAGCGAGGAAGAGTTTACGGTTTCCGTAAAGAATGTCATTTGCCTCATAATGTCAGATATGATATTATATATTACCGGAGGGGTCATTTATTTTATTGTCGATCAAGACAATACGCTACCCGGAGGGGTCATTTATTTTATTGTCGATCAAGACAATACACTACCCGGAGGGCTCATTTATTTTATTGTCGATCAAGACGCTACACTACCCGGAGGGGTCATTTATTTTATTGTCGATCAGGACAATACACTATCTGCAAGAATTATTTTATCGTGAAAGCACCCAGAAGATCGCTATGTTGCTCAATGGAAGCACCATCTTCGTTTGGTACCGATGATGACACCGCGAGAAGATATTCGTACCTCGCTGAAATTTATACATCGCAAGAAGATTTCATACCTTGCGGTATTTATGCATCGCGGGAAGATATTTATACCCCGCAAGAAAGTCATACATCGCGAGAAGATTTCATACCTCGCAGAAATTTATGCATCGCAAGAAGATTTCATACCTTGCGGAATTTATGCATTGCGGGAAGATATTCATGCCCCGCAGAAGATCATGAATCGAGAGTCAATATTCATGCATAGCGGAAAATCATGCATCGCGAGTCAATATTCATGCATCGCAGAAGATCATGCATCGTGAGTCAATATTTATGCATTGAGGGAAAATCATGCATCGCGAGTTAATATTTATGCATCACAAGTTAATTGCGAGAAGATATTCATGCCTCGCAGAAAATTATACATCGTGAGAAGGTTTCATTCCTCACTGAAATTTATGCATCGCAAGAAGATTTCATACCTTACGGAATCTATGCATTGCGGGAAGATATTTATGCCTCACAGAAAATCATGCATCGAGAGTCAATATTCATGCATTGCGGAAGATCATGCATCGCGAGTTAATATTTATGCATCACAAGTTAATTGCGAGAAGATATTCATGCCTCGCAGAAAATTATACATCATGAGAAGGTTTCATTCCTCACTAAAATTTATAATACCTTGCGGAATTTATGCATTGCGGGAAGATATTCATGCCCCGCAGAAGATCATGCATCGCGAGTCAATATTCATGCATCGCGAGTCAATATTCATGCATTGCGGAAGATCATGCATCGCGAGTTAATATTTATGAAACACAAGTTAATCGCGAGAAGATATTCATGCCTCGCAGAAATTATACATCGCGAGAAGATTTCGTACCTCGCTGAAATTTATGCATCACAAAAAGATTTCATACCTTGCAGAATTTATGCATTGCGGGAAGATATTCATGCCCCGCAGAAGATCATGCATCGCGAGTCAATATTCATGCATCGCGGAAGATCATGCATCGCGAGTCAATATTCATGCATTGCGGAAGATCATGCATCGCGAGTTAATATTCATACATTGCGGAAAATCATGCATCGCGAGTTAATATTCATACATCGCGGAAAGATGCCCATGCCCCGCAAGGAATCATGCACTGCTAGAAAGGGAATCGTGCATCTGGAAAAAAAATATATATCACTCATCGGCATCAACTGTATCATTTTATTAAACATCGAGAAGAACATCAAAGACGACATCAAGATAAATATCAGCACTGCATCTGTGTTTTATTTATTTCAACATCAAATGAAGAATACATTGAAGATTGCATTACATACATAAGACATAAGCTCTATTTGCTTTACGTCAAATCGATCGAGTTGACGTCAAATGTCAAGGAGAACAATTAAGTGTCGACATGGTAAAAGACATTGTCTCTCATTTTAATTGTATTTTTATGCTGACGAGTTTTATCTCAGTCTTTGTCGAGAGCATCCGAAAGGATGAATTCTCCAAAACTTATCACAGGTGCGGACGACATCAGAAAGGATGCAGCACAACGTGGAACTTTTTCTTAGCAGCGAACTGAGACATAGTCCAAAAAGGTTATCAAACTCTTATGACGCGAGCAGAGGAGTGACTTCCACCACAATCAAACCACACCCTATCAGAAGGCATGTGGGTTTTCCTCTGATTTTGTCAGTTTTGGTCTCGCATCCGGAAATTTTGGTCTATCGGAAGCAAGTTTCCAATCTGAGTGACAATGCGCCGAGAGCTTTGGAAACTATGTCCGTGTAATCTCTTAATTATGGGTGTGAAGTGCACCACATTCATGGCTAAGAGGTTACAAGCATCCTTTTCATACTCGTTTAATTTTGTCACTTGTTCAGAACCAAAGGTTATCTAACATAATGGATTCCCTTTTCAATCGATTGAGTCAAACTACAAACAGCCTGATTCCTATGGTTTAAGGATATGTAGTCGAGCTCAATGTTGAAAACTCGGCTGTATTCCAACATTCGCTCTCGAATTTTATTCTCGAGCATTTCGATACCTTCATAATTCAGTATCGAGATGACTTTGGAATTCTTTCAAAATCGTACGTTAAATCAAGCGTATCGAACTACATGTGGCCTGAATTCTCATATAGCCTGAGATATGTAGGAAACCCATTTTCAGGGCTCGACCATAATTTCTAAAGTCCATACTAGATCTCTTTTCTTAAAAGATGAATATGTGGTCGGTCAAAATTGGCTTGGTCAATTTCATTTTCCTCGAATTTCTTGCATCAATCCAAGTAAAATGAGGGACAGTTGTTGACACCCAATTTTGACCCTCCCCAATATAAATTAATCATATTGAGCTTCCTACATTCCAAACGATTTAAAATAATTAGTTTTACAAAATTTAAAGAAAAACATTAAATTATATATATATATATATATATATATATATATATATATATATATATATATACATATATAATATTTTTGCAAGTTACAATTTTAAATAGTTTTGTCACATTTTTATAATTTTTAGATGATATATATATTTTAAATAATTATGTATATGATTAGTTTATTTTATAAATATTTGAAAATCGTCTCAAAAAAAATGTTTTAATTAAATAGTTGGTTAATTAGTCTAGTTATTCAATGGTATATGTATGTTCAAATTTTATTTCGTTAAGATTATGAAGCTCTTTAATTAATTTATATTAATTCATTACCCAAATCCTTAAACTCATTTAAAGGACCAAATTTTGGGCCCTTTTTCAACTTAGCCCAACGTCCTTTTTTGGCTAATTCAAATGACCCAAGTTTAGGCCCATTTACCCACATTTCCAGCAGCCCACTTTCATTTCCTTTCATTTCCAAGTCCCCAGCAATTCACCAATTTTTCTTTTTAAAAAATTAAGAAAAACAAAGAAGCCCCCACCAACACTTTATCTTCCACCAATACCAAACAAACCCATTTACATTATTCTTATTCTTCACGTTGTAGTAAACAGAACCAGAGAAACCCAGAAGATCGCCAGCCCAGTCCAGTGAAATTGACTCGAGCCCTTGCGCGTGTCTCTCTCTCGTTCTCGCGTACGGAACCAAGTGTCAAAATCTCCATATTTTAAGCGTCCTTGCTTCAAAATCAAGCGCTCAGATCATTTTTCCGTTGGGAATGGTACAAACTATAGCTGGTTGAGACATATCTCTGGAGAATTCAAATTTTGAATTTGAAATTTTTCATCAATTCTCCCCCCTTTTCGATTTCCCTCTTTTTGAATTCCAATTTTTCCTTCTTATAAATACCCATATCTTTTACTATAGAAGGGGACCTTTTTGGGGGGGAGGTTAACAATTTTAGTTAGAGAGAGTTACAGAGAATTGAAAATATATATACATAAGAAGTAGGGAGGAAAGAGGGAGAGGGTTCCGAAAATGGAAAAAAGTAGAGAAAATTATTAGTCATATATCTTTATATATGAATACTTAGGAAAGAGGTTTCAAAATAGATTGAAAAATCTAGATTTTACTCCCTCTGTTTACTGTTCTGTTTTCTTTATCGAACTTCTCGGAGTTTTGTTTTGGTGGTGGAAGCTTTCTATCTCTGCTCATTCAGTCTCGGTTCAGCTGCCTGGGAAAAGGTAATAGTTCCTTTTTTACTTACGTTAATCGTGATGTTATGTGTTGAACTTATCTCGGTTAGAAAATCCAAATATTGGAATGTGCATTTATTTTTCCTTACACAATGAAGTCATTTACCTGAATCATGCTTAATATGCCAGTGCACTGGTCTCTCTCTGTTATTTTAATGAAGTTGAAGCATTGTTCCTTTACAACTCTAACATATCAGTGGATTAGGATGTTTAAGTGGTCCATTTTAATAGACTTATGATGTATTCATGTGTACCTTCTATGTGTATATGTTTATATCATGTGTTATGGCTATCATTTTACTTTTTCTATAGTATGTAGCTTGAAGAACAGACCCGAGCATGCTTAAAATCATTGATTGTCATATTCTGTTATAAGTTTCTTTTTATGTTATGAGTGTAGTCTTTAAATCAAAGTTTGTAATGTGGGCTCTCCATTTTTCTTATGTGTTCTACTTCCTAGAATGATGGAAATAAATGTTTTATAATTGAAACAAGTTGCTTAGTAGACTAAAGGGTTTGCTTTGTTAATGACAAAGTTTTAGTGTTACTTCTTGTTTATATTGAGATCCTTCATTGCTCTTAATGCTATTTAATTATGCTACTCGATTGTTTAAACCACATCTTTGCTAGACTTTGACAAAATTGAGCCTCGCTAATTTGTTTATTTCGTTTTTGTTGCATGTGATACCACCCGAGTCCTCTTGGACTCCAATCTTCTTCCCTCATATTCCGGATGGGCCATAAAGGCCCCAAATCCCATTTTCTCTTCGAGTCAGCCTCCTCGGCAAGCTGCAAAACTGGTGTACAGGTCGAAAAGCAGCAAAATATGTTGCTGGGAAATGATTTGAAGGTCTCCAAAAGCCTAAGAAAGGGCTAATATACTGCTGTATACACTGATATACATTCTAAAGTATGATACGCAGGTCTAAAAATCAGTACAGGTGCTGGAAAATTAATCTGGGGCATCATACATTCCGTATACATCCCAATATACACGAAAATGGATTGTATACAAGCCAATATACGGTTTATATACATGAGTATACACTCAGTATGCGTGCATATTTTTAAATGGAGAAATGGGCTTAAGGCCCACATTTTATATAACAGGTTTAGCAGAAACTTTTGGGCCTATCAGATTATTTTGGCAGATTTTTAGAGTTGGTACAGGTGGGCCAAAAGCCCAACTTTGTTGAAATTGGGCAACTGACCCAAGTTCAAATATTTTCTCTTTTTCCCTCTTTATTTATTTATCATTGTATTTGACTAACACTTTTGGTTTTAATTTAATTATATTCCCAAGATAGCCATTTCTCTTTATATTAAATTTTTTTTTTTACAAAATATTTATTATACATATACTACTTAGCTTTTATTTTAATATTGGTCTTGTTAACCCTTATGGTTTTTTTTAGAAATTCACTCATTCCTTTTCCCCTCAAGGTAATATTAGGAAAAAAAAATTATTTTTAATTCACTTATTTATTCAATATCCGAAAATAAAGTATTTTAAAAAGTCATTTTAGTCAAATCGCCGGTCAACCGCGAGTTAGCAGGCATTCCGAGGGCCTAACACCTTTTCGGAATGTACATTGAACTTCGAACCCTTTTCAATTGATTTTTATCTGTTTTAAATCTTTTGAAAAAATAAATTGTAAGTTTTTCTTGATTTTACTAAAAATCAAGTGGCGACTCTGTCAATTTGAAAAGTCGATTTTTCTTAAATCATAAGATTAATTGGTTTTTCAAAACTTAGTCATTTTCTTTTTTTTTACTTTATATATTATATTTTTAAGTAAAACAAAAACCAGCGGCATCAGGGGCGCATTGCAGCTCCTTCATGGCTTTCTTGATCTCCTCTTTTATATCTATCTTTGCTTCCTCTTTCACCCTCCACTCTCTTTTCTGTTCCTCATAGTGGTCCAACTCAGAACCGTGCACGTCGTGCTCAGCAGGGACGGGGATTTGGAAAGTGTTTCTTTTGGGTAAGGGTGGAGCTATGGAAGGACTCTGATCGTTTTGAGCGTTTTCGACCTCGGTTCGAGAAGAAACCTTCGAGAAATTTCACTGCGCTCGCAGAAAGCCGAACAAAGCTGTACGAGCGACTGGCTGCGGCCGGATATATCCACCCTGTGGGGCCCAAACCTGTGGATATCAATTCAAAATTCTATAGGCCGGATCAGATATGTGCTTATCATTCCAACAGTGTTGGGCATGATACTGAGGACTGTATCAACCTCAAGCACAAGATTCAGGATTTAATCGACCAAGAGGTAGTCTCTCTACAACCAGCTGCACCTAATGTCAATACCAACCCTTTGCCAAATCACGGAGACGGCAATGTGAATATGATAGAGACAGACGATGATTGGTGTGTGACAAAGGTGATAACTCCAATCGTCCCTGACTACGTTGGGGGAGGAATCTGCACCCTTTTCGAGGAGATCGATGTTGTTATTGAGGAAGAGGTCGAGGTAGCTGGTATCCGTAATGCTGAACCAGGAGAGATGCTGCAGAATTGGACCTCCACGCCGATCCTGATTCCCCGAACTCCTTGGTAGAAGGGCATCATTTAATGCATATTTAAATCGGTGGTAGTCCGGAAGAGGCCCGAGACCCACCATTTTGCATTTTCTTAATTGCGTGCATTTTAAATTTCCTCGTAATGTTTGAAAAAGGCAACATGGCCCTTTGCCATAGTCAAAGTTTCCATTATTTCCCTTTTTGAATGAAACCCTCTTTTATCTAATTTGTTTACTTATTCGCTATATTTTTACTTGTCTAAATTTGTCTATTTATGGTTTGAGTAATATAAATTTTAAACCTCCCAATGTCATGTCATGTCACGAGCTGAATGAACAAAGTGAGGCAGGTTACGACGAGGTGGATGATTACGAAGAGGAAAATGAAGTACCTAAATTTGTTGCTGAAGAATTTCTGCAGTTTGAAAATCAGCACAAACCGAATCTAGAGGAAACTGAAACTATAAATTTGGGAGACCAAGAGTGCGTCAAAGAGGCCAAAATCAGCGTTCACTTGAATGAAACTCAGAAGAAGGATCTAATACACTTACTCACCGAATACATTGATGTGTTCGTCTGGGAAGTCGGTGACATGCAAGGGTTGAGTACCGATGTCGTATCTCATAAACTACCGATTAATCCAGGGTTCGATCCGGTGAAGCAAAAGGTTCGAAAGCTCAAACTTGAGTTGAGTTTAAAGATTAAAGAAGAGATTACCAAACAGATTAAGTCTCGATTTGTGGAGGTGAAGCAATCCCCGACTTGGTTGGCAAATGTTGTTCCGGTCACCCCTTATCCCCTTTAAATATTTCTTTGTTTTGAACTACGTTCGACCTGAATTCTCAAGAATGAGATACGTAGGCGGCCTATGTCGGCCTCGGTCGGTTTCTTTGTAAATTTCTTATTTTGTTAACCTTTGAGGGGGAACTACGTTTGACCTGATTCCTGCCTCAACGGGATACGTAGGCGCCACAAGGGTTCGGTCATATTTCCCGTAAGATTTCTATTTTACAGTAGAAACTGGGACAAAATTTTTGAGAGGGTCTCAAAAAAAATTCCTGAGAAGAAGATTTTTCCCCAGCGAGTCAAGGTGGAGATACTTCAAGATTTGCAACTGGGACATAATTTTCGAAAAGATCTCGAAAATTCCATGATTTACTTACCGACAGTTGAAGATAAGCCATAACTTGTAACTGAGACAGAAATTTTGAGACTAGCCTCAAAATTTCAACATGGTTTATCGACGGTCTGGAGTGACTTTGAATACTCCCCAGCAAACAATCAGATAGACCTCCGAACATTAGACTCAAAGAAGTTCGCTAATCCTGACGTGACATGACACTTGGCAGTGACTCTTTCTTCTCAAAAATACTATTTCTCAAAATTTATTTTCTCTTAAAGTTTTCCCTTTGTGTTTCATTTGTTTTGGCATAAAATATTTTGTCTGATCTATCAAGAGTCGGGAGATCGGGAAATCAACCAGAGATAGCAGGACATGAAGCAGACAACTGAACAAATCGACACAGATCAGTTCGTTTTAAAAACTAACAATTTTTCTGTGGACGCAGGTTTATAGCTTTGCTCTGAAATCAGCAAATTACTCCGATGGTGAATATGGAGAAGTCAAGGGAGGAGAAAAGTTCTCCAGAATTTAGCGATGTTTCTGTAGATGCAAGAATTATTTTATATTGCTTATACCGGAGACGTGGAAATATGAATGGTTTATTTCAGTCAATTTCCAACAACATAAAGTCTATAAGGAACGTCCGGCTAGATTCGAAGGTGAATCAAGCAAAAATCTCAAAAATCTCAAAAAAAAAGGGGAGTTTACGTTTTCCGTAAAGGACGTCATCTGCATCCTAATGTCAGATATGATATTATACACTACCCGGAGGTGTCATTTTATTTTATTGCCGAACGGGACGATACACTACCTGGAGGGTCATTTTACTGTATTGTCGGTCTAGACGATATGATTATCCAAAGGGCACCCTGAAGATCACTATGTTGCTCGATTGAAGCACTGTCTTCACTTGGTACCAAATATGACATCAAAACCCAATATTTATACATCGCAAGAAGACTTCATACATTGCTGAATTTATGCATCGCGAGAAGATTTCATGCCTCGCAGATATTTATACATCGCAAGAAGATTTCATACCTTGCGGAATTTATGCATCGCGAGAAGATTTCATCCCTCGCAAAAAGTTTATACATCGCAAGAAGATTTCATACCTTCCGGAATTTATGCATTGCGGGAAGATATTCATGCCCCGCAGAAGATTATGCATCGAGAGTCAATATTCATGCATCGCGAAAGATCATGCATCGCGAGTCA
The DNA here is from genome assembly GCA_016801875.1 of Solanum sitiens. Classification (NCBI taxonomy): domain Eukaryota; kingdom Viridiplantae; phylum Streptophyta; class Magnoliopsida; order Solanales; family Solanaceae; genus Solanum; species Solanum sitiens. Next base: position 192,575 of record JABWTJ010000961.1, read on the forward strand.
ATATTCATGCATCGCGGAAGATCATGCATCGTGAGTTAATATTTATGCATCACAAGTTAATTGCGAGAAGATATTCATGCCTCGCAGAAAATTATACATCGCGAGAAGATTTCATACCTCGCTGAAATTTATGCATCGCAAGAAGATTTCATACCTTGCGGAATTTATGCATTGCGGGAAGATATTCATGCCCCGCAGAAGATCATGCATCGAGAGTCAATATTCATGCATCGCGGAAGATCATGCATCGCGAGTCAATATTCATGCATCGTGGAAGATCATGCATCGCGAGTTAATATTTTTGCATCATAAGTTAATCGCGAGAAGATATTCATGCCTCACAGAAAATTATACATCGCGAGAAGATTTCATACCTCGCTGAAATTTATGCATCGCAAGAAGATTTCATACCTTGCGGAATTTATGCATTGCGGGAAGATATTCATGCCCCGCAGAAGATCATGCATCGAGAGTCAATATTCATGCATCGCGGAAGATCATGCATCGCGAGTCAATATTCATGCATCGCGGAAGATCATGCATCGCGAGTTAATATTTATGCATCACAAGTTAATCGCGAGAAGATAGTCATGCCTCGCAGAATACATCACGAGAAGATTTCATACCTCGCTGAAATTTATGTATCGCAAGAAGACTTCATACCTTGCGGAATTTATGCATTGCGGGAAGATATTCATGCCCCGCAGAAGATCATGCATCGAGAGTCAATATTCATGCATCGCGGAAGATCATGCATCACGAGTCAATATTCATGCATTGCGGAAGATCATGCATCGTGAGTTAATATTTATGCATCACAAGTTAATTGCGAGAAGATATTCATGCCTCGCAGAAAATTATACATCGCGAGAAGATTTCATACCTCGCTGAAATTTATGCATCGCAAACAGATTTCATATCTTGCGGAATTTATGCATTGCGGGAAGATATTCATGCCCCGCAGAAGATCATGCATCGAGAGTCAATATTCATACATCGCGGAAGATCATGCATCTCGAGTCAATATTCATGCATCGCGGAAGATCATGCATCGCGAGTTAATATTTTTGCATCACAAGTTAATCGCGAGAAGATATTCATGCCTCACAGAAAATTATACATCGCGAGAAGATTTCATACCTCGCTGAAATTTATGCATCGCAAGAAGATTTCATACCTTGCGGAATTTATGCATTGCGGAAGATATTCATGCCCCGCAGAAGATCATGCATCGAGAGTCAATATTCATGCATCGCGAGTCAATATTCATGCATCGCGGAAGATCATGCATCGCGAGTTAATATTTATGCATCACAGGTTAATCGCGAGAAGATAGTCATGCCTCGCAGAATACATCATGAGAAGATTTCATACCTCGCTGAAATTTATGTATTGCAAGAAGACTTCATACCTTGCGGAATTTATGCATTGCGGGAAGATATTCATGCCCCGCAGAAGATCATGCATCGAGAGTCAATATTCATGCATCGCGGAAGATCATGCATCGCGAGTCAATATTCATGCATTGCGGAAGATCATGCATCGCGAGTTAATATTCATACATCGCGAGAAGATAATCATGCCTCGCAAAAAATTTATGCATCGCGGGAAGATGCCCATGCCCCGCAAGGAATCCAGAAAGGGAATCGTGCATCTGAAGAAATTATTCACTCATGGGCATCAACTGCATCATATTATTTTTGATAAAATTAAACATCAAGAAGAACATCAAAGACGACATCAAGATAAATATTAGCACTGCATCTGTTTTTTATTTATTTCAACATCAAATGAAGAATACATTGAAGATTGCATTACATACATAAGACATAAGATCTATTTGCTTTACGTCAAACCGATCGAGTTGTCGTCAAATGTCAAGGAGAACAATTAAGTGTCGACATGGTAAAAGACACTGTCTCCCATTTTAATTGCATTTTTTATGCTGACGAGTTTTGTCTCAGTCTTTGTCGAGAGCATCCGAAAGGATGAATTCTCCAAAACTTACCACAGGTGCGGACGACATCAAAAAGGAAGCAGCACAACGTGGAACATTTTCTTAGCAGCGAACTGGGACATAGTCCAAAGAGGTTATCAAACTCTTAGGACGCGAGCAGAGGAGCGACTTCCACCACAATCAAACCACACCCCTATCAGAAGGCATGTGGGTTTTCCTCTGATTTTTGTCAGTTTCGGTCTCGCATCCAGAAATTTTGGTCTACCGGAAGCAAGTTTCCAATCTGAGTGACAATGCGCCGAGAGCTTTGAAAATTATGTCCATGTGAGTTCTTAATTATGGGTGTGAAGTGCACCACATTCATGGCTAAGAGGTTACAAGCCTCCTTTTCATACTCGTTTAATTTTGTCACTTGCCCACAACCAAAGGTTATCTAACATAATAGATTCCCTTTTCAATCGATTGAGTCGAACTACAAACAGCCTGATTCCTATGGTTTAAGGATATGTAGGCGGGCTCGATGTTGAAAACTCGGTAGTATTCTAACATTCCCTCTTAAATCTTATTCTCAAGCATTCCGATTCCTTCATAACTCGGTATCGAGATGACTTTTGATTTCTTTCAAAATCGTGCGTTAAATCTAGTGTATCGAACTACAAGTGACCTGAATTCTCATATAGCCTGAGATATGTAGGAAACCCATTTTCAGGGCTCGGTCATAATTTCTAAAGTCCGTACCAAATCCCTTGCCTGAAAGATGGATAGGAGGTCGGTCAAAATTGGATTGGTCAATTTCATTTTCCTCAAATTTCTTGCATCAATCCAAGTAAAATGAGGGACAGTTGTTGACACCCAATTTTGACCCTCCCCAGTAAGAATTAATTCATGAGCTTCTTAAATTCTCAAACAATTTAAAATAATTAGTTTTTAAATTTAAGAAAAAATATAATGTTTGCGTTATTTTGAATAATTTTTGCCATTTCTTATAGTTTTTAGATAATATATATATATTACATAATTATGTATATAATTAGTATATTTTATGATTATTCAAAAACCATCTCAAAAATATTTTAAATTTAGTAAGTAGTCTTTTAAATTAGTTTAGTTTAATCATGGTAATATTTTTTGAATCACTAAGTTTACGATTAAATTAATTATTTTATTTTTTGTTAAGATTAAGAAGCTCGTTAATTAATTAATATTAATTTGTCTTATTTAAGGTTTAGCCAAATTTATTAATGTAACACAATTTGGCTATTTCTTAAATTTAATTCATCTTAGACTTCCAACTTAACTCAATTTTGAGAAAATTTGGGCCAAGATTCAATTTTCAGCCAAGCCCAATACAATTCCCAACCCACTAATTTTTCAACATCCACTTTTGAGAGATTTGAATTTGAATTTTGAATTTGAAATTCAAATCCATCCCCAAATCCATTCCTTTTGTTTCCCCTAAAAAAAAAGAATTTTAAAATTTGAATTTTAATTTTGAAATTCAAATTCATCCCAACATTCCTTTTTCCCCCCTAAAAAAAAGTAATTTTTGAATTTGAATTTTGAATTTTAAAATTCAAATTCATCCAATCCATTCCATTTTCCCCCTAAATCTACCATAAAAATCTCTTATAAATACCTTCTCTTTTCTTCTTCTTTCAAAAAAAAAATGGATGATGGGAAAAAATAGAAGAATTAAAAGAATTCAAGAAAGAGGGAGAAATTCATGATTATTCAAGAATTCAAGAATTCAATTCAATATTCATAGTAATTCAAGCAAAAAAAAATAGGCAAAGAATACATAGATTAAATACATCCAAGCTGTGTTCGGGTAAAAAAATATTGCCTATAATTCCCGGTCGTCGTCTGAATCCGAGTCGCGTGGTGAAGACAAGTTCCTTGCTCGTACCGTCTCTAGTTCGCTGCTACGGAGAAGGTGATATTCTTGTTCCTACCTCTCATTTTTTTAATAAATTATGATGTTTGTGTCATCCGATTTTTATTTATTTTTTTATTATTTTTTGCATGATCCTCTTTGAGTCCATGACGGACTTATCTCCCTCGTATCTCCGAGTCGTCCACCTCCCTGGAAAATGGCGTACGGGTTGAAAGTCGCAAATAAATTGCTGGAAATTTAAATTGCAGGTCTCCGAAAGCTTAAGAAAAGACTAATATACTGCTGTATACACTGATATACAGTAGGAATATACGATACACAGGTTGAAAAATTATACAAGTGCTGGAAAATTGATCTGGGGCATCATACATTTCGTATACATCCCAATATACACGAAAATAGATTGTATACAAGCCGTATACATCAGTATACACCAAACTGTATACCAGATTTTCAAAGGGAAATGGGCTAAAATCCCTTTTCAAAATAGCTGCAGGATTTTTGGAGAATTGGGCCTAAAAGTCCATTTTTGCTGAATTTGGGCAAAGAAGCCCAAGTTCAAATTCCCTCCTTTCTCTTCTTTATTTATTTGCTATTGTATTGACTTACTTTTCACTTATTTAATTTTGGTTTGACTTAATTAATTTCCCAAAGTCAGTCACTTCTCTTTTATATTTAAATAAAAAATATTTTTTTTTATATTCTATATTTAACTTTATTTTCACTATTAGACCCTATTGGAAGATTCCTTCTAAGTTCACTCCCTTTAAAATAGAATAGTAATATTGTTTAATAAATAAATAAATAATTTGAATTTACTTATTTAGTCAATATCTGAAAAATAAATTATTTTAATAGGTCATTTAGTCAAATCGCCGGTCAACCGCGAGTTAGCGGGCATTCCGAGGGCCTAACACCTTCTCGAATGTACATTGAACTTCGAACCCTTTTCAATTGATTTTTATCTGTTTTAAATCTTTTGAAAAATAATTGTAAGTTTTTCTTGATTTTTTATTTAAAAATCAAGTGGCGACTCTGCTAATTTGGAAAGTCGATTTCTCTTAAATTATAAGATTAATTGATTTTCCGAAACATAGTCATTTTTCAATATATATATATATATATATATATATATATATATATATATATTAATATATATTTTTTAATAAAATAGAAATGGCGACTCCGCTGGGGATAGTTTGAGCCTCTGTGGCTCAACAAGAGAATGCAAGTAGAGGAGTTCATGGTGAACTCGGGTTGATTTCACATGCAACGAAAACGAGAATAAGAAATTAGAAAATCATTGAACAAATAAAAAAAAAACTGAACAAGAAGAACTATTGATTGTCATAAAACAACACAAGTACGGAACAAGCTTTTTAACAAAATGAAGAATTAAGATCACAATAATCCTAAATAAATAAGAGTTGAGACAAAACAAATCAATAAAGCTAAAGGGTCTTTTTTTTTTTTGCGTAACTTTAAAGTGTAAATAGAGAAGTGATCATACTTTGTTCAAAGGCAAACCATTCAAGAAAATTATCAATGTATAAAACAACAAAAATAAGGGTTGTACTCGGATAAAATAAGCTAGATCCCTCTATGATAAGTAATAAGCAATCAACATAACTCAAAATATAAAGAGAGGAAAGCATGCTGCCTATTAGACAAATATCCCACTTTGAGCAATAACAAAAATTAAATTTTACCCATGGGAACCTAAAGATGACATCTTCTTATACTAGAGTGTCAAAATATTGGAGACAATAGCCAACTAGCTCATTTTAAGCAAAGGAAGAAAATAGCTGCATCCAAATAACTAATCATAGAAACATTATTTTTCATGTTAAACACCCACACAAAATGGGCCCAAAATAACCTCCACAGAGGAAAGCAGTGATGGAAGAACACCAAGTAAACAAATAAGTTAAACAATGAGTTATACTCATGATGGATGTTTTCTAAATTATGCAAGGACGAGAGAATTTTTTTTTTTAAAAGAAAATATAACCTAGGTAAAATCGACACATAGTGATAGCGGAGTTATAGACATAATACCATAAGTTGAAACCAAAATGATACCTACTTCAATCTGGCCGAACGGAAACAGAGACTATATACACAAACTAGTATTAACAAGAAACCATCACAATTAAAAAAAAAAACAAAGGCAGCAGCGTGACCATAGGTACGTTCTTATCACACTGATGAAAAGCTAAAGCAAACAACATTTCCACATTTCATACACATATATCCAAATCACATTCAGGTCAAGCGAGCAAAGAAAAATCGTGTATTATCATCGGAAGAAATCTCGACTATGCTAAGATTGGAAAACTGAAATTTAAAAAAAAAAAAAATAAAAAAAAAAGCCAAACTAGCCACTCTAATGGGCTGAAGATAAAACTGGCAAGAAGACTAATAAAGGAAGTGAGGAAGTGTACCTATTTCGGAGCAGCGAACAGAGACGACAAGCTGATAAACGGTAACTTCCCCACAATGGAGTTTCACCGGATTCCGACAAGTTTCGACGAATTCGGAATGAGAAAACTACTAAGCTTCCGAGCTCTTAATGTATGTTTTCTGTAGCTATTTTATGGAGATTTTCTATCTCTAAATCTAATTATTTATTTTTTAAGGAAATTATTTCCAAATTTTCTAGGCCAATACTAATCATATGCCAATCTTGTGTAGCCAAAACAATGAAATGACAACTCATGTACTTCTAAACTAATTCAATGAATCCATAACGAAGGGTATTCCATTCATTGGGACAACTCCCAACATGCTCTACAAGAATGAACTATGAACACATGAAACTCATTGAATGAAGTGCTCATCGTCCATAAACGGTGATATGAAGCTACTACACTAAAGTAAGTAAGTAACGTGAGTTATAACATAATTAAAGGGGTCTAAATTAAGTAAGTGACCAGAATGGGGGTGTTAAAGGAAGTGAGACAAGTCTTACTTACACCAAAGCTAATTTGTTAAAAGAATACTCATGAATGAAGGTGTTAGAATGTGTGAGACTAGTCTCATTAACACCTAAGGATGATATGTAAGGACAATTCACATTCATCAATGTAAAGTAAGGATGATGTGTAAGGACAATTCACATTCATCAATGTAAAGTAAGGATGATATGTAAGGACAATTCACATTCATCAATGTAAAGTAAGGATGATATGTAAGGACAATTCACAATTCATCAATGTAAAGTAAGGATGACAAGTCATCAAAAGAGTAAATAAGTCTCAATCATACTCTATATGTAAGTGTAAGGACAGTTCACACTTAATACTAATGATGAGATGAGAAATCATCTAATGAGCTATGATGTCCTCATGCTAGAAGCCAGCTTCCATGATGTATGAGTTGAATGTAATGGAACTTTATACTGATCACCGATAGGCTAGCTATGAGCGGTGATGCCTTCCTTCGGGAAGGGCGGAGGTTCACGTAACTCTCATGAGATGAGACTGTCCGGCATTCCGGGTATGGGTCTCCTTATATCTCCTAGTCTTTGAACCTATACTGCCAATATAGGGACCTAGCAGGGTTCAATTCCCTATATACGCTAGCATGTTTTGGTTTCACCTTGGCCAGTGACTCCACCTCTTTTCGGTGTGGGGAAGACACCGGATTTCATGAGCTAACATGATATATGTCGGTTAAAGTTGAAGTTCCTCAAAGTATGAAAGATAAAGAAATGAACGATACCGAAGGTGTTTGTGCAAGACAATCAGGAGGTGAAATCAGATTCAAGTAATGGCATTAGGTCATTCTTGGTCATTGCACTTCATGATCCCGATGATAGTCTTAAACTTTATCCTAGGTATGGATGGTGTTTACATCAGCATACGAATGAATGAAATGAATAAAGTGAAGTACGAATGAACGAATGAAGTAGACTCTGTGTTTGCTAAAGAAGGCCCTCGGGTTGAGGTCCCATATGTTGGGCCCTCACTTGAGATGTCTTAATTCTATATCAACGATTCCAAGGTCTCGTGTATATGAAATGTATAATATATAAAATATGAAAGTAATGAAATCAATGGCATAATCAATAGAGAATGGTTTATGAAATATAATGAATACTTGATGTAATGAATAACTTGTTGGAAGGATAGTCAAATCGTGTCCAATAAAGTTTACAATAAGTAAAGGGCATAGCCAATAATGAATCCTCATGTTATGAAAATGATAAAGCCAAATAAATTGGCTTATGATGACTTTATATAATTGACAAAAGATGTTAGCCAAATAAAATTGTCTTATAATGACTTCTTTTATTATGAAAATGATCATAGCCAATAATGAGTTCAAATATACTTATCCAAATTGATCAACTAATGTATTAGCCAATAAAAATTGGTTTATAAAGTATTCATGCCCAAAGTAAGCAAGAACATAAGTTTTAATGATATGCCCCAAGAACTATGCACATTATGCAATCAACTAAAGAATGAGTATAGTCAATAACTATTGACTTCTAAATATATTCATGCCCCAAATTGTAGTTAAGTCAAATTACTTAATCTCTTGAATTACTTACTTGATTCGTTGTGGGTATGGGACTACAATGAATCATTGCACTTGTAAGTAAAACATAGGACTAAAGGAGTTAAAGAACTACACAACAAGAAGAAGAAAAAGACTGAAAAATAATCTAAGTGTACAAAGAGGAGCTCTCGGCCTAAGAGGATCAAAATCTCAAATCTTCGCTCGAGTTGTTCTAAAATTATGTTGATGATACTAATGTCTTGTAACCATATAGAAAATTAATTGTGTGCTTTGAATGCATTAAAATACATCATATGCATACCACAATTCACAACCAACGAATTAGGAAAGTCTAATGACTAGACTTTCCAGAAATGGCATGTTGTTTAGGAAGAGCTTTCCTTGATCATGCATAGCTTTATGTGTATGTGTTCATACACCCATACTTAGTACAAGTGGTGTACTAACCCCCTACTATTTACTATTTTTAAAGGTGCAGGTCTGAGGACAGATTGACGACACTTGCAGCGGTTTGGACTTCAGCGTTTCTCCAAACCAATTGGTAGGTCATCATGATTTCGAGGATGCTACAGATTTAGTCTAGCCTTAGTTTTAGACATAGCTAGTTGATGTTGTACCTAGCGTTTCTTTCGTACCTTCATTGTGAAGCTTTGTAATAAGGCCGTGTTTGGCAAACTATTTATGATATATTCATCTTCAGTTTCGAATTGATTCTTTATGTTAGATGGTTGTTTCTTATGTTGAGCTTAGTATATGATGTATCTAGTTAATAATTATATGAAGTCTATGTATACTTCATACATATAAAAAGTTTTAAATTTTCCGCAAATTTAACTAGATGAATGTGATGAATGCAAGATGAGGCTTGTCTGCGACCTTTGAGAGGTCAAAGACGCCGGTTGCGATCCGGATTCCAGAATCCGAGTCATGACAACTAGTGAATTTCACTCCGCACATTGGTCCGGCTACGGGTGTGTACTTTACTAAACCTTACCTTTTACCTCATATTAAGCATCATAATCGATGTATGACTTAGTTATTAATTTGCACCAATCGACACTAGGCTATTAGATAGTGTATACTAAATCTATATTGATAATTCTTTTCTTATTAACTACCTCTTTGGTTCGGCAAGTAGCAACAAGGCAATCGATTTGAATTGAAATTTTTTTGTCCCTAACGTTGGCCACCGTTAAAAATACTTCTAAATGAAAGAATTATAAATACATGCAAGACACTATTCTAGAATTGTTATTTTAGCTAGTTCTACTTTATTAATTACCCATGGTTCCCACAACCCTAGTTGTGGATTTAGTTACCCATGTTAGGAATTACAAAATTCATATTCGTTAGACAAGAATTCATGTACTTACTTTAACAAGTTTGAAGAAAATCCAGAAAATCACTTGAAATAATCAAAGTATTGTAAAAATAGATTCTGGAAAAGTTAAGTATTTTCCAAAACCCAAAGTTCAACAATCAATAATACAAATTGGAAAATTACCAAAGTGTCTAACCCCAAAAATGAGGTTTTTAGTCCTATTTATAATAAAAGAGTCCTAAAAATAAAGGGAAACCTAAATAAGGAAATCTTCTGTCCAAAACGCGTCTCGAGTCGACGACCTCACCGATGGACCATCGAGGGAACGATGGACCATCAACGCCTCCGTCGGTCCATACTTCAACTTCTTTTTCAGCTACTTTCTTCTCCATCATTCTGTTACCATAGACGGACCCAAACGACTATCCGTCCATGGACCTACGGTCCGTCGATGGCCTTCGTTGCTCCATACTTAGAATCTTTTCAAAATCAGGTACTGGGGCCACCTTCTGTTAACACCAACGGTCTGCCAGGACGGTCCGTCGATGGGACAACGGACCGTCATCCCTTCCTTATCCCCATACTTAGTCAGAATTCCCCGATCGTTCCTTATCAGCATAAATCTTCAAACGACGGTTGCCACCTACGAACCATCGATAAGTCAACAGACCGTCGATGGCTCCGTAGGTCATCACTTCTACAATTTCAGTAGTCTTCAGCGTTTTTGTTCTGGACAGTTTTTCCTGCAAACATAGAGCAAAATAGATTAAAACTACTACAAAGAGGCCTTAGACACACACTAAACTTAAGGAAAAAGCATTGAAAGTACCGTAAAACCATGGTACATCAACACCCTCAACTTAAATTCGTTGTTTGTCCTTAAGCGACGCGCTATGACTCACCACAACACCTTTGTACACAAATATCTTTATTTAAGCTTTCGAAATCATCTGTTTATCAATACCGATTGTTTTCATTATGTTCATGCATGATATCACTATTAGGCTAGCTCATGTGGATCAGACAATGACACAGACTCACCACGCACCGACACCTCTCCTCTTTTATCTCTCACCAAGGTGCCAACTTTCCAGTATTGCAACTATTGTACTTACTTCAAAACAATATCCTCCTTTTTCACACAGTAATTTCAGTTTGAGTATAAGGATTATTTTTCAACACTCACTCTCAGAAATATTTCTCACCTCATTGATACTTATTGTCATAGGCTTGCCCTTATTTTCACCGCCTTAAGTTCACCATATTAGACTCTTAGGATCACGATAGGACTTTATTAGCTTGTAACGTAGGCTCAGTGTAACGACCTGCTTAGTCGTTTTGAGCAGCAGATTTTATTTCTGGAAAACTGTCTGAGATGACGTATCCAACGACGGACCGTCATGGGCACGACGGACCGTCGAGGGTGTCTCGTTCCAAACACTTGGAATTCTTATATTTGAGTGCTGAAATCGACTCTCTGAACTCTGTGACGGACCTGCAGGACGGACCGTCACAGACATGACGGACCGTTGTGAGGTTCCGTTTCAAAACACTTCAACTCTTGAGAATTGGGTACTGAGAGCAATTCTCTGAAGTCTGTGACGGACCTGCAGGACGGACCGTCACAGACATGACGGACCGTTGTGAGGTTCCGTTTCAAAACACTTCAACTCTTGAGAATTGGGTACTGAGAGCAATTCTCTGTCCGTCGTGACGGAAGTGCAGGACGGACCGTCGTAGGCACGACGGACCGTCACAGGTTGCGTAATCCCAGTCTGGGTCAAATTTCTGGGTAAGTTTTAAAGGGGAGTTTTGGACTATTCTTGCTATAATTATAAATTTTAGTGGGTCAATGTTAATAACTCAAATCCTTGGGGGTGTAAAGGAGATGACCTTGAGTTATTTAGTGGGTGGTTTCCTCATCTTTCATACCTAATTATATGCCAAATTGGGGAAAAGAGAGAGAGTTTGGGAGAAGAAAAAATAGAGAGAACAAGGAGAAGAGAGGAACGATCTATAGAGAGAGACAACCAAGAGGAACCAAGAAGCTTGAGAGATTGCTTGTTTGATCAAGGATCCTTGGTGAAGGTAGGTTATGGTTGATACTATTTGTAGTAAACTCTTAATAGTGAATGATATGTATTGGTAGTATTGTAAACCCTTCTATATGCTTAATCTTATGCTTTCATGAATGTGATTATGTGTTTGTGATAAAATAAGCTTAATGAAGCTTTGAATCCAAAATCTTGAAGAAACCCTAATTCACCTTGTTATTGATGATGCCTTGGTATAAAAGAAGGCTTGATGAACTAAAGTAATGAGATTGGTGATGCCTTGGTATAAAAGAAGGCTTGATGAATTGTTAGAATTAGGGGATCGGAGTGTCACGTTCCGACACATAGTATTAGTGGGTCGGGTGTCACGAACCGACACATAGAATTAGGGGATCGGAGTGTCACGTTCCGACACATAGAATTAGGGGATCGGAGTGTCACGTTCCGACACATAGTATTAAGGGATCGGGTGTCACGAACCGACACGTAGAATTAAGGGATCGGAGTGTCACATTCCGACACATAGTAGTAGGGGATCGGAGTGTCACGTACCGACACAAGAGGAAGAAAGATAATAAATCTTGAGAGATGTTTATATACTCAATGTAATGAACCTAATTCCCAAATGAGTGTGGTATTGAGGCTTGAGTCCTCATGGATGAACTTGGTAGTACTTATTGATGATTATAGTACTTGTTACTACATGTTGAGTATTGTAGTTGATTTATGATATGAACTGATATATACTGTTTTCTATTTTGATTTGGCCGATGATACCTACTCAGTACTTGTGTTTGTACTGACCCCCTACTTGTTGTTTCTTTCTTTGTTATTTGGGGAATGCAGCAAACGTACCGTCGTCTTCAACTCAGCAGCACTTCTAGCCAGTCGTCACTACACCGGATTTCAGGGTGAGCTAATGCTTCTAGCTTGGACTGGATCTTCTCTTCAATGTCTTGATGCCTTGAACTTCCGGCATGGACTAGCCTTTTATTTATTTTAGCTTCTTAGATACTTCTAGATTTGTAACTTGAGGATAGATGTTCTTGTGATGATGACTTCCAGATTTGGGGATAATGAGTTTTAAGTCTTCCGCTTTGTATTTTTGTTCAATATGTTGGAGTTTTAGATTGGTTGGTTCGCTCACATAGTAGGATAAGTGTGGGTGCCACTCGCGGCTAGATTTTGGGTCGTGACATTTCTGTACTATATGCGTTTGCATTTTTATACCGTTCTTGTCTATTTGTATTCCTAAGAATTCTATTTGAGACTTCATTATTTCTGCTTTTTGTTTACTCAAACTTATACCTGATTGTTTAATTATATGAATAAATTTTTCTAACAGCTTAATATGTTCTTCTTGTGTTCTAGAATACAATAATATATCATCTATATATATAATGCAATTTTCTAATTGATTAAAATAACTATCCATAAAATGTTGATATCTACCTGGTGCGTTTTTATATCCAAATGGTAAAACGTTCCATTCGTAGAATCCTTGTGGTACAGTGAATGCAGTTAACTGTTTTGATTTATCTTCTAGTTTTAAATGGTAAAAACCCGATTTACAATCGAATTTACTAAAGTAATTATATCCTTGTATTTGTCTTATTTTTAATATCTTATTTGGTATAGGGTAATTATAAGTCTTGGTTTTGGCATTTAGATTCCTATAATCTATTACCATTCTACTCTTACCTCGTTTTTGTTCATTATGATTATTAACAATAAATGCTGGACTACTATGTTTACTATTAGTCTCTTGTATATAATTATTTTTTAATAATTCTGCAATATGAATTTTAAATTCATTTAGATCATCAAAATTATATTTTAAAGGCTTTTGTATTATTAAACTATTTTCGTTTATTAATTCTATCTTTATAGTTGTTTTATGTTTATCCCAGCCTTTTAAGGGGTTATCATTATATAAAAGTTCCAATTGTTCATTTATTAATTTGATTTTGTCTATAGTAAATATAATAATTTCAAATTGATTAATTTCTTTTGTATTTATATTTTCCATTTCTTGATTGATTTTTTCACTTCCTTTAATCCAATCTTTAGGTTTCCTTTGTTTATTATTAACTCTTTTTGCTCCTACTTTATATCCACATGGTGTAGTAAACCACCAATGTGTTTTTGTTATGATATGTGGGTATAATTTGTCTAAGAAAGGCATTCCTAGTAATATATCTTTTGTTTTGCAATCAAAACTATATATTTCTTCTATTGTTAAAATCTTATCCCATATCTGTATCTTAATATTTTTTGATTTATAAATAATCATACTACTTTCGTTATTAAATCCAGTTACTACCATAGGGGTTTTTAGTTTTTCCCATTTTTCTTCGGGTAAACAATTGTATTTACATATATTAGTTTCAGCTCCTGTATCTATCATAGGCGTATAGTATCTATTATAATATCCTTCTATGATAATTTTTGCTAATATATATATTTTCATTGAGTTTTACATTATTCTTTTTATGATTATTTTCTTGTTTTGACAAGTTATAGTTATTTGCTCTTCTTCTATTTTATAAGGGGTAAATTGATGTAACCAATTTATTCCTAAAGTGATACTTTCTTTTCCGTTATAAATTTTAAATGGTATTATTAAGGGTATTCCACCTATAATAATTTCTTTTTCGATTTCTTCACTAATTGTTATTATTTCTCTAGGTAATCCAGGGCATACATGTCCTGTTTGTATAATTTCCGTATTTAAGACTAAGTCTTTAATTATATAATTATTATTTTGGCCTGTATTTATTAATATCTTATATATTTTATCATTAATAATTCCGGCTATGAAATAAGAACTTATTTCTTTTTCATCTAATAGTATAGGAAAATCATAATTTCTTTTTGATGTACTTTCTTTTGATGAAGTAGTTCTTCTTAAAGTATTTTGTCTATCTTTTATTATTTCTAAGTCTTCTTCAATATTCATTTCCTTATAACTATAGTCATTATAATCTATAATTGTAAGTATTTGATCAAACGGATTTTCTATTTTTATCCTATCTATTTTGTTTTTAGCAATTACCTTATGTTTTGTGGTTAATATATATAAATTTTTACATCTTGCAGTAAATATCTTACTTCCAGGTGCTAATTCAATTCCTGATAACTTCCAGTATAATACTAACGATTTATCTATATTTCTATCTGTTAAAGCAATTGAATAATTTGCACTAATTATAAATTTAAATTTTTGATATATTAAATTTCCTTTTATTGCGCTAATAACGCTTTTTTCTATAGGATGAATTATCCTATCATCTGCTAGGTATATTTCGATGGGCGTATCTATTCCTTCTCTAAAACATGCTTTTATTAAGATTTCAGTTCCTCCTAAATGTACATATTTTATGGGTGTTTTTGCCTTTATATGTTGTATCTCTTGATTAATCATTCTTTTATTGAGTATAGGTATTTGTGCTTTTCCTTTAGTATATTTACAATCTATAATATGTTCTTTTTGACTAACTACATAATATTCTTCCTTATGTCGTTTAAAGAAGTTATTTAGAATAGGTACTTTTAATACTTTTTCTACACTTAAGTCTAATTCTTTATTTCTTATTTCTTGAAAAATTGTATTATCAAATATTATTTTTTGTTCTGCTGAATCTTCATTATTATATTCTTCAGTAGATATTATTTTTATATTTTCTTCAGTCATTTTCTTTAATTACTTCACTATCATATTCTATTTCGGATTCAAGTTCATAATCAATTTCATTTTCTATATCTGAAATTTCATATATACTATCGTCATCATTTAATTCATAATCTAAATAATCTATTTGCATATATTTATGTTCATCTAAAATTAGTTCTGTAATTTGTTTTCTTTTTATATTTTTAGGTA
Source organism: Solanum sitiens (assembly GCA_016801875.1). Taxonomy (NCBI): domain Eukaryota; kingdom Viridiplantae; phylum Streptophyta; class Magnoliopsida; order Solanales; family Solanaceae; genus Solanum; species Solanum sitiens. Next base: position 208,211 of record JABWTJ010000961.1, read on the forward strand.
ATTTACAATCTTTAGCTAAATGTCCTAACTTACCACAATTGTAACAATTACAATGTGATAAAGGTTTCTTTGGTCTAGATAATCTTTTTTGTTTATAATCTTTTGTATAATAACGTTTTCGTGGTTTTTTATATTTATATTTAGTCTTTCTTTTTCGGTATTTTTTATTTTTTCTAGATTTTTTATAATATTTATTTGTACAACCAAATTGTGGTGCTATTTTGTTGTTACAACAAACTAGATTCTTCATTAATACTTTTTCCATAGTTAATTTTTCTTTTTGATTTTCACATAACTGTATAAACCATTGTTGTAAAAAGTTTATCCTGGATCCTAAAGTATCTGTGTTTTCTTCATTATTCCAATCTTTTATTATATTAGTACTAAATGGTTCTGGTAATTTTGTAAAATATAGGTGTTTTATTTCTTTTGCTTCATTGATATCATATTGCGCTTTATAATAATATTCTTTAAATGCGCATGTATATTCTTCTATATAACACATATTACATATTGCTAATTTTGACATTAATTGTCGATTTATAATTTTTTGTTTAGTTTGTTCTTTAATATCTGTGGTCATACTTCCAAACTCATTTCTTAATGCTAATTCATATTTTTCTAATATTTCTATATTAGATGTCGTTAATGATCCGTCTAATTTTTTATCACTTCTTAGTGCTGTTTTACTTTCTATTGGTAAATTTTCTAGCCATAATTTTGTTGTTCCTATTAAGGTTCGTTCTATATAGCCTGGAGTGTCTTTTATTGTTATTTTATTATCTATTAATTGTTTAGATAGATTTCCTATCCATAATAAAATTACTTTGTTAATATCTATAACACAATCTAAATTTAAAAAGTTAGTTTGTTCTGTTATTGATTTAGGTTTCCATTTTCTATTTAATCTATTATCCCATAGTGTATTAATTCTATCCGAATTTTCGTAACTTTCTGTATAATAAGTTGGTATTGATGTTCTAGGATTATGTCTAGGACTATTATCTGGAGTCGTTACTCTGGATGTTCCTGGTTTATTTACGTTATTTGTATTAATTTCTAATTTTTGTAATTTATTTGTTTGTTCTAAGATTTCTGTATATGTTTCACTAATATCACTTATTTCTGAATCTTCTGAATTTTTATCACTTAATTCATTAATTTCATTTATTTCAAGATGTTCAGTTTCATTTAATATTTGTTTTATTTCATTTATTTCATTAGCTAATTCTGCTTCTTTTTGTTGTTGTTTTTCTTGTTGCCTTTTTTCATATAATAATTTTAAATAGGCTAATTCTTTTTCTAATTCTTCTATTTTACTGTTTTTTGTTTCTTCAATTTTCTTTATTTCTTGGGTTGCTTGTTTTCGTATATTTTCAATTTCCTTAGCTTTATCTATGTCGTCATTTTCTTTTGTTATTCTTATCATAGCTGTTAAGCTATCTTCTAATTTTGCAGATTCTCTTTCTAGCATTAAATATAATCTATCTCCTATTTTTTTATACCTTCTTCCTAAATTGGAAAAGACTATTTTTATAGTTAATCCTTCATAATTTTCATAAGTTTTTTCATCTACTATAAATTCTTCTTTATTCATAATCATTATTTTCTATCAATCTTTCTTTCATAAAGTCGTGATTGTATTGTAATTCATTTAATTTTTCTATCAATAATTGTTTATATATTCTTTTATCCATTTTAAGTTTTAAGAGAATATTTGTTCATAATATTCTTTTTTAATTATATTCAACTTCTGTATTTCTTTAGCGTTTGTTTCTATATACTATAAATATTCTTCTTCTCGAAGATGTATATATTTATTTACGTTTTCAATTAATAATTTTTCTTCTAAGTCTATTTTCTCTTTAGTTTCTTTCCATAACCTCAAATATCTAAAATTTATCATTGATCTCTATATAGTTCTAAATCGTCGAATAAATAATCTAGATCATTATTATCAATTATCAGCTCAGACCAACCTACAGTCATTGTTTCAATTATCTCATGCATTATCAATTTGTCATAAATTATTCTACGTGCATCAACATCAATATTTTTCAATATATAAAACAATAGCATCATATAATCATTATCGTTATCTAACAAGTATGTAGGCATATTCTATTCAAATCAATTACAGTTTATTCCTTCTAATCGTTTCGCAGTTTATATGTATTCATTATGAACAATAATAGTATAATATTCATCTCGTCTAGTCACTACTATGGCCTTTTTCTTTAATCAGTTACCCTAACAGCGCCTCGACACTGTGTACTCCCCAAAACGGCCGTCTGCCTACCGGTTTCCACCTTTGGATGGCATAGTCTGGGCTTACCTACTCGCAGAATATCTCCATAGCAAAACCTTCTAGAGATGACTATTATAACATTATTTATTCATAATAAATATTTATAATCAGGAAAAGATTATCAGGAATAAAGCAATTTAGCTACTCATAACTGATTTCGAGTATACCTGTTCTTGTAGATTACTGGTAGTTGCTTTGTTTTCCATAGTTTTTGTTGATAGCTCTTTGTTGTTATAGTTCTTTGTTATTATAGCTCTTTATTGTTATAGCTCTGATACCAAGGAAGGGGGGTGCGGAATGTAGAGAGATTGAAGAGAGAGGATGGTTGAAGCTTGCTTTATTATTGAGATATTATTTTTTGTTCTGCTGAATCTTCATTATTATATTCTTCAGTAGATATTATTTTTATATTTTCTTCAGTCATTTTCTTTAATTACTTCACTATCATATTCTATTTCGGATTCAAGTTCATAATCAATTTCATTTTCTATATCTGAAATTTCATATATACTATCGTCATCATTTAATTCATAATCTAAATAATCTATTTGCATATATTTATGTTCATCTAAAATTAGTTCTGTAATTTGTTTTCTTTTTATATTTTTAGGTAATTTACAATCTTTAGCTAAATGTCCTAACTTACCACAATTGTAACAATTACAATGTGATAAAGGTTTCTTTGGTCTAGATAATCTTTTTTGTTTATAATCTTTTGTATAATAACGTTTTCGTGGTTTTTTAAATTTATATTTAGTCTTTCTTTTTCGGTATTTTTTATTTTTTCTAGATTTTTTATAATATTTATTTGTACAACCAAATTGTGGTGCTATTTTGTTGTTACAACAAACTAGATTCTTCATTAATACTTTTTCCATAGTTAATTTTTCTTTTTGATTTTCACATAACTGTATAAACCATTGTTGTAAAAAGTTTATCCTGGATCCTAAAGTATCTGTGTTTTTTTCATTATTCCAATCTTTTATTATATTAGTACTAAATGGTTCTGGTAATTTTGTAAAATATAGGTGTTTTATTTCTTTTGCTTCATTGATATCATATTGCGCTTTATAATAATATTCTTTAAATGCGCATGTATATTCTTCTATATAACACATATTACATATTGCTAATTTTGACATTAATTGTCGATTTATAATTTTTTGTTTAGTTTGTTCTTTAATATCTGTGGTCATACTTCCAAACTCATTTCTTAATGCTAATTCATATTTTTCTAATATTTCTATATTAGATGTCGTTAATGATCCGTCTAATTTTTTATCACTTCTTAGTGCTGTTTTACTTTCTATTGGTAAATTTTCTAGCCATAATTTTGTTGTTCCTATTAAGGTTCGTTCTATATAGCCTGGAGTGTCTTTTATTGTTATTTTATTATCTATTAATTGTTTAGATAGATTTCCTATCCATAATAAAATTACTTTGTTAATATCTATAACACAATCTAAATTTAAAAAGTTAGTTTGTTCTGTTATTGATTTAGGTTTCCATTTTCTATTTAATCTATTATCCCATAGTGTATTAATTCTATCCGAATTTTCGTAACTTTCTGTATAATAAGTTGGTATTGATGTTCTAGGATTATGTCTAGGACTATTATCTGGAGTCTTTACTCTGGATGTTCCTGGTTTATTTACGTTATTTGTATTAATTTCTAATTTTTGTAATTTATTTGTTTGTTCTAAGATTTCTGTATATGTTTCACTAATATCACTTATTTCTGAATCTTCTGAATTTTTATCACTTAATTCATTAATTTCATTTATTTCAAGATGTTCAGTTTCATTTAATATTTGTTTTATTTCATTTATTTCATTAGCTAATTCTGCTTCTTTTTGTTGTTGTTTTACTTGTTGCCTTTTTTCATATAATAATTTTAAATAGGCTAATTCTTTTTCTAATTCTTCTATTTTACTGTTTTTTGTTTCTTCAATTTTCTTTATTTCTTGGGTTGCTTGTTTTCGTATATTTTCAATTTCCTTAGCTTTATCTATGTCGTCATTTTCTTTTGTTATTCTTATCATAGCTGTTAAGCTATCTTCTAATTTTGCAGATTCTCTTTCTAGCATTAAATATAATCTATCTCCTATTTTTTTATACCTTCTTCCTAAATTGGAAAAGACTATTTTTATAGTTAATCCTTCATAATTTTCATAAGTTTTTTCATCTACTATAAATTCTTCTTTATTCATAATCATTGTTATAATTTACATCGTGTTGTATTTTATATTCTAAACAGTCTATTTTTAATTTTAAGCCAAATATCTGTTTCTTTTGTATTAGTATTGATTTACTACATACTCCTGCAAATATATTTTCTATCAATCTTTCTTTCATAAAGTCGTGATTGTATTGTAATTCATTTAATTTTTCTATCAATAATTGTTTATATATTCTTTTATCCATTTTAAGTTTTAAGAGAATATTTGTTCATAATATTCTTTTTTAATTATATTCAACTTCTGTATTTCTTTAGCGTTTGTTTCTATATACTCTAAATATTCTTCTTCTCGAAGATGTATATATTTATTTACGTTTTCAATTAATAATTTTTCTTCTAAGTCTATTTTCTCTTTAGTTTCTTTCCATAACCTCAAATATCTAAAATTTATCATTGATCTCTATATAGTTCTAAATCATCGAATAAATAATCTAGATCATTATTATCAATTATCAGCTCAGACCAACCTACAGTCATTGTTTCAATTAACTCATGCATTATCAATTTGTCATAAATTATTCTACGTGCATCAACATCAATATTTTTCAATATGTAAAACAATAGCGTCATATAATCATTATCGTTATCTAACAAGTATGTAGGCATATTCTATTCAAATCAATTTATTTTTACTAACAGTTTATTCCTTCTAATCGTTTCGCAGTTTATATGTATTCATTATGAACAATAATAGTATAATATTCATCTCGTCTAGTCACTACTATGGCCTTTTTCTTTAATCAGTTACCCTAACAGCGCCTCGACACTGTGTACTCCCCAAAACGGCCGTCTGCCTACCGGTTTCCACCTTTGGATGGCATAGTCTGGGCTTACCTACTCGCAGAATATCTCCATAGCAAAACCTTCTAGAGATGACTATTATAACATTATTTATTCATAATAAATATTTATAATCAGGAAAAAATTATCAGGAATAAAGCAATTTAGCTACTCATAACTGATTTCGAGTATACCTGTTCTTGTAGATTACTGGTAGTTGCTTTGTTTTCCATAGTTTTTGTTGATAGCTCTTTGTTGTTATAGTTCTTTGTTATTATAGCTCTTTGTTGTTATAGCTCTGATACCAAGGAAGGGGGGTGCGGAATGTAGAGAGATTGAAGAGAGAGGATGGTTGAAGCTTGCTTTATTATTGAGATATTATTTTTTGTTCTGCTGAATCTTCATTATTATATTCTTCAGTAGATATTATTTTTATATTTTCTTCAGTCATTTTCTTTAATTACTTCACTATCATATTCTATTTCGGATTCAAGTTCATAATCAATTTCATTTTCTATATCTGAAATTTCATATATACTATCGTCATCATTTAATTCATAATCTAAATAATCTATTTGCATATATTTATGTTCATCTAAAATTAGTTCTGTAATTTGTTTTCTTTTTATATTTTTAGGTAATTTATAATCTTTAGCTAAATGTCCTAACTTACCACAATTGTAACAATTACAATGTGATAAAGGTTTCTTTGGTCTAGATAATCTTTTTTGTTTATAATCTTTTGTATAATAACGTTTTCGTGGTTTTTTAAATTTATATTTAGTCTTTCTTTTTCGGTATTTTTTATTTTTTCTAGATTTTTTATAATATTTATTTGTACAACCAAATTGTGGTGCTATTTTGTTGTTACAACAAACTAGATTCTTCATTAATACTTTTTCCATAGTTAATTTTTCTTTTTGATTTTCACATAACTGTATAAACCATTGTTGTAAAAAGTTTATCCTGGATCCTAAAGTATCTGTGTTTTCTTCATTATTCCAATCTTTTATTATATTAGTACTAAATGGTTCTGGTAATTTTGTAAAATATAGGTGTTTTATTTCTTTTGCTTCATTGATATCATATTGCGCTTTATAATAATATTCTTTAAATGCGCATGTATATTCTTCTATATAACACATATTACATATTGCTAATTTTGACATTAATTGTCGATTTATAATTTTTTGTTTAGTTTGTTCTTTAATATCTGTGGTCATACTTCCAAACTCATTTCTTAATGCTAATTCATATTTTTCTAATATTTCTATATTAGATGTCGTTAATGATCCGTCTAATTTTTTATCACTTCTTAGTGCTGTTTTACTTTCTATTGGTAAATTTTCTAGCCATAATTTTGTTGTTCCTATTAAGGTTCGTTCTATATAGCCTGGAGTGTCTTTTATTGTTATTTTATTATCTATTAATTGTTTAGATAGATTTCCTATCCATAATAAAATTACTTTGTTAATATCCATAACACAATCTAAATTTAAAAAGTTAGTTTGTTCTGTTATTGATTTAGGTTTCCATTTTCTATTTAATCTATTATCCCATAGTGTATTAATTCTATCCGAATTTTCGTAACTTTCTGTATAATAAGTTGGTATTGATGTTCTAGGATTATGTCTAGGACTATTATCTGGAGTCGTTACTCTGGATGTTCCTGGTTTATTTACGTTATTTGTATTAATTTCTAATTTTTGTAATTTATTTGTTTGTTCTAAGATTTCTGTATATGTTTCACTAATATCACTTATTTCTGAATCTTCTGAATTTTTATCACTTAATTCATTAATTTCATTTATTTCAAGATGTTCAGTTTCATTTAATATTTGTTTTATTTCATTTATTTCAGTAGCTAATTCTGCTTCTTTTTGTTGTTGTTTTTCTTGTTGCCTTTTTTCATATAATAATTTTAAATAGGCTAATTCTTTTTCTAATTCTTCTATTTTACTGTTTTTTGTTTCTTCAATTTTCTTTATTTCTTGGGTTGCTTGTTTTCGTATATTTTCAATTTCCTTAGCTTTATCTATGTCGTCATTTTCTTTTGTTATTCTTATCATAGCTGTTAAGCTATCTTCTAATTTTGCAGATTCTCTTTCTAGCATTAAATATAATCTATCTCCTATTTTTTTATACCTTCTTCCTAAATTAGAAAAGACTATTTTTATAGTTAATCCTTCATAATTTTCATAAGTTTTTTCATCTACTATAAATTCTTCTTTATTCATAATCATTGTTATAATTTACATCGTGTTGTATTTTATATTCTAAACAGTCTATTTTTAATTTTAAGCCAAATATCTGTTTCTTTTGTATTAGTATTGATTTACTACATACTCCTGCAAATATATTTTCTATCAATCTTTCTTTCATAAAGTCGTGATTATATTGTAATTCATTTAATTTTTCTATCAATAATTGTTTATATATTCTTTTATCCATTTTAAGTTTTAAGAGAATATTTGTTCATAATATTCTTTTTTAATTATATTCAACTTCTGTATTTCTTTAGCGTTTGTTTCTATATACTCTAAATATTCTTCTTCTCGAAGATGTATATATTTATTTACGTTTTCAATTAATAATTTTTCTTCTAAGTCTATTTTCTCTTTAGTTTCTTTCCATAACCTCAAATATCTAAAATTTATCATTGATCTCTATATAGTTCTAAATCATCGAATAAATAATCTAGATCATTATTATCAATTATCAGCTCAGACCAACCTACAGTCATTGTTTCAATTATCTCATGCATTATCAATTTGTCATAAATTATTCTACGTGCATCAACATCAATATTTTTCAATATGTAAAACAATAGCATCATATAATCATTATCGTTATCTAACAAGTATGTAGGCATATTCTATTCAAATCAATTTATTTTTACTAACAGTTTATTCCTTCTAATCGTTTCGCAGTTTATATGTATTCATTATGAACAATAATAGTATAATATTCATCTCGTCTAGTCACTACTATGGCCTTTTTCTTTAATCAGTTACCCTAACAGCGCCTCGACACTGTGTACTCCCCAAAACGGCCGTCTGCCTACCGGTTTCCACCTTTGGATGGCATAGTCTGGGCTTACCTACTCGCAGAATATCTCCATAGCAAAACCTTCTAGAGATGACTATTATAACATTATTTATTCATAATAAATATTTATAATCAGGAAAAGATTATCAGGAATAAAGCAATTTAGCTACTCATAACTGATTTCGAGTATACCTGTTCTTGTAGATTACTGGTAGTTGCTTTGTTTTCCATAGTTTTTGTTGATAGCTCTTTGTTGTTATAGTTCTTTGTTATTATAGCTCTTTGTTGTTATAGCTCTGATACCAAGGAAGGGGGGTGCGGAATGTAGAGAGATTGAAGAGAGAGGATGGTTGAAGCTTGCTTTATTATTGAGGACTAATGCCTCTATATATAGCACAAACTTGCATGATTGGCCAAACAGTGGCCGACACTAACTATTGACACTTGGCCTTATAACATTTGGCCGACGCAAAATGACAAATAACTTTACTTTACATAATGGCCGACTTTTTACAACTGGCCGACATACTTTTGACTAATATGGCCTTACTTTAATTACATGGCCGACAAAGACTTTTTAACAAAACAACAAAAATTCTTACAATAATGGCCTATATTGGCCGACATACACTAGTATCTTTTTGACTCTATCTTCGTCTTTTGTCTTTTTCTTCTTATCTTCTTCTTCTCTTGTTTATTCCAAGGTTACATCTGGAATCAAGTTATCTTCTCCATTGCACTTGGAACAATGGTGATCTGGGTATCTATGTCCAATTAATTTGCAGTATCTGGTCAATAATTCTTCTGAAATAAATTTTTTCTTCAAAGCTCTGGTAGTTGGTTGTTCTTCTGGTTTTAACAAAGATAAAATCCATTGCTGGACTTCATCCATATCTGTTTTTCGTATTTCTTTGGAATTTGCATATATCATTACTTGATCTCTTGCGTAGTAGCTCCATATTGCATTTCCATTTAAATAATTGTTTGCTAGTTCTTGAATTATAGTTGATATGCCAATTATCCTTTTATTAGCATAAAAACTAGGTATATCTATCTTTTGTATTTCATCTTGTTTTTCAATCTCCTCAGGTATTATCATATCTTTTGTTAATCCTATTTTGATTACTTGTATAGGAGATTTTATCTCGTCATAGAGTATTTCCGCAGGTGCTGTATAGAACTTTATAAAAAATAAGTTCCCTTTTGTAATTCTTTTGAATGTACTGAATGCTCTATATAATTCAGGTATTCCTGTAATTTCTTCGCCATCGAATGTATATACGGTACTTAATAGTCCATAATTGTAACATGTTTTGACTAAATTTGCACTGGTTTTAGGTTGTGCAATAAGTCTGTTATATCCTTGTAATTTCTGAGTAATATAGTTTTCGTTGGGGTTTTTTGTTTGGTTTGATCTAGGGTTTAGATTCAAAAACGTTTGGATTTTGTATATGTTTTCAATATATGACTGGGCAATATAATTGTATCTTTTCTTTTCACTTTGTATGCTGGCTGCGTAGGTAGATGTTTGTGATACTGGGGTATTTTGTTGGAATTTAGGTACAAATGATTTGGTAAATAAGCTATTTAAGTTTGTATTTTTTGGCATAGCTTTTTCCGTAATTCCTGTACTTGTACCTGCAATACCTGCAACTAACATATTTTTAGTATATTGAGTTTTTAGGTGTTTCTCAACGTCACCTTTTAGCTCTGGCTGTTTACCGTCTGCCTTAAGACGTAGCTCCGCATTTTTAGAGTCATGCTGCTGACTGTTAGCTGTTTTTAGTTCTTGCACTTCTGCTTCTATCTTTTCTATTTTCTGACAAAGATTTGTCATCATAGATAAGATTTGTTTCATTGTATCTGTTTCGGGAGAGATAATCTGCAATAACATTTTTGTCAGTTGTAATTACTTCAATTGTAAATGTAAAGTTTAATATATTCAATACCAATCGTCGTATTTCTTTTGTTGTTACAGAATCATCTAATTTTCTTGTTAACCACCATTTTACCTGTGTATTATCTATTTTAACAATAAATTTGTTATATACAATATAATGTTCAAATGCTAATAAACATTTATATAATGCTAATAATTCTTTTCGATTAATTTCTCATTTTATTTGTGGTTCAGTATATGTTCCAGAATGATATCTACAATGATGTTCGATATTATCATTTTCATATTTGTATTTTAATACTCCACCATAACTATTTTCGCTTGAATCAGTTTCTACTATATAAGTAAATATTCGTTTTTCATTAGGAAAATTAAGTTTTGGTAATTTTTTACATAAACCTTTAATATTGCTTATATTTTCTTTATCTTTTTTATCAAAATGATATTCAATATCTTTTTTAAGCTTTTTATTTAATGGTTTTAAGTATTCTGCTAATCTAGGTATATATTCACGTACTTGATTTACTAATCCTAAAAAGGATTGTAATTTCTTTTTTGTGTCTATATTTTCATCTAAGCTAATTATTTTTTGTACTATATGCGTTTGCATTTTTATACCGTTCTTGTCTATTTGTATTCCTAAGAATTCTATTTGAGACTTCATTATTTCTGCTTTTTGTTTACTCAAACTTATACCTGATTGTTTAATTATATGAATAAATTTTTCTAACAGCTTAATATGTTCTTCTTGTGTTCTAGAATACAATAATATATCATCTATATATATAATGCAATTTTCTAATTGATTAAAATAACTATCCATAAAATGTTGATATCTACCTGGTGCGTTTTTATATCCAAATGGTAAAACGTTCCATTCGTAGAATCCTTGTGGTACAGTGAATGCAGTTAACTGTTTTGATTTATCTTCTAGTTTTAAATGGTAAAAACCCGATTTACAATCGAATTTACTAAAGTAATTATATCCTTGTATTTGTCTTATTTTTAATATCTTATTTGGTATAGGGTAATTATAAGTCTTGGTTTTGGCATTTAGATTCCGATAATCTATTACCATTCTACTCTTACCTCGTTTTTGTTCATTATGATTATTAACAATAAATGCTGGACTACTATGTTTACTATTAGTCTCTTGTATATAATTATTTTTTAATAATTCTGCAATATGAATTTTAAATTCATTTAGATCATCAAAATTATATTTTAAAGGCTTTTGTATTATTAAACTATTTTCGTCTATTAATTCTATCTTTATAGTTGTTTTATGTTTATCCCAGCCTTTTAAGGGGTTATCATTATATAAAAGTTCCAATTGTTCATTTATTAATTTGATTTTGTCTATAGTAAATATAATAATTTCAAATTGATTAATTTCTTTTGTATTTATATTTTCCATTTCTTGATTGATTTTTTCACTTCCTTTAATCCAATCTTTAGGTTTCCTTTGTTTATTATTAACTCTTTTTGCTCCTACTTTATATCCACATGGTGTAGTAAACCACCAATGTGTTTTTGTTATGATATGTGGGTATAATTTGTCTAAGAAAGGCATTCCTAGTAATATATCTTTTGTTTTGCAATCAAAACTATATATTTCTTCTATTGTTAAAATCTTATCCCATATCTGTATCTTAATATTTTTTGATTTATAAATAATCATACTACTTTCGTTATTAAATCCAGTTACTACCATAGGGGTTTTTAGTTTTTCCCATTTTTCTTCGGGTAAACAATTGTATTTACATATATTAGTTTCAGCTCCTGTATCTATCATAGGCGTATAGTATCTATTATAATATCCTTCTATGATAATTTTTGCTAATATATATATTTTCATTGAGTTTTACATTATTCTTTTTATGATTATTTTCTTGTTTTGACAAGTTATAGTTATTTGCTCTTCTTCTATTTTATAAGGGGTAAATTGATCTAACCAATTTATTCCTAAAGTGATACTTTCTTTTCCGTTATAAATTTTAAATGGTATTATTAAGGGTATTCCACCTATAATAATTTCTTTTTCGATTTCTTCACTAATTGTTATTATTTCTCTAGGTAATCCAGGGCATACATGTCCTGTTTGTATAATTTCCGTATTTAAGACTAAGTCTTTAATTATATAATTATTATTTTGGCCTGTATTTATTAATATCTTATATATTTTATCATTAATAATTCCGGCTATGAAATAAGAACTTATTTCTTTTTCATCTAATAGTATAGGAAAATCATAATTTCTTTTTGATGTACTTTCTTTTGATGAAGTAGTTCTTCTTAAAGTATTTTGTCTATCTTTTATTATTTCTAAGTCTTCTTCAATATTCATTTCCTTATAACTATAGTCATTATAATCTATAATTGTAAGTATTTGATCAAACGGATTTTCTATTTTTATCCTATCTATTTTGTTTTTAGCAATTACCTTATGTTTTGTGGTTAATATATATAAATTTTTACATCTTGCAGTAAATATCTTACTTCCAGGTGCTCATTCAATTCCTGATAACTTCCAGTATAATACTAACGATTTATCTATATTTCTATCTGTTAAAGCAATTGAATAATTTGCACTAATTATAAATTTAAATTTTTGATATATTAAATTTCCTTTTATTGCGCTAATAACGCTTTTTTCTATAGGATGAATTATCCTATCATCTGCTAGGTATATTTCGATGGGCGTATCTATTCCTTCTCTAAAACATGCTTTTATTAAGATTTCAGTTCCTCCTAAATGTACATATTTTATGGGTGTTTTTGCCTTTATATGTTGTATCTCTTGATTAATCATTCTTTTATTGAGTATAGGTATTTGTGCTTTTCCTTTAGTATATTTACAATCTATAATATGTTCTTTTTGACTAACTACATAATATTCTTCCTTATGTCGTTTAAAGAAGTTATTTAGAATAGGTACTTTTAATACTTTTTCTACACTTAAGTCTAATTCTTTATTTCTTATTTCTTGAAAAATTGTATTATCAAATATTATTTTTTGTTCTGCTGAATCTTCATTATTATATTCTTCAGTAGATATTATTTTTATATTTTCTTCAGTCATTTTCTTTAATTACTTCACTATCATATTCTATTTCGGATTCAAGTTCATAATCAATTTCATTTTCTATATCTGAAATTTCATATATACTATCGTCATCATTTAATTCATAATCTAAATAATCTATTTGCATATATTTATGTTCATCTAAAATTAGTTCTGTAATTTGTTTTCTTTTTATATTTTTAGGTAATTTACAATCTTTAGCTAAATGTCCTAACTTACCACAATTGTAACAATTACAATGTGATAAAGGTTTCTTTGGTCTAGATAATCTTTTTTGTTTATAATCTTTTGTATAATAACGTTTTCGTGGTTTTTTAAATTTATATTTAGTCTTTCTTTTTCGGTATTTTTTATTTTTTCTAGATTTTTTATAATAGTTATTTGTACAACCAAATTGTGGTGCTATTTTGTTGTTACAACAAACTAGATTCTTCATTAATACTTTTTCCATAGTTAATTTTTCTTTTTGATTTTCACATAACTGTATAAACCATTGTTGTAAAAAGTTTATCCTGGATCCTAAAGTATCTGTGTTTTCTTCATTATTCCAATCTTTTATTATATTAGTACTAAATGGTTCTGGTAATTTTGTAAAATATAGGTGTTTTATTTCTTTTGCTTCATTGATATCATATTGCGCTTTATAATAATATTCTTTAAATGCGCATGTATATTCTTTTTTCATTAGGAAAATTAAGTTTTGGTAATTTTTTACATAAACCTTTAATATTGCTTATATTTTCTTTATCTTTTTTATCAAAATGATATTCAATATCTTTTTTAAGCTTTTTATTTAATGGTTTTAAGTATTCTGCTAATCTAGGTATATATTCACGTACTTGATTTACTAATCCTAAAAAGGATTGTAATTTCTTTTTTGTGTCTATATTTTCATCTAAGCTAATTATTTTCTGTACTATATGCGTTTGCATTTTTATACCGTTCTTGTCTATTTGTATTCCTAAGAATTCTATTTGAGACTTCATTATTTCTGCTTTTTGTTTACTCAAACTTATACCTGATTGTTTAATTATATGAATAAATTTTTCTAACAGCTTAATATGTTCTTCTTGTGTTCTAGAATACAATAATATATCATCTATATATATAATGCAATTTTCTAATTGATTAAAATAACTATCCATAAAATGTTGATATCTACCTGGTGCATTTTTATATCCAAATGGTAAAACGTTCCATTCGTAGAATCCTTGTGGTACAGTGAATGCAGTTAACTGTTTTGATTTATCTTCTAGTTTTAAATGGTAAAAACCCGATTTACAATCGAATTTACTAAAGTAATTATATCCTTGTATTTGTCTTATTTTTAATATCTTATTTGGTATAGGGTAATTATAAGTCTTGGTTTTGGCATTTAGATTCCTATAATCTATTACCATTCTACTCTTACCTCGTTTTTGTTCATTATGATTATTAACAATAAATGCTGGACTACTATGTTTACTATTAGTCTCTTGTATATAATTATTTTTTAATAATTCTGCAATATGAATTTTAAATTCATTTAGATCATCAAAATTATATTTTAAAGGCTTTTGTATTATTAAACTATTTTCGTCTATTAATTCTATCTTTATAGTTGTTTTATGTTTATCCCAGCCTTTTAAGGGGTTATCATTATATAAAAGTTCCAATTGTTCATTTATTAATTTGATTTTGTCTATAGTAAATATAATAATTTCAAATTGATTAATTTCTTTTGTATTTATATTTTCCATTTCTTGATTGATTTTTTCACTTCCTTTAATCCAATCTTTAGGTTTCCTTTGTTTATTATTAACTCTTTTTGCTCCTACTTTATATCCACATGGTGTAGTAAACCACCAATGTGTTTTTGTTATGATATGTGGGTATAATTTGTCTAAGAAAGGCATTCCTAGTAATATATCTTTTGTTTTGCAATCAAAACTATATATTTCTTCTATTGTTAAAATCTTATCCCATATCTGTATCTTAATATTTTTTGATTTATAAATAATCATACTACTTTCGTTATTAAATCCAGTTACTACCATAGGGGTTTTTAGTTTTTCCCATTTTTCTTCGGGTAAACAATTGTATTTACATATATTAGTTTCAGCTCCTGTATCTATCATAGGCGTATAGTATCTATTATAATATCCTTCTATGATAATTTTTGCTAATATATATATTTTCATTGAGTTTTACATTATTCTTTTTATGATTATTTTCTTGTTTTGACAAGTTATAGTTATTTGCTCTTCTTCTATTTTATAAGGGGTAAATTGATCTAACCAATTTATTCCTAAAGTGATACTTTCTTTTCCGTTATAAATTTTAAATGGTATTATTAAGGGTATTCCACCTATAATAATTTCTTTTTCGATTTCTTCACTAATTGTTATTATTTCTCTAGGTAATCCAGGGCATACATGTCCTGTTTGTATAATTTCCGTATTTAAGACTAAGTCTTTAATTATATAATTATTATTTTGGCCTGTATTTATTAATATCTTATATATTTTATCATTAATAATTCCGGCTATGAAATAAGAACTTATTTCTTTTTCATCTAATAGTATAGGAAAATCATAATTTCTTTTTGATGTACTTTCTTTTGATGAAGTAGTTCTTCTTAAAGTATTTTGTCTATCTTTTATTATTTCTAAGTCTTCTTCAATATTCATTTCCTTATAACTATAGTCATTATAATCTATAATTGTAAGTATTTGATCAAACGGATTTTCTATTTTTATCCTATCTATTTTGTTTTTAGCAATTACCTTATGTTTTGTGGTTAATATATATAAATTTTTACATCTTGCAGTAAATATCTTACTTCCAGGTGCTAATTCAATTCCTGATAACTTCCAGTATAATACTAACGATTTATCTATATTTCTATCTGTTAAAGCAATTGAATAATTTGCACTAATTATAAATTTAAATTTTTGATATATTAAATTTCCTTTTATTGCGCTAATAACGCTTTTTTCTATAGGATGAATTATCCTATCATCTGCTAGGTATATTTCGATGGGCGTATCTATTCCTTCTCTAAAACATGCTTTTATTAAGATTTCAGTTCCTCCTAAATGTACATATTTTATGGGTGTTTTTGCCTTTATATGTTGTATCTCTTGATTAATCATTCTTTTATTGAGTATAGGTATTTGTGCTTTTCCTTTAGTATATTTATAATCTATAATATGTTCTTTTTGACTAACTACATAATATTCTTCCTTATGTCGTTTAAAGAAGTTATTTAGAATAGGTACTTTTAATACTTTTTCTACACTTAAGTCTAATTCTTTATTTCTTATTTCTTGAAAAATTGTATTATCAAATATTATTTTTTGTTCTGCTGAATCTTCATTATTATATTCTTCAGTAGATATTATTTTTATATTTTCTTCAGTCATTTTCTTTAATTACTTCACTATCATATTCTATTTCGGATCAAGTTCATAATCAATTTCATTTTCTATATCTGAAATTTCATATATACTATCGTCATCATTTAATTCATAATCTAAATAATCTATTTGCATATATTTATGTTCATCTAAAATTAGTTCTGTAATTTGTTTTCTTTTTATATTTTTAGGTAATTTACAATCTTTAGCTAAATGTCCTAACTTACCACAATTGTAACAATTACAATGTGATAAAGGTTTCTTTGGTCTAGATAATCTTTTTTGTTTATAATCTTTTGTATAATAACGTTTTCGTGGTTTTTTAAATTTATATTTAGTCTTTCTTTTTCGGTATTTTTTATTTTTTCTAGATTTTTTATAATATTTATTTGTACAACCAAATTGTGGTGCTATTTTGTTGTTACAACAAACTAGATTCTTCATTAATACTTTTTCCATAGTTAATTTTTCTTTTTGATTTTCACATAACTGTATAAACCATTGTTGTAAAAAGTTTATCCTGGATCCTAAAGTATCTGTGTTTTCTTCATTATTCCAATCTTTTATTATATTAGTACTAAATGGTTCTGGTAATTTTGTAAAATATAGGTGTTTTATTTCTTTTGCTTCATTGATATCATATTGCGCTTTATAATAATATTCTTTAAATGCGCATGTATATTCTTCTATATAACACATATTACATATTGCTAATTTTGACATTAATTGTCGATTTATAATTTTTTGTTTAGTTTGTTCTTTAATATCTGTGGTCATACTTCCAAACTCATTTCTTAATGCTAATTCATATTTTTCTAATATTTCTATATTAGATGTCGTTAATGATCCGTCTAATTTTTTATCACTTCTTAGTGCTGTTTTACTTTCTATTGGTAAATTTTCTAGCCATAATTTTGTTGTTCCTATTAAGGTTCGTTCTATATAGCCTGGAGTGTCTTTTATTGTTATTTTATTATCTATTAATTGTTTAGATAGATTTCCTATCCATAATAAAATTACTTTGTTAATATCTATAACACAATCTAAATTTAAAAAGTTAGTTTGTTCTGTTATTGATTTAGGTTTCCATTTTCTATTTAATCTATTATCCCATAGTGTATTAATTCTATCCGAATTTTCGTAACTTTCTGTATAATAAGTTGGTATTGATGTTCTAGGATTATGTCTAGGACTATTATCTGGAGTCTTTACTCTGGATGTTCCTGGTTTATTTACGTTATTTGTATTAATTTCTAATTTTTGTAATTTATTTGTTTGTTCTAAGATTTCTGTATATGTTTCACTAATATCACTTATTTCTGAATCTTCTGAATTTTTATCACTTAATTCATTAATTTCATTTATTTCAAGATGTTCAGTTTCATTTAATATTTGTTTTATTTCATTTATTTCATTAGCTAATTCTGCTTCTTTTTCTTGTTGTTTTTCTTGTTGCCTTTTTTCATATAATAATTTTAAATAGGCTAATTCTATTGCACAAGTAGCTCCTTAGGAAGTCCTAGGAAGGTGTTCTGATGCATGTGTCTATGAATATGTCTTTATGCATGGCATGGTAGTATTTGTTTACTTGTTATGAAGATGTGCATGGTATGAGTCATTATCATGTGATATTATCCATATATGCACGATGTTGATCTAAATGACTATACGATGAAGGTCTTGTATTGACATGAATGAAGTTGTCTTCACTTACTTGTTGATGTATGAATTGGGGTGTAAGGCTTGTGCTCTTATGATAGGTTTACTAAGTATGTGTGAGGTTATCTGTCTTCGCATATACATTGCACTAGTAGGCATAGAGTAGGATTATGAGTAAGGTCTTATAATGCATTGATGTGAA
Source organism: Solanum sitiens (assembly GCA_016801875.1). Classification (NCBI taxonomy): domain Eukaryota; kingdom Viridiplantae; phylum Streptophyta; class Magnoliopsida; order Solanales; family Solanaceae; genus Solanum; species Solanum sitiens. The sequence continues at coordinate 226,830 of JABWTJ010000961.1, forward strand.
GTGAAGTTGGTATATGTGCAAGCTGAATGTAGCTCAGTGTAATAGTCTTATGGTATTGTCTTAAATGTTTCTATGAGTACTATACTTCTATTATGGTAGGTGATGACTTATGTATGATGTATGATTGATTCCTTGTGTCCTTAAGGTGATGCATTTCACCAAGTATCACTAGAGAGATTACTTGGAAGGTTGATGAGTTAAAAGAAACGGGTTCACTGTTGAGGTAAAAGAGCTCACTGTAAAGTGAGTTCAAATATGGCTTAAATCCTATATATGATTTTATATGATATTTGGACTTTGATTATGTCTCTATGAAGTATGTGAATCATATAAATGCTATTGTATAAAGGTTTTGTAAAGAAGTGTGATTTCAAGAAAATGTCCCTTTTAAATGCATGTTTTTGCATGGTTGCCATACTTAGTGCATTTTTGTACTAACTCCATGCTTCTCTACTTTTTACTCAAAGTGTAGGTTATGGATGCTTAAAGGATTTCTATATGATCGAGGAGACGTGATTCTCTAGCTCAAGTAAAGGAATCCTTAAGTCCAAGGATGTCCTAATGTTTAGTTACTATAAAGTTTCTTAAATATTGTATAGTTATGTATTATGTCTTAAAGAATGTCACCCTAATGTACTCCAATGTTGTTGAGTCTATGAAGGAAAAGAGACTTATGGTCTAAATATGTATTATTACTTATGTTTTATATATATATGAGGTGAAGTTTCTAGCATATGATGTGTTATGAAAAGTTTTAAATTTTTCACTAAATTTAATATGACAATGCGATGAATGATAACTATGGACTTGTATAAGACCTCCGAGAGTTCAAGTACGCCATGTTACTTCTAGGGGGTGCTCCACGGATGTGACATGTTCTATAATCGAGATCACTGTAAACACATAGAAGACATAGGCTAGTCATGTTCAAATATTCATATATTGATCCACATGGATCCTTCATCATCAATTCATCATCAATACATGTAAATAACAATATACATAAGCAATTCAACGTCATAGAATCACAATTCAATCAATAACAAGTCACAGTCACAATGCCAATGCATGGACTAAATCGAGTTTTGGAAGGGACATGGGCTCACAATACAATTTGATTAAAATTCACATTAAAACAAATACATTATCATCAATTCATCATGATTAATCCATTAAAAACGCTTTTAGAAAGAACCCATGTCTATATTGAAGAAGAAGAGATTTGATCATGAAACTTCTTTGAAAATATTGAGATGAACTCTCCAAGTGAAAGATTACATCGATATGAAGGATCACTATACCTTTATCGATATAAAATCTCTAAAACTTTATGAAGAACCCATAGGAATCAAAGCTCATAGATGTTCTTGAGTTTCACCTTCAATGAAAGTTTGTAGGGCGAATTGGTTTTGGAGGAAAAGTCTATTTTGTGTGAATTGGTTTGGGAATGGTTAATCATGTTTTTGATCCTTTATATAAACTGACAAATAACTAAATAAACCTATTAGGGTCAGGCTAGGACGTGGGGTGAATTTCCCATTCACCCCTTTAATAAAAGAGTCGCCAGGCAGCTTCCAATAGCCTGCACCAACGACCACAATCGACAACCAGTAGGTCCATCGACAGACCGTATGTAGCTTTGTCAATTATGTCCTTGGGATGTTCATTTTCTGAGCCTTATGTAGGCTAAGTTTCCATCGACAACACCACCATTGATGGGACGTTTGTCAACAAATGGGGTGTCATTTAGTTCAGTCGATTGAAACTGCCAAGGCAGTGTCTCGACAGCTTTTGGGTCCTTCTTGTTGGCCCTTTTGCTGAGCGCTTGGGAAGTCGTACCCAGACGTTTCCAATGTAAATAAATAATTAACAAGTTTTAGACCTTGTATGCATGTTTCACCAAAAATGAACGCGTATTACACATCCAAACATGCTAGGCACCATCAAGACACAAGCACTATCTTCCAAACGTCTCATACGTTCTTGAATGTTTGACCACTAAACTTCATGAAACTCCATACACTGCTTATAAACATCATTATTACTCATTTTAAGACTTTGTAAGCTCATGACATACAAATATAGGCACGTATAAACACATGAGGCACGTAGGTGACTAGTCATCAAACGTTTTGGTTGTCCCTTGACGATTAACTTCCAAATCACCTAAAACTTTACACACTGCCTCAATACCATAATATAAACCATTTGATGACCTTAGACTCTTAGGACAAACATGTCAGGATCTAGACGCCCTAACTCATTTTGGGGGTCTTACAATAGCCCCCACCTGGGAACATTCGTCCTCGAATGTAACTTAGAGCACTTGAATCACAACAAGGACTTTAAAAAATCATAGAGAAGCTCTCGACCTCTCAGAGGTCTTATACAAGCCCTTTCATACCATTCATTGCATACATGTATGAAAAGTAGTGAGGAATTAAAACTTTTCACACGAAATAATAATACTTCAAAATATCTCTTTTATAGAAAAACATAATGACAGTCTAAGTCTCAAAGTCGCCATCTTAGACGTACGAATATATTGGACACGACCATACTTCATCAAATAGAAAATAGCTAAGTCTATTACTATACTTTCAATAAGGAAATCTAAACATCAAGATGTCCTCGAATCTAGTAAGGACATACCAACTATTTACTTGAATGAACACAAATCCAAGCTTCCAATTTGAGACTCCTCTCAAACGCCACCTACACCTTTAGAGATAGACAAAATGTATGGAATTATTACAAACACTAATACTAAGTATGGCATAATGCATAAAATCATGATAAATGGACATTTGTATAAAACATGCTCTTTCTTATTAAAACATCATCGTATAAATATAAGAACAACATTTAACACCTTAGAAACATATAAGATATCACATAAACATTTTATCAAATATAGAAGAATGTTACAGTGAACTATGTCACTTTAGAGTGAACTAAGTTGACCCAAAACATGCTAGCGTACATTGGAATTGAACCCCGCCAGATCCCTATATTGGTAGTATAGGTTCGAAGACTAGGAGATATAAGGAGACCCATACCTGGCATGCCGGACAGTCTCATCTCATGATAGTTACGTGAACCTCCGCCCTTCCCGAAAGAAGGCATCACCGCTCATATCTAGTCTATCGGTGCTCAGTATAAAGTTCCATTTCATTCAACTCATACGTCAGGGAAGCTGGCTTCTAGTATGAGGGCATCATATCTCAATAGATGATTTCTCATCTCATCATTAGTATTAAGTATACATTATTCTCAATACTTTCATTAGAGTGTTCTTAGAGACTGGTCTCTTCATTAACTTTACACTCTCATAGGTGAGTACGTTTTGGTAACATTTACTTAGGCTCATTTGAGATTTCTCTCATCTTTTACATTAGCCTCTTATCATGTTTTCACCACATTCATTAACTTTAGCACATTTCTCTTCATAATTACTCATCCCTTATTACGTGAATGTTCATTTTATCATATGCCAATGCACTTGGCCATTTAGTGTGTGTTTCCCACTCTTACTTAACCCTTCAAGGGTTTCATCATTTCATTACATACATCTTAGGTTCACTTATTTTTAAACGTATGCTAGACTTATGGGTTTATACATACAAGCCATGAGGCTTCATTCATAGTTCGTTTAAGTGATTCATATCTTCCTAAGATTATGTGGTACAAGACTTATGCATCTTGTAAGTATGCCAAGTTTTCGATTTCGATCTATGTAGGCAACATTATATTTGAACATTTATGTATCAATACGGAATTTGGGCAAGGGAATCCGGTGTCGAATCCCTTGGACAACACTTTACATTTTTCTTTTTATTTAATTTCGGTCAACATGATATTGGGACCTTAGATCGAGCCCCAACATCAACATTTCCTTTTTATATCTTCCGTTTGAAATTCTCTTCCTTGGCCGAGGGGTTGTGGGATCGAACCCCACAACCCTTTTTTTAAATTTAAATTCCCTTTCCCTGACTTATTCGCGTTGACCATGATGTTGTGGGATCGAACCCCCATAGCCTCTCTTTATTTTTCTTTTAGTTCTCCCTTACTGCCTAGAGGTTGTGGGTTCGATTACCACTCCTCACATTTCTTTTCTTTTCATTTTCTTTTAATTCTCCTTTACTGCCTAGAGGTCGTGGGTTCAATTCCCACACCTCATGTTTCTTTTCCTTTCATTTTTCCTTAAGCTTGACCAAGAGGTTGTGGGTTCGAATCCCACTCCTCTCATTTCTTATTTTCATACATTATTTTCCAGCCAAGACCATGGTTCGAATCCCCTTCACCAAATTTCTTTTTTCTTCTTTATTTTCATGGTTTTTAACATGGTGAGGTCACGGGTTCAATCCTCCATGACCTCACTTGTTTTAATTCATTTTTCACAACATTTTGAACCCTCTTAACTTGACCGACATTCATCACTTGAAGCTGGAATTTTTTTTGAAATTTTTCAGCATACTTTCATCAACATTTACACGTAAATTCATAGGATAATTCGTAGATCATTTAATACTTTCTTAGGTGCATTTTTTATGGATTCGTTTAGCCAAGAGATTATCACTCAAATCAGACACATTTTAACTCATATGAGCATCAAAATTTACATAAACATTTGTACATGAAATACAACCACAACATCACATTTTATAGCCTTAACACGACGCACATAGTTACGGTTCACATTGCACACACGTACACATAGTTTCAGAAAAAAATAACATAAGTCATATAATTCTGAGAATACATATGAACACATAATTATCACGAAAACACGTTTCAACCCTAGTTTTCTACCAACAAACATAACCAACCTATGATTCAATGGGAGCTAGTGACAGGGACATGCAACGGGAAACAACCCTAGTTTTCGGAATAGATTCGTCTGAACCTTAAGGGTCTCTTGGGAAAGGGACCAAGAGAGAAGAGAACCCATACCTTTTATGACGTTCAAACCTTGAAGTTTTTTCCCAAACCTTCTCCAACACTCACGTCCAAAACCAAGTTTCAACACCAAACTTTCGATGGAAAACCCTCCCTTTGCCTAACGTATTTTGCTTAGCGTTTTGATTTTATTATTCGTTGTGAGTTCTTCAAATGTGAAGAACTTTAGCAAATTTTATGTTCTTGTATGTTGTTTTAGCAGAGAGAACACGTGAGAAAAAAGAGATATTGGTCGTGGATGTTGAGGAGATAAACGTGAGAGAGTGAGAGTTTTATTAGGCTTAGGAGTCTAGTTTAGGACTTAGTCAAATAAGGTTTTTATTAAATATTAAAATATGATTTCCTTTTATTTAAAATCAGCTAATAAATAATAAATATTAATTAATTACATTAATTTACCAACTTAAATAAAAACAACTTTAATTCGTTGCTTCCACCTAGGTTCGAACCCGAGTGGAGCAAGACTTCACTTCAAGAGCTAATTTTCGGCCCTCTCTCCAAAAAATGCCCCTCCACCTTATTAATTAAATATTTAATTATATATTTAGGGTAATTATGATACTACCCTTATCCTGGAAAAAGACCATTTTACCCCTAGACCCTCCAAACCTAAGATTTTCCCTTTTTAAGTCTAGTAAAGACTCATTCAGTAAATCTTCGTATTCGACAGCCCTACATGGCTGGACCCAAAGTTTCCTAGCTCAACTAACTCCCCAAGTTAGTTGGTTTGGCTGTAGGAAGGGTTTAGAGGTCTTGTTCTACGTGCATCAATCCGTGTGAACCCGGTCTAATCGTAGGCATTCTAGACACATTATGCATTACTTATCATATCATCTTTTAGGGTTGTTACACCTTCACTAGAGATGATATGACCAAGAAACGCTATCGACCTAAACCAAAACTCACATTTTGTATACTTGGCAATTGGTGTTCCTTAAGAACTTGCAAATCCAATATCAAATGGTCCATGTGTTCACCCTAATTTTTCGAATATACCAAGATGTCTTCAATGAAGACAATGACAAATGAATCTAGGTAAATTCGAAACACCCTATTCATTAGGTCCATAAGTACTGTCGGAGCATTAGTAAGACCAAAGGACATTACTAAGAACTCATAGTGACCATATCTAGTCTGAAATGTCGTCTTGGGAATATCTTCACCTCTCACCCTAAGGTGGAGATATCCCGATCTCAAGTCAGTCTTGGAAAAGCAACTCCCACCTTGGAGTTGATAAAATAAATCATCAATCCGAGGGAAAGGATACTTGTTCTTGATTGTGAATTTGTTGAGTTGACGGTAATCGATACACATTCTAAGGGACCCATCCTTCTTCTTCACAAACAATACCATAGCACCCCATGGAGAAATACTAGGCTGAATAATGCCCTTGTCTAGTAAGTCTTTGAGTTGAGCCTTCAACTCTTTCAATTCAGCCGGAACCATTCGATAAGGAGGAATTGAAATAGTATTTGTATCCGGTAGCAAGTCGATACCAAAATATATTTCCCATTTGGGAGGTATACCGGGAAGATCATTAGGAAAGTCCTCTGAAAATTCCCTCACTATGGGGACCGACTCAATAGGATGAATCTCGAAGTCTAAGACTTTGACTCTCACAATATGGTATAAACCCCTTTCTGAGATCATCTTACAAGATTTCAAACAAAAGATGATATGACCTCTAGTAATAGAATTTCCCCCCTTCCACTCTAAAACGGCTTCATTTGGAAATTTAAACTTCAGCACCCTTGTTCTACAATCTATGGACGCAAAACAAGAATGCAACCAATCCATACCCAAGATAACATCAAAATCAACCATATTGAGTTCTACTAACTCTACATGAGTAAATATATTGGGCCACATTATAGGATAATTTCTATATACTCTCTTAGCAACAACCAACTCACCCACTGGGGTAGTCACCATAAAATGTTCATTCAAGATATCCGGCAAAATTTCAAACTTTTTAGCTATTAGAGGAGTAACTAATGAAAAAGTAGCACCGGGATCAAGTAAAGCTTATACATCCATAGAAAATACTTTCAACATACCGGTGACCACATCGGTGGAAGTCTCTTGCTCACCCCTAGAGCGGAGAGCATAAAAGCTATTCTTCTTCAGAGCATCATCAGTTGAACCACAAACTTGTTCACTCCCCTTGTCTTGCCCCTTCAATTAGGGTTATCTGTCACCTTGTGACCCATTTTTCCAAAACTATTACAATTTCCCGTTCCAACTAAGCATTCACCAAAGTGACCTTTCCTACACTTGGTACAAGTAGGCTTCTCATTAGGTGAGTTTCCACTCTTTCACTTATGGGACATAGTTTTAGGAACCTTATCATCACGAGCCTTAGGGAACTTAGAAGGAACTTGATTGGAGAACATCATCTTGAACTTAGGCCTGTCTTGAATGTCAAGCCTACCATTTGAAGGACCACCATCAAAAGACCTTGCCCTATTGGTATCTCTACTCTTCTTCTTAACCCTAGTCTCTTCCACTTGTTGAGCATGAACCATGAGACGAGAAATGTTCATATTATCAGGTAGCATAGACAAACGATATTCTTTTTTCAAGTCATCCGACACTACCATCACAAAGCATCTCATTTCATCTCTACGGTCAGAAACAAAAGAAGGAGCATATCATTACAAGTTAGTGAATTTGAAAGACTAGTCAAGTACACTCATACCTACTTGAAAAAGGTTGATGAATTCTTCCACTTTGGCTTCCCTTTTCTCTCTAGGAAAAAAATCGATCAAGAAAAGCCTTCTTGAGAATCTCCCATGTCACCGGACCACCCCTTAGAGGCCTATTGTCTCTCCATTGGACGTACCAAGTTTGGACCACATCTTTGAGTTGGTAAGTGGCTAACTTGGCCTTCTCACTAGTAGTCAACCCCATTGCATAAAGACTCTTGTAGATTTCATCAATGAAATCTTCGGGGTTTTCCTCAACTTTGGACACATAGAAAGAAGGAGGATTCATCCTAGTGAAATCCCTCAAACGGGAGGCCATGGTGCTAATTTGTTGGTCTCCTCGGGGTACCACGTCCCGATTAGCTTGGGTCGTCATAGCTTCTGCTTGAATAGTGACGGCTTGTGCTAGGTTTGTAATGGATTGGTCCATTTGGAGAAAATTTTCCCTTATATCCCCATCCCCCATAGGAGGAGGAGCAATCGGAACTTGAGCACCCATAACAACTTCTTCAAGTGGAGGCACTTGGTTGTCTTATGCTCCCGCATTAGCAATGCCTTCCTCAGCCCTTCTTGCAGCTGATCTTCTAGTATTCATACGTATAAATACCATACAAGTTTTAGGTGAAAGCACACATAAAGTAGACTCGAGAGGCACGACATAGGATTACAAGAAGATGAGAGTTTACTAAGCATCACATAGTTCCTCATTCATAAGTGTGGCGCGCTTCACAATTATGAACAAGAATCTATGTAGACATGGTTTAATGAGACACCAATCCTAAAGGTATTCAACCTCATGCTCTGATACTATATTTGTCACGTACGAGGAGCACCCCCTAGACGTAACCGGCGACTTCTTCTTCTTTGAGAACTAAGACTAGCCTCTTAGCATACATCATTACATTCATATGTTAATGTAACAACCCTCAAAATGGATAAGATAAGAAATGCTTAATGTGTCAAGAATACCTACGATTAGACCAGGGTTCACACGGATTGATGCGCGTAGAACCAGACCTCGGAACCCTTGCTACAGCCAAGACAACTAACTTGGGGAGTTAGTTGAGCTTGGAAAGTTTGGGTCCAACCTTGTAGGGCTCTCGAATACGATGATTTACTCGAAGTAGTCTTTACCGGACTTAAAAAGGGGAAATCTTAGGTTTGGAGGATCTAGGGGTAAAATGGTCTATTTCCAGGCTAAGGGTAATATCGTAATTACCCTAAATATATAATTAATTATTTAATTAATAAGGTGGAGGGGAAATTTGGGGAGAGAGAGCCAAAATTGTGCTCTTGAAGTGAAGTCTTGCTCCACCCGGGTTCGAACCTAGGTGGAAGCAATGAATTAATGTGATTTTTTTTAAGCTATTGAATTAATGTAGTTAATTAATAATTATTATTCATTAGATGATTTAAAATAAAATAAAAATCAGATTTTTAATAATTAACTAAACCTTATTTGACTAAGTCCTAAACTAGACTCCTTAGCCTAATATAACTCCCACTCTCTCACGTCTATATCTCAACTCTCACGCTCAATCTCTCTTATTCTTTCACACGAAATTTCTCTGCCAAAATAAGATACAAAAGCAGAAAAATAAACCAAGTTATTCACACTTGAAGAACTCACACGAAATCACAAGAAAACAAACGTTAATCGCACACTAGGCTAAGGGAGGTTGTCATTCGAGTGGAGTTGATATTGAGAAGGCTTAGACGTGTTCTTGGGTGAAGTTTTTGGGCAGAAAGTCAAGGGTTTAACGTCAAAAAGGTTTGGGTTTTCTTCTCTCTTGGTCCCTTTCCCAATAGACCCCTTAAGGTTCATATTATTCATTCGAAAACTAGGATTGTTTCCCCTTTTGCATGCCCCTGTCACTAGCTCCGAATGAATCGTAGGTTGGGTATGATTGCTAGTAGATGTATGTGTATGTTATGTTTTCGTGATGAATATGATTATGTTTGTGTACTTGAAAACGTATGAAAGACAACCATGTATTCGAAATTTTGTGCAAGTGTGTGTATGTGCAAAAATGTTACTGTATTCTCATACAACTCTATATTTTTAGGTGCAGGCACAAGTGGAAGCTAGAGCTTACAGGTTGACGTTGCAGCTATCCGGATGTGAAGCTTTCATCCCGAGTTGGTAGGCCCTCATGTTTTCGAGGATGTTTACCGTTACTATCTAGTTTAGATGTAGGCTTTAGCTAATTGAGCATGTTCCACTAGTGTTTCCTTCCATTTTTATTTCAGACATTGTATTGGTGCCATTTGGGCAATGATACATTTATTACAGTATTGAACCATTTATTTCATTTGATTATATCTATATTAGATGGTTGATTTTTGAACGCCCATGATGTTAAGTTTAAAAATGTTTAGCATGAAATAAGAAAACAAAACGTTCAAATTTTCCGCTAAAATTAACCTAGATGAAGTAATAATGACGTATGTAGGATTGTCTGCGAACTCTGAGAGGTCAATGACGCCGGTCTCGTCTGGTGTCTAGATTCCGGTCTTGACAAAGTTGGCATTAGTGCACTAGGTTAAATTCTGAGGATAATAAGTTCACATCAACCATATTGAGTAGATTCTAAGTCATGGTAGTGAAGTGCACCACTATCCTGAATTAGAGACTGCAATATGCGTAGGAAAATTCCCTTCTTCTGATCTTATCGTGCCTTTTCCTAATGTCTAATTTCTTGGTGTTGTGAGCGTGTCTAACATCAATCTTTGTTGTTTTCAGAGAATTAACATTAGGAGAACCATTGGTCAGAGGAGAGGAGGTGCAGCTGCTAGGGACAATCAGGTTCCACCCCATGCTCGAACTGAAGGAGTGGCTATGTTGTTTAACCCAGCTGGGTTGACTGATGCGGAGGTGCGGGCATCCCTGGCCCAGATGGCACAGGCCATCACTATGCAGGCCCAGGCTATGACTTCCAAGGCAACCGACAGGATGTTCAGAGGGAGAACCCACCGGTTCGTAGCATGGTTGACAGATTGAGAGACTTCACGAGGATGAATCCTTCTATTTTCACAGGGTCTAAGACTTTAGAGGACCCCCAGGAGATTGTGTATGAGGTGCATAAGATTTTGGTGGCTATGGGGGCCACAAATATTGAGAAGGTTGAGCTGGCTTTCTATCATCTCAAGGATGTTGCACAGACTTGGTGAAAGATTTGGCAGGATAGCCGAGCTTTGGGCGGAGTTCCAGTCACATGCGAGCAATTTAAGACAGCCTTCTTGGAGAGATTCTTTACCAGGGAGATGAGGGAGGCAAAGGTTGAGGAGTATATCAACCTTAAGCAGGGTCTATGACAGTCAGGGAGTATTCCCTGAAGTTTGTTAAACTATCCAGGTATGCTATTTTCCATAGTATCTAACTGCAAGGATGAGATGACTGCTGAAGTTTGTTAAATTATCCAGGTATGCTATTTCCCTTGTATCTAATAGCAGGGATAAGATGAGCAGGTTCCTCACAGGTATCAACAGAGATCTGGAGGAGGAGTGTCAGTTTCCGATGCTCCATGATAACATGGACCTTTCCAGGTTGATGGTGCATGTCCAACAGGTAGAGGATAGCCGCAAAAAGAGGGGTGTTCATGATGCTAGGAGGCCTAAGCCTCAAGATCAGGCATGTCCCAGCCATGGAGGCCACATAAATAATTTTGGCGTCCGTGAGCAGCCCAGGTTCAAGAAGGGGCAGCAGAGTTCTGGGAACTCTAATTCTCAGAGGAGTACAGCACCTAGAGGAGGCAAACCTGAGCCCAAGAAGGGCAATGGAGGTGAGATCAAGCGTCCTAAAAAGAACTGTGCTAAGTGTGGCCGTGCTCACAATGGAGAGTGCAGACAGGGCACTATTGCCTGATTCAATTGCGGTAAGAGTGGGCACATGGTTAGAGACTGCCCACAGAGGTACGGCTGGAGGTAACGCTCAGCCTAGGCCTAATCCACAGGGTGCAACAGCAGCCGAGACTCCTAAGAGGAACAGATTCTATGCCCTGAAGGGCAGGGAGGAGCAGGAGAAATCCGCTTATGTGGTCACAGGTATGCTGCAAGTATTCTCAACTTCTGTTTATGCTTTACTTTATCCAGGTTCTACGCTTTCCTTTGTAACCCCTTTGCTTGCTCTCACTTTTGAGATATTTCCTGAAGTTCTGCATGATCCTATAGTGGTTAGTACACCTTTAGGAGAAAATGTAAGAACTGACTAAGTATACAAGGATTGCCCAATTGTTGTAAGTGGTAAGACTATGTGTGCAGACTTGGTTGAGTTACCCATGCATGATTTTGATGTTATTCTTGGCATGGACTGGCTTCACAGTTGTTATGCTTGTTTGGATTGTCGTAGTAGAGTGGTGAGATTTCGTTTCCCTGATGAAGAAGAGCTAGTCTGGGAGGGGTACAACTCGAGTCGTCCTAATCCCTTGATTTCGAACCTTAAGGCCAATAAAATGATGTCCAAGGGGTTATTATTTCATCTTGTGAGTGTTAATTTTTAGCTCATGACATCCCTTCCATAGACTCAGTGCCTGTAGTGAATGAGTTCCTAGATGTATTTCCTGATGATTTGCCTGGAGTCCCTCCCCCTCGAGAGATTGACTTTGGTATCGACTTAGAACCCGATACTAAACCAATTACAATTCCTTCCTACAGAATGGCTCCAGCTGAACTCAAATAGTTGAAGCTGCAGTTAAAAGATCTCACTGATAAGGGTTTCATTCAGCCGAGCATATCCCCTTGGGGCGCTCCAGTGTTGTTTGTGAAAAAGAAGGATGGAACCCTTAGAATGTGTATCGATTATCGGCATCTCAACAAAGTCACTATAAAGAATAAGCATCCACTTCCCAGAATAGATGATTTGTTCGATCAGCTCCAAGGGTCTAGTTTCTTCTCTAAGATTGATCTTCGTTCAGCGTATCATCAGCTTAGGGTTAGGGATCGAGATATCCCAAAGACAGCCTTTCGTACCCGTTATGGTTAATGCACCAGCTGCATTTATGGACCTTATGAACCGAGTCTTCCGTGAATACCTTGAATCTTTCGGCATAGTATTCATTGATGACATCCTCATTTACTCTAGGACCAAGGAAGAGTATGAACAATATTTGAGACTAAACTTGCAGGTACTTAGACAACATCAGTTGTATGCCAAATTCAGCAAGTGTGAATTCTGGCTTAGATCAGTGACCTTCCTGGGTCATGTTGTGTCCGATAAGGGCGTGGAGGTGGATCCCAAAAAGACTGAGGCTGTGAAGAACTGGCCAAAGCCTCTTACTCTCACTGACATCCGTAGCTTTCTGGAATTGGCTGGTTACTACCACAGATTCGTAGAGGGCTTTTCTTTCATTGTTGCCCCACTGACAGCTTTGACTAAGAAGAAAGACAAGTTTGAATGGACAGACTTGTGAGAAGAGTTTCCAGGAGCTCAAGGACAGACTCACTTCAGCCCCGGTGCTTACTTTGCCTAAATGTGGTGAGAATTACACTGTTTATTCTGATGCATCTAGGGTTGGTTTGGGTTTTGATCTTATGCAGGTTGGAAAGGTGATAGCCTATGCGTCCAGACATATCAAGGTTCATGAGAAGAATTATCCCACTCATGACCTATAGTTGGCAGTTGTGGTGTTTGAACTGAAGCTATGGAGGCACTACTTGTATGGAGTGCATGTGGATGTGTTCACAGACCACAAGAGTCTCCAATACATGTTCACACAGAGGGAGTTAAATCTACGTCAGCGGAGATGGTTGGAGTTGTTGAAGGATTATGACATGAATATTCACTACCATCCATGTAAGTCTAATGTTGTAGCTGATGCTTTGAGAAGGATGAGCATGGCAAGTACAACCCACGTTGAGGATGATAAGAAGGAGTTTGCAAAAGATGTACACAGATTGGCCAGACTGGGTGTGCGATTTGTTGAATCTACTAGTGAGGGTGTTTCAGCTCATCCTAGTTCTGAATCATCCTTGGTAGTTGAAGTCAGGCAGGGTCAGCATCTCGATCCTGTGTTGATGGAGTTGAAGGACTCAGTGTTGATAAAGATGAATGAGTCTTTCGCTTTGGGAGGTGATGGCATACTTAGGTATCAGGACATGCTGTGTGTACCAGATGTGGATGATTTGCGAACCAGGATTGTTGCAGAGGCCCATGGTTCCAGATATTCCATACATCCAGGTTCCACCAAGATGTATCATGACCTTAAGCAGATTTTTTGGTGGGATGGCATGAAGAAGGACATTGCTGAATATGTTGCCAGGTGTCCTAATTGTTAGAAGGTTAAGGCAGAACATCTTAAGCCTGGAGGTCTTACTCAGATTATTAAGGTTCCGACTGTGAAGTGGGAGGCCATTAATATGGACTTCGTGGTTGGTCTTCCGAGGACTAGGATATAGCATGACTCCATATGGGTTATTGTGGACATGATGACTAAGTCTGCCCACTTTATCCCTGTGAAGTCTACTTACAGAGCCGAGGATTATACGAGACTCTACATTGATGAGGTTGTGAGATGGCATGGGATTCCTTTGTCTATCATTTCATATAGAGGAGCTCAGTTTACTTCACATTTATGGAGATCTTTCCAGAAGAGCTTGGGCACGTAGGTAAAGCTTAGTACTGCCTTTCATCCTTAGATTGATGGGCAGGCAGAGCGCACCATTCAGACATTGGAGGACATGTTGAGAGCGTGTGTGATTGACTTCTGGGGTAGCTGGGATGACCATCTGCCTTTGATAGAGTTCTCGTATAATAATAGCTATCACTCCAGCATTGGGATGGCATCGTTTGAGGCACTGTATGGTAGGAGGTGTAGATCTCCAGTTGGGTGGTTTGAGGTTGGAGAGTCATCCATTTTGGGTCCAAAAATCATTCATGAGGCCTTAGAGAAGTTCAGAGTGATTAGGGACAGGTTGGATACTGCTTACAGTCGGCAAAAGTCATATGCAGATAACAGAAAGAGGCCCTTAGAGTTTGATGTTGGTGACCAGGTCTATCTGAAGATATCACCTTTGAAGGGGGTGATGAGGTTTGCCGGGAAGGGGAAGTTGAGTCCGAGGTATGTTGGGCCATACGAGATCCTACAGCGTGTGGGTGAGGTGGCCTATGACTTGTCATTGCCTGCGGAGCTAGATTCTGTCCATCCAGTCTTTCGTGTATCCATGTTAAAAGAAGTGCCTAGGTGATCCAGCATCGATTCTACCTTTGAAAGGTTTGGGGGTCGATGAAGACTTGTCCTATGAGGAGGTACCTGTTGAGATCTTAGACAGACAGATCAAGCGGCTGAGGAACAAGGAGATTGCCACAGTGAAGGTATTGTGGAGAAACCATCTTGTTGAGGGTGCTACGTGGGAGGCTGAGGCCGACATGAGATCCCGCTACCCTCATCTTTTCAGCTCTTGAGGTTAGACTCCCTACTCCTAAGTCTAAGTTTCCTTATCTCTCCATTTTTGTTGCTATTACTTGACTGTGCATGGTGATTATGTTATGATCTGACTGGCATTATGCTAAATAGTAGTAGTATCATTCGAGGACGAATGTTCCTAAAGGGGGGATAATGTAAAAACCCTAAAAATGGATAATATAAGAAATGCTTAATGTGTCAAGAATGCCTACGATTAGACCAGGGTTCACATAGATTGATGCGCGTAGAACCAGACCTCGGAACCCTTGCTACAACCAAGCCAACTAACTTGGGGAGTTAGTTGAGCTTGGAAAGGTTGGGTCCAACCTTGTAGGGCTCTCGAATACGAAAATTTACTCGGACGAGTCTTTACCGGACTTAAAAAGGGGAAATCTTAGGTTTGGAGGGTCTAGGGGTAAAATGTTCTTTTTCCAGGCTAAGGGTAATATCATAATTACCCTAAATATATAATTAATTATTTAATTAATAAGGTGGAGGGGAAATTTGGGGAGAGAGAGCCGAAATTGAGCTCTTGAAGTGAAGTCTTGCTCCACCCGGGTTCGAACCTAGGTGGAAGCAATGAATTAATGTGATTTTTATTTAAGCTATTGAATTAATGTAATTAATTAATATTTATTATTCATTATCTGATTTAAAATAAAATAAATATCAGATTTTTAATAATTAACTAAACCTTATTTGACTAAGTCCTAAACTATACTCCTAAGCCTAATATAACTCTCACTCTCTCGCGTCTATCTCTCAACTCTCATGCTCAATCTCTCTTATTCTTTCACATGAAATTTCTCTGCAAAAATAAGATACAAAAGCAGAAAAATAAACTAAGTTATTCACACTTGAAGAACTCACACGAAATCACAAGAAAACAAACGTTAATCGCACACTAGGCTAAGGGAGGTTGTCATTCGAGTGGATTTGATATTGAGGAGGCTTAGACGTGTTCTTGGGTGAAGTTTTTGGGCAGCAAGTCAAGGGTTTAACGTCAAAAAGGTATGGGTTTTCTTCTCTCTTGGTCCCTTTCCCAAGAGACCCCTTAAGGTTCATATTATTCATTCGAAAACTAGGATTGTGTCCCCTTTTGCATGCCCCTGTCACTAGCTCCCAATGAATCGTAGGTTGGGTATGATTGCTGGTAGATTTAGGTGTATGTTATGTTTTCGTGATGAATATGATTATGTTTGTGTACTTGAAAACGTATGAAAGACAACCATGTAATCGAAATTTTGTGCAAGTGTGTGTATGTGCAAAAATGTTACTGTAAATGGAGTCCTCGGCTTAAGGCTTCAAATTGATGATGTTTTGGTTGTCATTTTACGTGCATAAACCAATGTAAATCGTGATGTTAATTAAAATGTAAGTGTGGCTGATTTGAGTATCAATATTTTGGCTAAACGAACCTATGAAAATGCACACCAAAATGTGTTAAAAGACCTATGAATTTCCCTAAGATTTAAAGTGAAAATGTTGGTGAAAATAAGCTTAAAAAATGACTGAAATTCCAGCCAAATTACAAGCTTAGTTTAGGCTAAATGTAGAGGAATAAATCTGGAAATTTATTTGAGAATAAAGGGATGAGGCCACCAGGATTCAAACCTGTGACCTCACCCGTGTACTGCCTTGAAATCGCAAGAAAGGAAATGGGATTAGGGGGAATCGAAATGGGGTATGGTGGCTGAAAATGTAGAGTACAAAATTAATAAATTAAAATGGGAGGCGTGGGAATCAAACCCACGACCTCCAAGCAGCGAATGAAGTGAAAGAAAAATAAAAGAAAGGTAATGTGAGGCGTGGGAATCGAACCCACGACCTCAAGGCTGTAAAGGAGAAAGGGAGAAATAAAAAGAAAATAAAGTGAGGCTGTGGGGGCTCGATCCCACAACCTTACTGCCAAAGCATAAATAAGTCAACATTTAAATGAAAATAAAATAAGGAGGCTGTGGGGGTTCGAACCCACAACCTCTCAGTCCCAAGCGAAATAAAGGAAAAATAAAGATAGGGTGTGGGGGTTTGATCACACAACCTCATGGTTAATGCGAATTGGACAAGAAGAATTAAATGAAAAAAATAAAAGGGGGTGTGGGGGTTCGATCCCACAACCCTTCGGCAAAATAAGAGGAGAATCCAAGGAGAAAAATAAAGAGAGAATGTTGATGTTGGGGCTCGATCTAGGGTCCCAATGTCATGAGGATTAAAAATAAAATCGAGGAAAAATGTAAGTGTTGTCCAAGGGATTCGAACTTGGGGTTCCCTTGCCCAAATTTCCGTATTGATACATAAGTCATACGTGAATTAAATGTTCAAGAATAATGCCACCAACTTAGATAGAAATCAAGATCTTGGCATACATACAAGATACATAAATCTTGTACTACATAATCTTAGGAAGATATGAGTCACTTAACGAACTATGAATGAAGCCTCATGGCTTGTATGTATAGACCCATAAGTCTAGCATACGTTTAAAAATAAGTGAACCCAAGATGTATGTAAAGAAATGAAGTAACCCTAGAAGGGTTAAGTACGAGTGTAAAATACACTAAATGGCCAAGTGAATTGGCATACAATGAAATGATTATTATGTAATGAAATGATGATACCCTAGAAGGGTTAAGTAAGAGTGTGAAACACACAAATGGCCAAGTGCATTGGCATATGATGAAATGAACATTCATGTAAAATGGGGTGAGTAATTATGAAGAGCAATTGTGCTAATGTTAATGAATGTGGTGACAACATGATATGAGGCTAATGTAAAAGATGAGAACAATCTCAAATGAGCCTAAGTAAATGTTACCAAAACGTACTCACCTATGAGAGTGTAAAGTTAATGAAGAGATCAGTCTCTATGAACACTCTAATGAAAGTATTGAGATTAACACACTTAATACTAATGATGAGACGAGATATCATCTATTGAGCTATGATGCCCTCATACTAGAAGCCAGCTTCCATGACGTATGAGTTGAATGTAATGGAACTTTATACTGAGCACCGATAGACTAGCTATGAGCGGTGATGCCTTCTTTCGGGAAGGGCATAGGTTCACGTAACTCTCATGAGAAGAGACTGTCAGGCTTGCCGGGTATGGGTCTCCTTATATCTCCTAGTGTTCGAACCAATACTGCCAATATAGGGATCTGGCGGGGTTAAATTCCAATGTAAGCTAGCATGTTTTGGGTCACTTTGGCCGGTGATTTCACCTCTTTTCGGTGTGGGGAAGACACTGGATTTCATGATACTCACATGATCTATGTCGGTTAAAGTTAAAGTTCCCAACGAATGAATGAGGCCAGCCTCAAATGATGCACATAATGAAATGAATGATACCAAAGGTGTTAGGATAGGATAATCAAGAGGTGAGCTAGACTCAATTAATGACACTAGGTTATTCTTGATCATTGCACAGAAAACCTTATGATAGTCTTAAACTACATCCTAGGTATAGCTGGTGTTCACACTAGCCTATGAACGAAATGAAATGAAGTACGTATGAATGAATGAAACAGACTCTGTGTTTGCTAATGAAGACTCCCTAGTTGAGGTCCCATATGTTGAGCCCTCATTTTGGAAAGTCTTAATGTCAAGTCCATGATTCCAAGGTCTCATGGCATATGAATGAATGTTATAAAAGATGTTATGTGCTATATGCTATATGATATGTGTTATGTGTAAGATGTTATGTGTTGTGTGCAATATGATAAGTATGATGATGCATGTTACTCTCATGGCATGACTTTCCTAATCCAAATTTGGAAAGATCACTAACTTTCCTAATCCAAATTTGGAAAGCTCACTAACTTTCCTAATCTCAATTTGGCAAGTCCAATGACTTGACTTTCCATAATCATGTTGTTAGGAAAGATCTATTCTTCCTCATGCATGTCCTTGGTGTGTGCTTGCATATACCCATACTTAGTATAGCTGTGTACTAATCCCATACAACTCTATATTTTTAGGTGCAGGCAAAGGTGGACGCTAGAGCTTACAGGTTGACGTTGCAGCTATCCTGACGTGAAGCTTTCATCCGGAGTTGGTAGGCCCTCATGCTTTCGAGGATTTCTACCGTTACTATCTAGCTTAGATGTAGGCTTTAGCTAGTGGATCATGTTCCACTAGTGTTTCTTTTCATTTTTATTTCAGACATTGTATTGGTGCGATTTTGGCAATTATACATTTATTACATTATTGAGCCATTTCTTTCATTTGATTATCTGTATATTAGATGGTTGATTTGTGAACGCCCATGATGTTAAGTTTAAAAATGTTTAGCATGAAATAAGAAAATAAAAAGTTCAAATTTTCCGCTAAATTAACCTAGATGAAGTAAGAATGACATATGTAGGATTGTCTGCGACCTCTGAGAGGTCAACGACGCCAGTCTCGTCTGGGGTCTAGATTCCGATCGTGACAGTTAAAAATGCGGAAAATTTGAATCTTTTTGACTACTTCTACATTGAGTTTTACATAGACCTCTACATACACACAATATATATTCATATCGAGTATACATAGATCCTTCGTATAAGAAGATTACATAGTCTTCTACTTTTATTGCATATACATAGTATAAGATAGTCTCATAAAAATCTATAACATTGTCTCATTTTAAACTATCTAGATAAGAGTTTAACAATTTGGGCATAGACCTTACATCAACAATTATACTACCAAAATGAAAGAAAATGAACAAAGTGTCTTTAAGACTAAACAACATCCAATAGGTAGATAATGACATCGTCCTCGGAAAGTGAGGACCTACCGAACTCGGAAGGTAAGAATCCAAGTTGTCTTCAAAGACTTCTCTAATATCAACGGCTGGATCCTACATTTGTAGTAAACATCAAAAATGGGTTAGTACAAACTTGTACTAAGTATTGGTATATGCACATAAAACAAGTGAAATCATGCTAAAGAGGACATCTGATCAAACCATGCTAAAGTACTTTGAAAAGCCTTATGCATAATTAAGAACCCATATAAGCCAATACTCACATAAGAAATACGTCAAACCAATGTACAACAAAAGACCAACATCAACAAGTAATAGTCAAGTCAACATATACAAGAATTCATAACATCATATTATAAGTAAGACCCTTACTCATAACCCACCATTTAGCCTACAAGTGCAATGACCAAGCAAAGCCCCAGAACCTTACTCAAATAAGTAAACCAAACAAAGGATCACAAATAATGCCTAACTTAACATAAAATAGCATCAATAATAACAATCATCATATTTAGCAATATAGACCAATAGCATGTTCAGAAATGAAACTAACATCATATAGGATCATTAACATGTAAAGTCAACATAAGCATAACATTTACTTTATAAGATTATGATATTATAAGAACATCATTCTAGGACTTTCCTCAAAGTCAACTATTGCAATGCCTAGGTAGATCCCCATACCCCTAACTAGACTAAGCCAACTTTTCAAGTCACCCAATCTAGAGCTCACATCATTACTTCATTTTACTTTCGTGAACTTATGCCTTAACCGACATAGACCACATGATCTATGTGTGGAATCCGGTGTTGTAAAACCTAACACTTATGGAAAGTGGTCTACCAGCCAAAGTATAGCCAAACATAAACATAGATTTCTAGGTGGATAGTCTTCCTTTGGTGAAAACATAGTTCTACTACTAGGAGATATGTATGAACCCTCTACATGACTATTGCATTGGATCCTCATCTCATGATAATACATTGGGTGAGTGTCACTCATAGGAGAGTCAACACCTCATATGGAACTATTGGGTGAATCTTCCTCTATGGGAAGTCAACCCCTCCCATTTTCAAGTTCACTCGGTGCTAAGCTAAGTCACTTTTGAAATGTCTTTCTTTATTAATAATCACTTAGTTTAGGTCATAGGGTCTATCCCTTGTATAATAATAGTAATTTAGCTCAATATGTATTGCATGAGAATATCCTTTCATGGCAACCCTCACATGTGAAATCAGCATATCATCATCATCATTTCATAACAAGGCACATAGGCAAGTAATCACCAACCTTATATAATTTCATCTTAAGCATAATCTCACAATCACATATTCAAGATATTTCAATTCAACATCATTCCAACACCTATATAGGCTATTCACAAGGTATACTTCAATTGAACTACATCCCAATCACAAGCCATCATACTTGAAGTAAAGGTTAGGATCATGAAGACTTAAAATCTCCTTCACAAGCCATCATCATGATCTTACCATAAACCAACCAATTACTTCCACAATAGGGGTAGTAACATCAATTAATAGTAATTAACACAATAATTAGGTTAATTGCATCATCACTATACCAATTAACATAAATTCATAACCTAGGGTTAGGGGAATTAGGGTTCATCATGAATTCATCAAGAAATAGATCCAATCCCTACAATACATTACCCTATTCAATCAATACATGAATTAGAATAGATAAAACAAGTCTAATAATCAAATCATTCTTCAGTTCCCATCAATTCATGACCAAGATCCAAGATTTGTTGAATTGGGGAAGGGAACATGATCAACATGAAATTGCATCAATAAGCATCAATTAATCATCAATCTTACTCAATTAGTCATAGGAAATCACAATTTATCATCAATTTGAACCTTTAGAAGAAAACCCATTAGAATTGGAAAACCCCATGGAATTGGGTATTTTGAAAATCAACTTTGAGAGGACCTATTGGGGAAAGGAATCCAAAGAGTGAATAACCCATACCTTAATGAAGATTAATCCTCGAAATTGAAGTGAAATCGTAGAAAAATCAACCTTCTTCAATGGAGGAATTGGGGAGAGACAAAGTAGAGAGAGGTGAGAGCTTTTGGGTTTTGTTTTGAGAATTGGGTTTGTGTGAGTGAAAAATGACTTTAAAATGAACCTTAGGCTATATATAATCACCCCCTAAATTACCCAAAACACCCCTCACTTAAATGGATCTTTTAGTGAAGTCCAAATGTCAAAAATACGATTTTACCGGATTTGGAAACACACCCTTTTTGTTTGAAAAATAAATTGAACGAGTGAGGTCGTGTTGGCTGCGCGTCGCACTGCAGCCCACTGATTCTTGACTTTCACAGGCTGCTTTGGTAGCTTGCCCACCCATGTTGGTATCCTCATTCATGACCCTTTCGGGGTCTTTGGGGTGTCATTTTCGGACGTTTAGACCCTATATACTAAACTATACCTAACCAAAGTATTTTTACAAGTTCATTTGACACTCCGAAACAATCCCAAACATAGCGATGTCAACTAGTTCAATTAAGCTAGTTTTTGGACGTCATGGACGTTCTTAGACGTCTTGGCTCTAAAACTTCTTGGATGACTTATATACATTATTTAGGTCTTAAAACTGTATTTAATCCTTTAAAAACTCATGTTACTCTCTATATTACGTCTTGACTTTTCGGAGTGTTACATCTATGACTCTCTATGTTCTAGTATATATATGATGCCTTGTAATATGTTACAGTATGATCTTGTAGAGAATTGTGCATGGTTTATTTCATGATTAAATGTATATTTTCCTACTTCCCTATAATTTATTTATGATGAAAAAGGTGTATTATACATGATGATCAATGGTTGATGAATTGGTAAAAATGCCTCTTCCTCTCTACTTTTCTATATTATTGTAGTTGATAAAGCCTTGTATGGCATTGTGTGGTATGGTCCACTTATGGTGGTGGTGTTTACCTTGTTGTCATTATATATGTGTTGACCATGGCCTTGAACGAAAATTTATGAATATATGAATCTGTGGTTATGATGATCACACTATGTGAAGCTTATGTCTGCTTTCCTATTCTAGTTGTGATCTAGGTTGTATGGCTATTGTATGAGAATGTGCATACCTATGTTAGGTTAAAGTGTAGGTGCTGACATTGATGAGTTAAAATGGTTAATAATCCCTTACCTATGTACCCCTATGTGAATGCATGAATAGCAAAAGTTAGGAGTCTTAAGTGTAATATGAAGTTGACTTGTCTCCTATGCTATTGTGTGTTGTGTGGTCTATGCTTGAAAGTGTACTGTGGACCTAAGATGTGGCTGCCTCAAGGTGTTTATGATAGCCATTATGTGATCATATTGACCAATGTACACACACCCTCACTCTACATGCATTCTTACAATGTAGTAAAGGTTCATAGTGTATAATGAAAGGTTGTACTCATGTTCACTAGTGTCTACTACTATGCATTTTAAGCGTATACCTATGAAAGTATGATATGTGTTTCCTTAACTAGGATGACTTGATAGGTGTACTAGTATGGCAAGGGTATGGGACCTTGCCTATGCATTGCACATGTGCCTTGATAGGATAGTTCTTAGGTTTGGTTCTCTATGTTCATGATATGTTCATGTGTGGTATTAATGTGTTTGTGTGAAAGGAGTGCTCACATATATGTACACACACATGAATGATGATCTAGTTAAAAGAGATGCCTTGAAAGATGTGCTCAACTGTATCCTTAACTAGATAGTGCTAATACATATGCTATGTCCATGTGAACTGATTTCTCACAAGATTGAGGTTGATAAACTCTCATCTATGACTTATGAGCTAAGAATATGAGGGTATGACTCTCCTAATCCTATGTTTTATAAAGAAATGATAATAAAGGATTTTTCAATTAGCTTAGCACAAAGTGAACTTGTAGATGAGGGTGTGGAACCTTCTTAAGGAGGGAAGGCTAAAGGGTCCACTAACGGTCCTCACGGGGTGGATAGCCTCATGACCAAAAAAGGGTGTAGAGAGACGTTTCCATGACAGCCCCCAAGTTCCATAAACTATGCTTGCCACATATGATCTAGCAAGTGAATTCACATAGTATGCTAGCATGTGTTAATGTTCTACCTTGGCTAGGTAAGAACACCTTCCATTGGTGTAAGGCACTACAATACCAAATTCCATGTTTAGAACACATGGTCTTAGTGTCGGTTATAGCTATAGTTTCCCTAAAGTAAAATGGACAATGGAAGTAAAGTAAGGACCCTAACTAGGATAACCTAAGGGTAGTTTATTAGTGTAGGTGGGGGTATGGAACTTCACCTATGCATTGCACAAGTGGCTCTTGAGGGAAGTCCTAGGAAGGTGTTCTAATACACATGTCTATGTAAATGTTCCTTATGCATGACTTTGTAGTATTGGTCTACTTATTGTGATGGAATGCATGGTATGAGCCTATATGAAGTGGTCTTGATGTACGTGCTTAATGTTGGTCTTAATGACTATATGATAAAGGTTGTTGACATGAATGAAGTTGTCTTTACTTAATTGTTGATGTATGAATTGGATGGTAAGGCTTGTGGTCTCATGATAGGTCGACTAAGTATGTGAGAGGTTATGGGGCTTCACATGTACATTGCACTAGTAGACTAGATTGGGATTGTGAGTAAGGTCTTTGAATATTCTATGTGAAGTGAAATTGGTATATGTGAATCATAAGTAAAGTTCACTGCAATGCCTTATTGTCTTAACTTGAAGATGTCTTGTGGTGTTCTATACTCTATAATTGTATGTATTGACTTGTGTATGTCGTATGTATGTTTCCTTGTAGCCTTAAGGTGATGCGTAGCACCAAGTATCACTAGAGGGATATTTGGGAAGACTAGAAAGTAAAAGAAGGGAAGTTCACTGTAAAGCAAAATAGTTCACTGTAAAGTGACCCTAAAAGTTGCTTAAATTCTATATATCATCTTATATGATGTTTGGATTTGAATATGTCCATATGAAGCATGTGAGTGGTATAAATGCTATTGTATAAAGGTTTTTTTTGATGATTTACTCTAAAAGGCATGAAGTATGTGTAACGACCCGGATTCTTGAATCTGAATCGCCACCGGCGTCGTTGACCTCTTAGAGGTCGCAGACAAGCCTCATCTTGCATTCATCACATTAATCTAATTAAATTTGCGGAAAATCTAAAACTTTATATATGTATGAAGTATACATAGACTTCATATAATTATTAACTAGATATATCATATACTAAGCTCAACATAAGAGAACAACCATCTAACATAAAGAATCAATTCGAAACTGAAGATGAATATATCATAAAAAGTTTGCCAAACACGGCCTTATTACAAAGCTTCGAAATGAAGGTACCAAAGAAACGCTAGAGACAACATCCACTAGCTATGTCTAAAACTAAGCCTAGACTAAATCTGTAGCATCCTCGAAATCATAAGGACCTACCAAATGGTTTGGAGAAACGCTGAAGTCCAAACCGCTGCAAGTGTCGTCAACCTGTCCTCTGACCTGCACCTATAAAAATTGTAAATAGTAGGGGGTTAGTACACCACTTGTACTAAGTATGGGTGTATGCACACATACACATAAACCTATGCATGATCAATGAAAGCTTTTCCTAGGAAACATGACATTTCTGGAAAGTCTAGTCAGTAGACTTTCCTAATTCGTTAGTTGCGAATTATGGTATGAATATGATGTATTTTAATGCATTCAAAGCACACAACTCATTTTCTATATGATTAAAAGACATTAGTATCATCAACATAATTTTAGAACAACTCGAGCGAAGATTTGAGATTTTGATCCTCTAGGCTGAGATCTCCTCTTTGTACACTTAGATTATTTTACAGTCTTTTTCTTCTTGTTGTTGTGTAGTTCAATAACTCCTTTATATGTTTTACTTACAATTGCAATGATTCATTTTAGTCCCATACCCACAATGAATCAAGTAAGTAATTCAAGAGATTAAGGAAATGGTTTAACTACAATTTGGGGCATGAATATATTTATAAGTCAATACTTATTGACCATACTCATTCTTTAGTTGATTGCATATTGTGTATAGTTCTTGGGGCATATCATTAAATCTTATGATCTTGCTTACTTAGGGTATGAATTATTTATCAACCAATCTTTAGTGACTATTCCTAATTGTATTATTGGCCTAATGTAAGAAGTCATTATAAGTCAATCTTATTTGGATTATCTTTTGCCAATTATCTAAAGTCATTATAAGCCAATTTATTTGGCTTTATCATTTTCATAACATGAGGATTCATTATTAGCTATGCCTTTTACTTATTGTAAACTTTATTGGGCACGATTTAACTATCCTTACAACAAATTATTCATTACATCAACTATTCATTACATTTTATAAGTCATCCTCTATTGATTATGCCATTGATTTCATTTCTTTCATGTTATATATATTATACATTTCATATACACGAGACCTTGGAATCGTTGATATAGCACTAAGACATCTCAAGTGAGGGTCCAACATATGGGACCTCAACCCGAGGGCCTTCTTTAGCAAACACAGAGTCTGCTTCATTCGTTCATTCGTACTTCACATTATTCATTTCGTTCATTCTTAGGCTGATGTAAACACCATCTATACCTAGGATGAATTTTAAGACTCTCATCGGTATCATGAAGTGAAATGACCAAGAATGACCTAATGTCATTACTTTAATCTGATTTCACCTCCTGATTGTCTTGCACAAACACCTTCAGTACTGTTCATTTCATTACCTTTCTTACTTTGAGGAACTCCAACCTTAACCGACATAGATTATGTGAGCATCTTGAAATCCGGTATCTTCCCCACACCGAAAAGAAGTGGAGTCACTGGCCAAGGTGAAACCAAAACATACTAGCGTATATAGGGAATTGAACCCTGCTAGATCCCTATATTGGCAGTATAGGTTCAAAGGCTAGGAGATATAAGGAGACCCATACCCGGCATGCCGGATAGTCTCATCTCATGAGAGTTACGTGAACCTCCGCCCTTTCGGAAGGAAGGCATCACCGCTCATAGCTAGCCTATCGGTGCTCAATATAAAGTTCCATTACATTCAACTCATACATCATGGAAGCTGACTTCTAGCATGAGGACATCATAGCTCATTAGATGATTTCTCATCTCATCATTAATATTAAGTGTGAACTGTCCTTACACTTACATATACAGTATGATTGAGACTTATTTACTCTTTTGATAACTTGTCATCCTTACTTTACATTGATGAAATGTGAATTGTCCTTACATATCATCTTTACTTTACATTGCTGAATGTGAATTGTCCTTACATATCATCCTTACTTTACATTGATGAATGTGAATTGTCCTTACATATCATCCTTACTTTACATTGAGGAATGTGAACTGTCCTTACATATCATCCTTAGGTGTTAATGAGACTAGTCTCACACATTCTAACACCTTCATTCATGAGTATTCTTTTAACAAATTAGCTTTGGTGTAAGTAAGACTTGTCTCACTTCCTTTAATACCCCATTCTGGTCACTTACTTATTTTAGACCCCTTTAATTATGTTAACTCACGTTACTTACTTACTTTAGTGTAGTAGCTTCATATCACCATTTATGGACGATGGGCACTTCATTCAATGAGTTTCATGTGTTCATAGTTCATTCTTGTGGAGCATGCTGGGAGTTGTCCCAATGAATGTCATGCCCTTGGTTATGGATTCATTGATATCACTTTAGAAGTGCTTAATATATATTTGATACTCTTGCTACACAAGAATTGGCATATGATTAGTATTGGCTCAAGATTTGGGATGTTAGACTAACAAATTCATTCTTTTAGGCATAAGCCAATTTTTACGTATGTTCATATTTAAATTTCCATATGTATGAACCATTAGCAAATCTTTTAATCATTTACATAAGTTCCTAGCCATTAGCATATATTCATTTTGACCAAATAGAGTTAGCTAACTTTATTGGAACCAGATAGTCAATTTATTCAAGATATTATTTCATAGATGTCTTTGAGCCAATTCTTAGTTTATTGCTTTTAGAGTCACGTTTTAAGAACATATTGGACAACATCATATTAACATTTGATGGCTTTAGCATCTTCATAACATCACAACAACAACAAGTCGACATTCAGCCAAAGGTACATAATTCACTTAACACATCACGGACTTATCTTAGCATATTATCGATCCTTAGTTATCATGATAAGATTAACTTTACGCAATTAGAAGTTCATAAGTTCATTAGATACTCATCATTCAAGAACAATACACGTTAAGAACAACCAGCACCACATACCAACAACATGATCCCTAACCTATTCAACATTGATATCGAAAAGGTTACTAGGGAAGGGAAGTTCGACTAGAACGACGGGAACAACCCTAGTTTTCAAGATCTTGTGAATTGTTCGAAGGAAAATACTCTTGGAGAAAGAATTCCAGGAGAGAAACCCATACCTTAATTAGAACTTAATCTACGAAGACCATCTTGAACGAAAACTTGGAGAAACCTTGAAATCGCCTAGAAGAATCAATGGAATTTTCTGTTTTCCTCTCGTTTGTGCTTGCTTTTTTTGCGTCGCCTTTTCTATGAGTTTGAACGTGATTTTTAGGTTTTAGAACTGATCTTGAATTATACCATTTAGTATTAATAAGTTAATTTAATAAACTAATTAACCAATTATCAAAACGCCCCTCCTAAGCTGACTAAACATAGGAGAACATAACACTTAGTCAAATCAGGAAATTGGTGTTGACTATGGTTTTGGTCAACATTTTGACTTTATATTAATTTATTAAATCCCTAATTTAATTAATTTAGGTACCTAGGGTAAGTAATAAAGTACCCCTAAGTCATTGGAACAAAAATTAACCCTTTTGGACCATCCTAGGTTAAGTACTAGGATGTTTCTTGAGTTGTACTACGTTAGTGTAAGAATTTCATTTTGATCATTTAAACTAACTAATTAAATTGCTAATTTAATTAATTAAGTGACCTAAGGTAATTACTAAAGTACCCTTAAGTCGTTAGGACCATAACCAATTCTTTGAACCATTCTAGGTTAGGTACTAGGTTGTCTTATTTTTGTTTTAACCGAAATCTAGAAATTGCTTTGTGATTTCGGTTTTGACCCATTTAATTAATTAAGTTGCTAAATTAATTAATTCAGTATCCTAGGGTAATTACTATAGTACCCTTAACTCGTTAGGATCTTAACTAACTCTTTGAACCATCCTAGGTTAGGTACTAGGTTGTCCCTTTCTTGTCTTAACCGAAATTTGAAAATTTCCTTTTCAGTTTCGGTTTTAGACCTTTTAAACTAATTAATTAAATTGATAAATTAATTAATTAGGTAACCTATGGGAATAAATCAAGTACCCCTAAGTTGTTAGGACCATAACAAACCTTTTGGACCATCCTAGGTTAGGTACTAGGTTGTCTCTTTAACAGGTACTAGGTTATTGTCAACCCGGTTTTGGTCCTAGGTTGTCGGGTGCACTAATTAGTTTATTTCATTTAGTCCTAGGTAAGTTAGCTATTTAGGGCAGTAGGTTAGAGTGTAGAATTAGTTTAGGAAGTTCGGCCCCACATGGAGGGTCCCCTGTGCACGTTTCCCCCCCCCCCTAACTACCCTAACTGAATTTGGTTAGGGTGGTCCCCTCCTTGGCCACTTCTTCACATGTCTTGCACATGTGCTTGGAAATGGGTTGGTTGTACTTTCCTAACTAACTATTATTTATGGTTCCTTTGGGAATGTTTACTTATTGTCCCAAGGATCCTCACCATGTCCTTGGGCACTTCTTAATTTACATGATCATTTTAAATGGTCATGTGTTATGGTATCTAGGCTTGACACTTGGATGCCTCATCCCTCACACGTTGGTTGTGGATTTATATGTATATAATGCCAATTATATTAGCTTAGGTCTTTATTGAAAGTAGAATTTCTAAAGAAGCTTGGATTATATTATACAAATTGGCTAACACCCCTTAGCCAATATTTTATGATATGCCCAATATTTCTCAATATTGGGCATTTGGATGTCTATTACTTAATGAATTGAGTTGAGGATCAATAATACCATTTATTTATTTGTGTATACATACAAATTGGCTAACACCCCTTAGCAAATATTCTATGATATGCCCAATATTTCTCAATATTGGGCATTGGGATGCCTATGTACCCCAATACGCATTCTAACGGACTTACTGGGCTCTACACTAGACATATTCGTTGTTCCGGAACGTTACATTACCCCCCCCCCTTAGGAACATTCATCCCCGAATGACACTTACACATCATATAAACAAAGAGGGTGACTTACGAAGGTTACTTTATCATACTTAAACGTTTCTCTTTTGTGAATATCTGATTCACACTTATTTGGTGATTCATATCATTCAAGCTTATCTGAAGCCTCATATTTGAGATTAAGGAATTTCCTTCTCAATAACACTTAACTTAATGCACATCACAAATCATGCAACACAGAAAACATGTCTATGCTACATAAAAACAGCAACATAAAATGCAACATAACTTCGTTTTAACTTACATAGTGCTATTATAAGACATACGATTAGGGACTTACCACACCAAATCCACTAAAGCACTTGAACTTTGAGTTTCTTAAACATAAACCAGACTTAGTAAGAGTATATCTAACCTCTTAGATAACA
The DNA here is from genome assembly GCA_016801875.1 of Solanum sitiens. Lineage (NCBI taxonomy): Eukaryota > Viridiplantae > Streptophyta > Magnoliopsida > Solanales > Solanaceae > Solanum > Solanum sitiens. The sequence continues at coordinate 257,383 of JABWTJ010000961.1, forward strand.
TCTTGTTGGACTAAAGATTTGAACCACACCCTTCCCATTCCAGCTCTAACTCATTTGGAAACTGAAGTCTCACTACACTGTTTTGACAATCAATAGTAGCATAATAATTATGGAGCAAATCCATGTCTAAGCCATATTATTGAGTTGGTATGCAGCCAACTTATCCTTCTCCTCCTCATGAATACTCATAGCAGGCTTTTAGACATTACCATGCATTCACCTCCATGCGAACAAACACACTCACCACACACCTTTCGTCCACGTTAGGCATTTTGCATTATGGCCCTTCTTGAGAAGGCCAAATCTCGAGTCTGGCGCCTTAGAAAACGTGGCCATCCTAATTCTTGTGTGTATTCTTCTACGCGTTCACACAAGAAGGAAGTCAGATACTTAGAATGACACAAAGTGTCAAACCTCTAGATAGCACGATAAAGAGTAGAAGAAGGGAGAATTTCCTATCATCGCGTAGTCTCAAAGTCATTATTGTGGGCCGCTTCACAACCATAAGCTAGAAACTACGTAACGTGGTTGTGTTGAGCTTTAGATCCTATGTAATTTAACCTCATTCTATGATACCAAGTTTGTAACAACTCTGATTCTTGAATCTGAATCGCCACCGGCGTCGTTGACCTCTTAGAGGTCGCAGACAAGCCTCATCTTGCATTCATCACATTCATCTAGTTAAATTTGCGGAAAATTTAAAACTTTTTATATGTATGAAGTATACATAGACTTCATATAATTATTAACTAGATGTATCATATACTAAGCTCAACATAAGAGAACAACCATCTAACATATAGAATCAATTCGAAACTGAAGATAAATATATCATAAATAGTTTGCCAAACACGGCCTTATTACCAAGCTTCGAAATGAAGGTACGAAAGAAACACTAGAGACAACATCCACTAGCTATGTCTAAAACTAAGGCTAGACTAAATCTGTAGCATCCTCAAAATCATGAGGACCTACCAAATGGTTTGGAGAAACACTGAAGTCCAAACCGCTGCAAGTGTCGTCAACCTGTCCTTTGACCTGCACCTATAAAAATAGTAAATAGTAGTGGGTTAGTACACCACTTGTACTAAGTATGGGTGTATGCACACATACACATAAAACTATGCATGATCAATGAAAGCTCTTCCTAAGCAACATGCCATTTCTGGAAAGTCTAGTCATTAGACTTTCCTAATTCGTTAGTTGTGAATTATGGTATGAATATGATGTATTTTAATGCATTCAAAGCACACAAATCATTTTCTATATGATTACAAGACATTAGTATCATCAACATAATTTTAGAACAACTCGAGCGAAGATTTAAGATTTTGATCCTCTAGGCCGATAGCTCCTCTTTTTACACTTAGATTATTTTTAAGTCTTTTTCTTGTTGTTGTTGTGTAGCTCAATAACTCCTTTGGTCCTATGTTTTACTTACAAGTGCAATGATTAATTGTAGTCCCATACCCACAATGAATCAAGTAAGTAATTCAAGAGATTAAGGAAATGGTTTAACTACAATTTGGGGCATGAATATATTCATAAGTCAATACTTATTGACCATACTCATTCTTTAGTTGATTGCATAAAGTGTATTGTTGTTGGGGCATATAATTAAATCTTATGATCTTGCTTACTTTGGGTATGAATTCTTTATCAACCAATCTTTAGTGACTATTCCTATTATTGTATTATTGTCCTAATGTAATAAGTCATTATAAGCCAATCTTATTTGAATAATATCTTTTGCCAATTATCTAAAGTCATTATAATCCAATTTATTTGGCTTTATCATTTTCATAACATGAGGATTCATTATTAGCTATGCCCTTTACTTATTGTAAACTTTATTGGACACGTTTTGACTATCCTTACAACAAATTATTCATCACATCAACTATTCATTACATTTCATAAGACATCCTCTATTGATTATGCCATTGATTTCATTACTTTCATGTTATATATATTATACATTTCATATACACGAGACCTTGAAATCGTTGACATAGCATTAAGAAATCTCAAGTGAGTACCCAACATATGGGACCTCAACCCGAGGGCCTTCTTTAGCAAACACAGAGTCTTCTTCATTCGTTCATTCGTACTTCACATTATTCATTTCATTCATTTGTAGGGTGATGTAAACACCAGCTATACCTAGGATGAAGCTTAAGACTCTCATCGGGATCATGAAGTGCAATGACCAAGAATGACCTAATGTCATTACTTGAATCTAATTTCACCTCCTGATTGTCTTTCACAAACACCTTCAGTATCGTTCATTTCATTATCTTTCACACTTTGAGGAACTCCAACCTTAACCTACATAGATCATGTGAGCATTATGAAATCCGGTTTCTTTCCCACATCGAAAAGAAGTGGAGTCATTGGCCAAGGTGAAACCAAAACATGCTAGCGTATATATGGAATTGAACCCTGCTAGATCCCTATATTGGAAGTATAGGTTCAAAGACTTGGAGATATAAGGAGACCCACACCCAGTATGCCGTACAGTCTCATCTCATGAGAGTTACGTGAACCTCCGCCCTTCCTGAAGGAAGTCATAACCGCTCATAGCTAGCCTATCGGTGCTCAGTATAAAGTTCCATTACATTCAACTCATACATCATGGAAGCTGACTTCTAGCATGAGGATATCATAGCTCATTAGATGATTTCTCCTCTCATCATTAATATTAAGTGTGAAATATCCTTACACTTACATATAGAGTATGATTGAGACTTATCTACTCTTTTGATGCCTTGTCATCCTTACTTTACATTGATGAAATGTGAATTGTCCTTACATATCATCCTTACTTTACATTGATGAATGTGAATTGTCCTTACATATCATCCTTACTTTACATTGATGAATGTGAATTGTCCTTACATATCATCCTTACTTTACATTGAGGAATGTGAACTGTCCTTACATATCATCCTTAGGTGTTAATGAGACTAGTCTCACACATTCTAACACCTTCATTCGTGAGTATCCTTAGGTGTTAATGAGACTAGTCTCACACATTCTAACACCTTCATTCGTGAGTATTCTTTTAACAAATTAGCTTTGACCCTTTAATTTAATTAATTAAGTTGCTAAATTAATTAATTCAGTATCCTAGGTAATAACTATAGTACCTTTAACTCGTTAGGATCTTAACTAACTCTTTGAACCATCCTAGGTTAGGTACTAGGTTGTCCCTTTCTTGTCTTAACCGAAATCTGAAAATTTCCTTTTTAGTTTCGGTTTTAGACCTTTTAAACTAATTAATTAAATTGATAAATTAATTAATTAGGTAACCTAGGGGAATAACTAAAGTACCCCTATGTTTTTAGGACCATAACTAACCTTTTGGACCATCCTAGGTTAGGTACTAGGTTGTCTCTTTAACAGGTACTAGGTTATTGTCAACCCGGTTTTGGTCCTACGTTGTCGGGTGCACTAATTAGTTTATTTCATTTAGTCCTAGGTTAGTTAGCTATTTAGGGCAGTAGGTTAGAGTCTAGAATTAGTTTAGTAAGTTAGGCCCCACATGGAGGGTCCCCAGTGCACGTTTCCCCCCCCTAACTACACTAACCGAATTCGATTAGGGTGGTCCCCTCCTTGGCCACTTCTTCACATGTCTTGCACATGTGCTTGGAAATGGGTTGGTTGTACTTTCCTAACTAACTATTATTTATGGTTCCTTTGGGAATGTTTACTTATTGTCCCAAGGATCCTCACCATGTCCTTGGGCACTGCTTAATTTACATGATCAATTTAAATGGTCATGTGTTATGGTATCTAGGCTTGACACTTGGATGCCTCATACCTCACACGTTGGTTGTGGATTTATATGTATATAATGCCAATTATATTAGCTTAGGTCTTTATTGAAGGTACAATTTCTAAAGAAGCTTGGATTATATTATAGAAATTGGCTAACACCCCTTAGCCAATATTTTATGATATGCCCAATATTTCTCAATATTGGGCATTTGGATGTCTATTACTTAATGAATTGAGTTGAGGATCAATATTACCATTTATTTATTTGTGTATACATACAAATTGGCTAACACCCCTTAGCCAATATTCTATGATATGCCCAATATTTCTCAATATTGGGCATTGGGATGCCTATGTACCCCAATACGCATTCTAACGGACTTACTGGGCCCTACACTAGACATATTCGTTGTTCCAGAATGTTACATTACCCCCCCCTTAGGAACATTCGTCCCCAAATGACACTTACACAGCATTTAAACAAAGAGGGTGACTTACGAAGGTTACTTTATCATACTTAAACGTTTCTCTTTTGTGAATATCTGATTCACACTTATTTGGTGATGCATATCATTCAAGCTTATCTGAAGCCTCATATTTGAGATTAAGGAATTTCCTTCTCAATAACACTTAACTTAATGCACATCACAAATCATGCAACAGAGAAAACATGTCTATGCTACATAAAAACAACAACATAAAATGCAACATAACTTCGTTTTAACTCACATAGTGCTATTATAAGACATACGATTAGGGACTTACCACACCAAATCCACTAAAGCACTTGAGCTTTGAGTTTCTTAAACATAAACCAGACTTAGTAAGAGTATATCTAACCTCTTAGATAATATCTTGTTGGACTAAAGATTTGAACCACACCCTTCCCATTCTACCTCTAACTCATTTGGAAACTGAAGTCTCACTACGCTGTTTTGACAATCAATAGTAGCATAATAATTATGGAGCAAATCCATGTCTAAGCCATATTCTTGAGTTGGTATGAAGCCAACTTATCCTTCTCGTCCTCATGAATACTCATAGCAGGCTTTTAGACATTACCATGCATTCACCTCCATGCGAACAAACACACTCACCACACACCTTTCGTCCACGTTGGGCATTTTGCATTATGGCCCTTCTGGGGAAGGCCAAATCTCGAGTCTGGCGCCTTAGAAAATGTGGCCATCCTAATTCTTGTGTGTATTCTTCTACGCGTTCACACAAGAAGGAACTCAGATACTTAGAATGACACAAAGTGTCAAAGCTCTAGATAACACGATAAAGAGTAGAAGAAGGGAGAATTTCCTATCATCGCGTAGTCTCAAAGTCATTATTGTGGGCCGCTTCACAACCATAAGCTAGAAACTACGTAACGTGGTTGTGTTGAGCTTTAGATACTATGTAATTTACCCTCATTCTATGATACCAAGTTTGTAACGACTCTGATTCTTGAATCTGAATTGCCACCGGCGTCGTTGACCTCTTAGAGGTCGCAGAAAAGCCTTATCTTGCATTCATCACATTCATCTAGTTAAATTTGCGGAAAATTTAAAACTTTTTATATGTATGAAGTATACTTAGACTTCATATAATTATTAACTACATGCATCATATACTAAGCTCAACATAAGAGAACAACCATCTAACATATAGAATCAATTCGAAACTGAAGATGAATATATCATAAATAGATTGCCAAACACGGCCTTATTACCAAGCTTCGAAATGAAGGTACGAAAGAAATACTAGAGACAACATCCACTAGCTATGTCTAAAACTAAGGCTAGACTAAATCTGTAGCATCCTCCAAATCATGAGGACCTACCAAATGGTTTGGAGAAACGCTGAAGTCCAAACCGCTGCAAGTGTCGTCAACCTGTCCTTTGACCTGCACCTATAAAAATAGTAAATAGTAGTGGGTTAGTACACCACTTGTACTAAGTATGGGTGTATGCACACATACACAGAAAACTATGCGTGATCAATGAAAGCTCTTCCTAAGCAACATGCCATTTCTGGAAAGTCTAGTAATTAGACTTTCCTAATTCATTAGTTGTGAATTATGGTATGAATATGATGTATTTTAATGCATTCAAAGCACACAAATCATTTTCTATATGATTACAAGACATTAGTATCATCAACATAATTTTAGAACAACTCGAGCGAAGATTTGAGATTTTGATCCTCTAGGCCGAGAGCTCCTCTTTGTACACTTAGATTATTTTTAAGTCTTTTTCTTGTTGTTGTTGTGTAGCTCAATAACTCCTTTGGTCCTATGTTTTACTTACAAGTGCAATGATTCATTGTAGTCCCATACCCACAATGAATCAAGTAAGTAATTCAAGAGATTAAGGAAATGGTTTAACTACAATTTGGGGCATGAATATATTCATAAGTCAATACTTATTGACCATACTCATTCTTTAGTTGATTGCATAAAGTGTATTGTTCTTGGGGCATATCATTAAATCTTATGATCTTGCTTACTTTGGGTATGAATTCTTTATCAACCAATATTTAGTGACTATTCCTATTATTGTATTATTGTCCTAATGTAAGAAGTCATTATAAGCCAATCTTATTTGGATAATATCTTTTACCAATCATCTAAAGTCATTATAATCCAATTTATTTGGCTTTATCATTTTCATAACATGAGGATTCATTATTAGCTATGCCCTTTACTTATTGTAAACTTTATTGGACACGATTTCACTATCCTTACAATAAATTATTCATCACATCAACTATTCATTACATTTCATAAGACATCCTCTATTGATTATGCCATTGATTTCATTACTTTCATGTTATATATATTATACATTTCATATACACGAGACCTTGAAATCGTTGATATAGCATTAAGAAATCTCAAGTGAGTGCCCAACATATGGGACCTCAACCCGAGGGCCTTCTTTAGCAAACACAGAGTCTGCTTCATTCGTTCATTCGTACTTCACATTATTCATTTCATTCATTTGTAGGGTGATGTAAACACCAGCTATACCTAGGATGAAGTTTAAGACTCTCATCGGGATCATGAAGTGCAATGACCAAGAATGACCTAATGTCATTACTTGAATCTAATTTCACCTCCTGATTGTCTTTCACAAACACCTTCAGTATCGTTCATTTCATTATCTTTCATACTTTGAGGAACTCCAACCTTAACCGACATAGATCATGTGAGCATTATGAAATACGGTTTCTTTCCCACATCGAAAAGAAGTGGAGTCATTGGCCAAGGTGAAACCAAAACATGCTAGCGTATATATGGAATTGAACCCTGCTAGATCCCTATATTGGAAGTATAGGTTCAAAGACTTGGAGATATAAGGAGACCCATACCCGGCATTCCGGACAGTCTCATCTCATGAGAGTTACGTGAACCTCCGCCCTTCCTGAAGGAAGTCATAACCGCTCATAGCTAGCCTATCGGTGCTCAGTATAAAGTTCCATTACATTCAACTCATACATCATGGAAGCTTACTTCTAGCATGAGGATATCATAGCTCATTAGATGATTTCTCCTCTCATCATTAATATTAAGTGTGAAATGTCCTTACACTTACATATAGAGTATGATTGAGACTTATCTACTCTTTTGATGACTTGTCATCCTTACTTTACATTGATGAAATGTGAATTGTCCTTACATATCATCCTTACTTTACATTGATGAATGTGAATTGTCCTTACATATCATCCTTACTTTACATTGATGAATGTGAATTGTCCTTACATATCATCCTTACTTTACATTGAGGAATGTGAATTGTCCTTACATATCATCCTTAGGTGTTAATGAGACTTGTCTCACTTCCTTTAATACCCCATTCTGGTCACTTACTTATTTTAGACCCCTTTAATTATGTTAACTCACGTTACTTACTTACTTTAGTGTAGTAGCTTCATATCGCCGTTTATGGACAATGGGCACTTCATTCAATGAGTTTCATGTGTACATAGTTCATTCTTGTGGAGCATGCTAGGAGTTGTCCCAATGAATGTCATGCCCTTTGTTATGGATTCATTGATATTACTTTAGAAGTGCTTAATATATATTTGATACTCTTGCTACACAAGAATTGACATATGATTAGTATTTGCTCAAGATTTGGGATGTTAGACTAACAAATTCATTCTTTTAGGCATAAGCCAATTTTTACGTATGTTCATATTTAAATTGCCATATGTATGAACCATTAGCAAATCTTTTAATCATGTACATAAGTTCCTAGCCATTACCATATATTCATTTTGACCAAATAAAGTTAGCCAACTTTATTGGAACCAGATAGCCAATTTATTCAAGATATGATTTCATAGATGTCTTTGATCCAATTCTTAGTTTATGGCTTTTAGTGTCACGTTTTAAGAACATATTGAATAGAATCATATTAACATTTGATGGCTTAAGGATCTTCATAACATCACAACAACAGCTAGTCAACATTCAGCCAAAGGCACATAATTCACTTAAAACATCACGGACTTATCTTAGCATACTATCGATCCTTAATTATCATGATAAGATTAACTTTATGCAATTAGAAGTTGATAAGTTCATTCGATACTCATCATTCAAGAAAAATCCACGTTAAGAACAGCCAGCACCACATACCAACAACATGATCTCTAAACTATTCAACATTGATATCGAAAAGGTTACTAGGGAAGGGAAGTTCGACGATAACGACGGGAACAACCCTAGTTTTCAAGATCTTGTGAATCGTTCGAAGGAAAATACCCTTGGAGAAAGAATTCCAGGAGAGAAACTCATACCTTAAGTAGAACTTAATCTACGAAGACCATCTTGAATGAAAACTTGGAGAAACCTTGACATCGCCTAGAAGAATCAATGGAATTTTAAATTTTTTCTTTCGTTTGTGCTTCGTGTTTTTGAGTCGCCTTTTCTATGAGTTTGAACGTGATTTTTAGGTTTTAGAACTGATCTTTAATTATACCATTTAGGTTTAATAAGTTAATTTAATAAACTAATTAACCAATTACCAAAACGCCCCTCCTAAGTTGACTAATCATAGGAGAACATAACACTTAGTCAAATCTGGAAATTGGTGTTTACTATGGTTTTGGTCAACATTTTGACTTTATATTAATTAATTAAATCCCTAATTTAATTAATTTAGGTAACTAGGATAAGTACTAAAGTACCCCTAAGTCATTGGAACCAAAATTAACCCTTTTGGACCATCCTAGGTTAAGTACTAGGATGTTTCTTGGGTTGTACTAGGTTAGTGTAAGAATTTCATTTTGATCATTTAAAATAATTAATTAAATTGCTAATATAATTAATTAGGTGACCTAAGGTAATTACTAAAGTTCCCTTAAGTCGTTAGGACCATAACCAATCCTTCGAACCATCCTAGGATAGGTACTAGGTTGTCTTTTTCTTGTTTTAACCGAAATTTGGAAATTTCTTTGTGATTTCGGTTTTGCCCCTTTAATTTAATTAATTAAGTTGCTAAATTAATTAATTAAGTAGACTAGGGTAATTACTAAAGTTCCCTTTAGTCGTTAGGATCTTAACTAACTCTTTGAACCATCCTAGGTTAGGTACTAGGTTGTCCCTTTCTTGTCTTAACCGAAATCTGAAAATTTCCTTTTTAGTTTAGGTTTTAGCCCTTTTAAACTAATTAATTAATTTGCTAAATTAATTAATTAGGTAACCTAGGGGAATTACTAAAGTACCCCTAAGTTTTTAGGACCATAACTAACCTTTTGGACCATCCTAGGTTAGGTAATAGGTTGTCTCTTTACCTAGTACTAGGTTAGTGTCAACCCGGTTTTGGTCCTAGGTTGTCGGGTGCACTAATTAGTTTATTTCATTTGGTACTAGGTTAGTTAGCTATTTAGGGCAGTAGGTTAGAGTCTAGAATTAGTTAGGAAGTTAGGCCCCACATGGAGGGGTCCCTTGTGCACGTTTCCCCCCCCCTAACTACCCTAACCGAATTCGGTTAGGGTGGTCCCCTCCTTGGCCACTTCTTCACATGTCTTGCACATGTGCTTGCAAATGGGTTGGTTGTACTTTCCTAACTAACTATTATTTATTGTTCCTTTGGGAATATTTACTTATTGTCCCAAGGATCCTCACCATGTCCTTGGGCACTGATTAATTTACATGATCATTTTAAATGGTCATGTGTTATGGTATCTAGGCTTGACACTTGGAGGCCTCATACCCCACGTTGGTTGTGGATTTATATGTATATAGTGCCAATTGTATTAGCTTAGGTCTTTATTGAAGGTACAATTTCTAAAGAAGCTTGGATTATATTATAGAAATTGGCTAACACCCCTTAGCCAATATTTTATGATATGCCCAATATTTCTCAATATTGGGCATTTGGATGCCTATTACTTAATGAATTGAGTTGAGGATCAATATTACCATTTATTTATTTGTGTATACATATAAATTGGCTAACACCCCTTAGCCAATATTTTATGATATGTCCAATATTTCTCAATATTGGGCATTGGGATGCCTATGTACCCCAATACGCATTCTAACGAACTTACTGGGCTCTACACTAGACATATTCGTTTTTGCGAAACGTTACATTATCCTCCCCTTAGGAACATTCGTCCCCGAATGACACTTACACATCATTTAAACAAAGAGGGTAACTTACGAAGGTTACTTTATCATACTTAAACGTTTCTCTTTTGTGAATATCTGATTCACACTTATTTGGTGATGCATATCATTCAAGCTTATCTGAAGCCTCATATTTGAGATTAAGGAATTTCCTTCTCAATCACACTTAACTTAATGCACATCACAAATCATGCAACACAAAAAACATGTCTATGCTACACAAAAACAGCAACATAAAATGCAACATAACTTCGTTTAAACTCACATAGTGCTATTATAAGACATACGATTAGGAACTTACCACACCAAATCCACTAAAGCACTTGAACTTTGAGTTTCTTAAACATAAACCAGACTTAGTTAGAGTATATCTAACCTCTTAGATAACATCTTGTTGGACTAAAGATTTGAACCACACCCTTCCCATTCCAGCTCTAACTCATTTGGAAACTGAAGTCTTACTACCCTGTTTTGACAATCAATCGTAGCATAATAATTATGGAGCAAATCCATGTCTAAGCCATATTCTTGAGTTGGTATGCAGCCAACTTATCCTTCTCCTCCTCATCAATACTCATAGCAGGCTTTTCGACATTACCATGCATTCACCTCCATGGGAACAAACACACTCACCACACACCTTTCATCCACGTTGGGCATTTCCATTATGGCCCTTCTTGGGAAGGCCAGATCTTGAGTCTAGCGCCTTAGAAAACTTAGCCATCCTACTTCTTGTGTGTATTGTTCTATGCGTTCACACAAGAAGGAAGTCAGATACTTAGAATGACACAAAATGTCAAAGCTCTAGATAGCACGATAAAGAATAGAAGAAGGGAGAATTTCCTATCATCGCGTAGTCTCAAAGTCATTATTGTGGCGCGCTTCACAACCATAAGCTAGAAACTACATAACGTGGTTGTGTTGAGATTTAGATCCAAGGTAATTCAACCTCATGCTCTGATACCAAGTTTGTAACGACCCGGATTCTTGAATCAGAATCGCCATCGGCATCGTTGACCTCTTAGAGGTTGCAGACAAGCCTCATCTTGCATTCATCACATTCATCTAGTTAAATTAGTGGAAAATTTAGAACTTTTTATATGTGTGAAGTATACATAGACTTCATATAATTATTAACTAGATACATCATATACTAAGCTCAACATAAGAGAACAACCATCTAACATAAGGAATCAATTCGAAACTGAAGATGAATATATCATAAATAGTTTGCCAAACACGGCCTTATTACAAACTTCGAAATGAAGGTACGAAAGAAACGCTAGAGACAACATCCACTAGCTATGTCTAAAACTAAGGCTAGACTAAATCTGTAGCATCCTCGAAATCATGAGGACCTACCAAATGGTTTGGAGAAACGATGAAGTCCAAACCGCTGCAAGTGTCGTCAACCTGTCCTTTGACCTGCACCTATAAAAATAGTAAATAGTAGTGGGTTAGTACACCACTTGTACTAAGTATGGGTGTATGCACACATACACATAAAGCTATGCATGATCAATGAAAGCTCTTCCTAAGCAACATGCCATTTCTGGAAAGTCTAGTCATTAGACTTTCCTAATTCGTTAGTTGTGAATAATGGTATGACTATGATGTATTTTAATGAATTCACAACACACAAATCATTTTCTATATGATTAAAAGACATTAGTATCATCAACATAATTTTAGAACAACTCGAGCGAAGATTTGAGATTTTGATCCTCTAGGCCGAGAGCTCCTCTTTGTACACTTAGATTATTTTTCAGTCTTTTTCTTCTTGTTGTTGTGTAGTTCAATAACTCATTTGGTCCTATGTTTTACTTACAAGTTCAATGATTCATTGTAGTCCCATACCCACAATGAAACAAGTAAGTAATTCAAGAGATTAAGGAAATGGTTTAACTACAATTTGGGGCATTAATATATTTATAAGTCAATACTTATTGACCATATTCATTCTTTAGTTGATTGCATAATGTGTATAGTTCTTGGGGCATATTATTAAATCTTATGATCTTGCTTACTTTGGGTATGAATTCTTTATCAACAAATCTTTAGTGACTATTCCTATTATTGTATTATTGGCCTAATGTAAGAAGTCATTATAAGTCAATCTTATTTGGATAATATATTTTGCCAATTATCTAAAGTCATTATAAGCCAATTTATTTGGCTTTATCATTTTCATAGCATGAGGATTCATTATTAGCTATGCCCTTTACTTATTGTAAACTTTATTGGACACGATTTGACTATCCTTACAACAAATTATTCATTACATCAACTATTCATTACATTTCATAAGCCATCCTCTATTGATTATGCCATTGATTTCATTACTTTCATGTTATATATATTATACATTTTATATACACGAGACCATGGAATCGTTGATATAGCATTAAGACATCTCAAGTGAGTGCCTAGACCTCAACCCGAGGGCTTTCTTTAGCAAACACAGAGTCTGCTTCATTCGTTCATTCATACATCACATTATTCATTTCATTCATTCGTAGGCTGATGTAAACACCAGCAATACCTAGGATGAAATTTAAGATTCTCATCGGGATCATGAAGTGCAATGACCAAGAATGACCTAATGTCATTACTTGAATCTGATTTCACCTCATGATTGTCTTGCACAAACACCTTCAGTATCGTTCATTTCATTATCTTTCATAATTTGAGGAACTCCAACCTTAACCAACATAGATCATGTGAGCATCATGAAATCTGGTGTCTTCTCCACACCGAACAGAAGTGGTGTCACTGGCCAAGGTGAAACCAAAACATGCTAGCGTATATGGGGAATTGAATCCTGCTAGATCCTTATATTGGCAGTATAGGTTCAAAGACTAGGAGATATAAGGAGACCCATACCCGTCATGCCGGACAGTCTCATCTCATGAGAGTTACATGAACCTCTGCCCTTCACGAAGGAAGGCAACACCGCTCATATCTAGCCTATCGGTGCTCAGTATAAAGTTCAATTACATTCAACTCATACATCATGGAAGCTGGCTTATAGTATGAGGACATCATAGCTCATTTGATGATTTCTCATCTCATCATTAATATTAAGTGTGAAATGTCCTTACACTTACATATAGAGTATGATTGAGACTTATTTACTCTTTTGATGACTTGTCATCCTTACTTTACATTGATGAAATGTGAATTGTCCTTACATATCATCCTTTATTTACATTGATGAATGTGAATTGTCCTTACATATCATCCTTACTTTACATTGATGAATGTGAATTGTCCTTACATATCATCCTTACTTTACATTGATGAATGTGAATTGTCCTTACATATCATCCTTAGGTGTTAATGAGACTAGTCTCACACATTCTAACACCTTCATTCGTGAGTATTCTTTTAACAAATTAGCTTTGGTGTAAGTAAGACTTGTCTCACATCCTTTAACACACCATTCTGGCGACTAACTTAATTTAGACCCCTTTAATTATGTTATAACTCACGTTACTTACTTACTTTAGTGTAGTATCTTCATATCACCGTTTATGGACGATGAGCACTTCATTCAATGAGTCTCATGTGTTCATAGTTGTTTCTTGTGGAGCATGCTGGGAGTTCTCCCAATGAATGTCATGCCCTTGGTTATGGATTCATTGATATTACTTTAGAAGTGCTTAATATATATTTGATACTCTTGCTACACAAGAATTGACATATGATTAGTATTGGCTCAAGATTTGGGATGTTAGACTAACAAATTCATTCTTTTAGGCATAAGCCAATTTTTACGTATGTTTATATTTAAATTTCCATATGTATGAACCATTAGCAAATATTTTAATCATTTACATAAGTTCCTAGCCATTAGCATATATTCATTTTGACCAAATAGAGTTAGCCAACTTTATTGGAACCAGATAGCCAATTTATTCAAGATATGATTTCATAGATATCTTTGAGCCAATTCTTAGTTTATGGCTTTTAGTGTCACATTTTAAGAACATATTGGACAGCATCATATTAACATTTTATGGCCTTAGTATCTTCATAACATCACAACAACAACAAGTCAACATTCAGCCAAAGGCACATAATTCACTTAACACATCACGAACTTATCTTAGTATATTATCGATCCTTAATTATCATGATAAGATTAACTTTACAAAATTAGAAGTTCATAAGTTCATTCGATACTAATCATTCAAGAACAATACACGTTAAGAAAAGCCAGCACCACATACCAATAACATGATCTCTAACCTATTCAACATTGATATCGAAAAGGATACTAGGGAAGGGAAGTTCGACGATAACGACGGGAACAACCCTAGTTTTTAAGATCTTGTGAATCGTTCGAAGGAAAATACTCTTGGAGAAAGAATTCCAGGATATAAACCCATACCTTAAGTAGAACTTAATCTACGAAGACCATCTTGAACGAAAACTTGGAGAAACCTTGACATAGCCTAGAAGAATCAATGGAATTTTCAATTTTTTCTTTCGTTTGTGCTTGCTGTTTTTACGTCGCCTTTTCTATGAGTTTGAACGTGATTTTTAGGTTTTAGAACTGATCTTGAATTATACCATTTAGGTTTAATAAGTTAATTTAATAAATTAATTAACCAATTACCAAAACACCCCTCCTAAGTTGACTAAACATAGCAGAACATAACACTTAGTCAAATCTGGAAATTGGTGTTGACTATGGTTTTGGTCAACATTTTGACTTTATATTGATTAAATAAATCCCTAATTTAATTAATTTAGGTACCTAGGGTAAGTTCTAAAGTACCCCTAATTCATTGGAACCAAAATTAACCCATTTGGACCATCCTAGGTTAAGTACTAGGATGTTTCTTGAGTTGTACTAGGTTAGTGTAAGAATGTTGTTTTGATCATTCAAAATAATTAATTAAATTGATAATTTAATTACTTAGATGACCTAAGGTAATTACTAAAGTACCTTTAAGTCGTTAGGACCATAACCAATCCTTTGAACCATCCTAGGTTAGGTACTAGATTGTCTTTTTCTAGTTTTAACCGAAATCTGGAAATTGCTTTGTGATTTCGGTTTTGCCTCTTTAATTTAATTAATTAAGTTTCTAAATTAATTAATTAAGTAGCCTAGTGTAATTAATAAAGTACATTTAAGTCTTTAGGATCTTAACTAACTCTTTGGACCATCCTAGGTTAGGTACTAGGTTGTCCCTTTCTTGTTTTAACCGAAATTTGAAAATTTCCTTTTTAGTTTCAATTTTAGCCCTTTTAAACAAATTAATTAATTTTTTAAATTAATTAATTAGGTAACCTAGGGGAATTACTAAAGTACCCCTAAGTTGTTAGGACCATAACTAACCTTTTTTACCATCCTAGGTTAGGTACTAGGTTGTCTCTTTACCTAGTACTAGGTTAGTGTAAACCCGGTTTTGGTCCTAGGTTGTCGGGTGCACTAATTAGTTTATTTCATTTGGTCCTAGGTTAGTTAGCTATTTAGGGCAGTAGGTTAGAGTCTATAATTAGTTAGGAAGTTAGGCCCCACATGGAGGGGTCCCTTGTGCACGTTGCCCCCCCCCTAACTACCCTAACCGAATTCGGTTAGGGTGGTCCCCTCCTTGGCCACTTCTTCACATGTCTTGCACATGTGCTTGAAAATGGGTTGGTTGTACTTTCCTAACTAACTATTATTTATGGTTCCTTTGGGAATGTTTACTTATTGTCCCAAGGATCCTCACCATGTCCTTGGGCACTTCTTAATTTACATGATCATTTTAAATGGTCATGTGTTATGGTATCTAGGCTTGACACTTGGATGTCTCGTACCTCACACGTTGGTTGTGGATATATATGTATATAATGCCAATTATATTAGGTTAGGTCTTTATTGAAGGTAGAATTTCTAAAGAAGCTTGGATTATATTATACAAATTGGCTAACACCCCTTAGCCAATATTTTTTGATATGCTCAATATTTCTCAATATTGGGCATTTGGATGCCTATTACTTAATGAATTGAGTTGAGGATCAATATTACCATTTATTTATTTGTGTATACATACAAATTAGCTAACACCCCTTAGCCAATATTCTATGATATGCCAAATATTTCTCAATATTGGGCATAAGGATGCCTATGTACCCCAATACACATTCTAACGGACTTACTGGGCTCTCCACTAGACATATACGTTTTTCCGGAACGTTATAGTATGATTTCAAAAACATGTCCTAGTAAAATGCATGTTTTTGCATGGTTGCCATACTTAGTGCATTCTTGTACTAACACCATTCTTCTCTACTTTTAACACAAAGTGTAGGTTATAGATGCTTAAAGGATGTCTATATGATTGAGGAGCTTTATATGTGATTCGAAGCTCAAGGAATGGAATCCTTAAGTTCAAGGATGTCCTAATGTTTAGCTTACTATAAAGTCTTATAAATTGTATAGTTATGTATTAGGTTATAAGGGACGTGTCCCTATTGTACACTTATGACATTGTGTTTAGGATGGGAAAGAGACTTAGTGTCTAAGTATATGATATGATATATTATATATATGAAGTGAAGTTTCTAGCATATGATGTGTTATGAAAAGTTTTATATTTTCCGCTAAATTTACTGTGACAATGCGTTGAGTGATAACTATGGGTTTGTATAAGACCTCCGAGAGGTCAAGTACTCCATGTTACTTCTAGGGGGTGTTCCTTGGATGTGACAAACGTGGTATCAGAGCGAGGTTTTTAAATTTGTTTAGGGTCCAAGAAGTCTCATATTGCCACGTCTAGTAGAGTCTCGTATCATTGGTGGCGAGTCGTGACACATCAAATGGTACGGGAGTATATAGGACGATAGAGTTTCCCTACTTCATCATTCACATATCGTGCCATAGAACTTAACTCTATAAGACTCTCTCTTATGTTTTCTTGTCCGGTGGTCTTTTAGATGTGATTGCTTGGATGAGATTGTACTTTTTGTTTGAGGGAGAAAAAAGTGAGTTTAATTCTTATTTTGGTTTTATGTTTTGATGAGTATGTGTGAAGGTGAATTTTGGAATTTTTTGATGATGTGATGCCATTTATGGCTATGTATGCGATTTATGTGAAATAGCATGTTATGTTTAGAAATGTATGTAATGATATGATTAAAGCATCTTTGAAGTTATTATGGTTAACATGATTTTCTTTTGGAATGATGTGTTACTATATGGTTTTACATGATGGTAGCCTAATATTATTATTTGCTCTAGAAACGCTTAGTGAATACTTATGGAAGCATGCTACCCTAAGAATATGTGCTTACAAGTGTTCAATGTTTTCCCTTTGTATATATGTGGTCCTTGATAAGTTGCCTAGTATGGATTGGAGTCCTTTGTATAAACTTGATCCTAGGTGTGAAGGTAGTATGCTTGTCTTGATAGGGTGATGATGTGGGTTGGATTGACCTAGAAATCACCTTACTGTAATGTCCAAATAAAAAGAAGAAATTTCAAGACTAAGTCTCCTTTGTTGTTTCCCCTAATGTTGCATTACCTTGGTGTGTATTGTATTGTATGAAAACCTTATGTCGTTGAATAGTATCGCTTAACTTTAATGTTTGGGGATAATTTGCATAGGTGATAAAGTTTAGAATTTTTTTGAAGCCCTTATGGTAAGTTATTATAATCTCTTTGTTGGTTGAAACTCTAAGATCCTCTTGAAGAATGGATGAAGTTGCTCTTAATTGGGTTTACCCTAAGTGGGGAATGGTGATGGTGTAGTAAGGTTGTAGATATTTCTACCTTGTCCTTCTATTTTTGCTTGAGCTTGAATCTAATGAATTATTGGTAAGCTTTTTCATGAATAAAGTCTTGCATTAAATCATGAATGGCATGACCTCTACATGTGTGGTATGTCTTGATTGACACTATCTTAGGAGTGTTTCGAAGGTTCTTAAGTACATGAAAAAGAATTTTGATTAACTTCATGGTTTTCTCATGTCGCTTTGCATCTTAATATGCTAGTTGCGCATTTGACTTCATGAGATAAGGTAAGAAATTTTGTTTTAGTCACTTATGATATGTATGGTTTAGCCTTAAAATGAGAAATTGATCCTCTTTAAAATTAAATATGTTGAGTCTCCTGAAAAATATGTGACTTGTATGGTTTTGAAAGCATGATTGTAGGCTCACTTTTGAAAATGTGAAGATATGATTACCTAGTGTCCTTGTGTGTGCCTATGATTTGTGTTAATTTTTCCCAAATGATGCCTACTGTAAAGGCTATTGCAATGTTAGAAAGTGACATTTTGTGAAATGGCTTCTTATTTGTTGTGATGTGTTTGGTGTGACCTACCATTTAGACTTCACTAGAAAGAAAACATGAGCATGCCTTGGTTTAAAAGTTGAGAATTCTCATTTTAAAAGGGGATTGACATTGTGCCTTGCTTGGGTGTGAACTCATGATACATATAACTGTGTTGAGGAGAAGTACATTCCTCAATGGACACAAATAAGAATGGTATGGTTGAGTATGACCTTCATGACACTAGGTCAAACTAATAAAGATCTTTGTTGATTCAATTAACTCAAGTCTATGTGCATTGAAGTATGAGTGCTTATTAGTTTCTTGGGTGTTGATGAAATCTGCCTATGTGTGATAATACATCATGAGCTTTTAATGAATTGAAATTTAATGACCATGTTATGATTAAGAGAAGGATTTTCCCCCTATGAACACGATGAGTTCCCAAGTTCTTTATGTGATCAGCATTGAGTATGTGAAAATGTGGCTTGCTTGTATACATTGAGTGCTAATTGGTTTGAATTTATGTTCCTTGTATGTTTGGTGCATTGATTTCTATGTTACGTTGTTATAAATATTGTAAGCTTCTCTATCATTTGTTAAAGTCCTTGTTGTGATTCAAGTGTTCTAAGTTTCAGTCGAGGAAGAATGTTCGCAAGTGGGCGATATTGTAAGACCCCCAAAATGAGTTAGGGCGTATAGAGCCTAACATGTTTGTCCTAAGATTCTAAGGTCCTAAAATTATTTATAATATTGTATTGAGACAGTGTGTAAAGTTTGAGGTGATTTGGAAGTCAAACGTCAAGGGACGACCAAGACGTTCGACGACTACTCAACTATGTGCCTCATGTGTCTATACGTGCCTATATTTGAATGTAATGAGCTTACGAAGTCTTAAAATGAGTAACAATTATTTTTATAAGTAGTGTATGGAGTTTCATGAAGTTTAGAGGTCAAAAAGGCCAAGAACGTCTGAGGCGTTTGAAAGATAGTCCTTGAGACATGCATGTGTGTGTCTTGATGGTGCCTAGAATGTTTAGATGTGTTTTACGTGTTCATTTTGGTTGAAACTTGCATGGAAGGTATATAACTTGTTAATGTTTGTATTTACGTTGGAAACTTCTGTGTACGACTTCCAAAGGGCCCCGCAAAAGGGCCTACAAGAAGGACCCAAGGGATGTCGAGACACTGCCTTGGCAGCAGAAATCGACTGAACCAAACGATGCCCCGTTTATTGACAAACGGCCCAAAAATGGTGGTGTCGTTGATGGACACTTAGACTACATTAGGTTCAACCAAATAACAGACCAAGGACCCAATCGACGAAGTCACAGATGGTCTGTGGATGGACCTACTGGGCGCCAATTATGGTCGTTGGTGCAGGCTGTTGGAAGCTTCCTGGCGACTGTTTCATTAAAGGGGTGAATGGGAAATTCACCCCACGTCCTAACCTGACCCTAATAGGCTTATTTAGTTATATTTTGGGTGTATGTAAATGATCAAAAACGTGATCATCCCATTCCCAAACCAATTCACACAAAATAGACTTTCCCTCCACAACCAATTCTCCCTAGAAACCTCCATTGAAGGTGAAGCTCAAGAACAGCTTGGAGTTTGGATTCGTATGGGTTCTTCATCAAGTTTTAGAGGTTTTTATCTATATAAAGGTATGTGGATCCTTCATCTCTAAGTAACCTTTCACTTGGAGAGTTAATCTCAAAGTTTCGAAGAAGTTTCATAATCAAATCTCTTCTTCTTCTATCTAGACATGGGTTCTTTCTAAAAGCGCTTTTAATGGCTTAATCATGATGAATTGATGATAATGTATTTGTTTTAACATGAATTTTAATCCAATTGCATTGTGAGACCATGTCCCTTCCCAAACTCGATTTAGTCCTTGCATGGGCATTGTGATCGTAACTTCTTATTGATTGAATTGTGATTCTATTACATTGAATTGCTTATGTATATTGTTATTTAAGTGTATTTATGATGAATAGATGATGACGTATCCATGTGGATCAATATATGAAGATTTGAACAAGACTAGCCTACGTCTTTTATGTGTTTACAGGGATCTCGATTATAGAACTATTGTGTAGGATTTAGATTATGCAAAGATCATTGTAGTTACTGTCTTACTATTAATATTATGGATGAATTGTGGTTTTAAATCCTTGATGATCAAATCAAAGGAATCTTGATAAGGATTAATCTACATGTTTTAGCCTAAAGGTTGATAATACTATGAACATAATGTGATCTCAATTTAGGGTAGGTGAAGCATGATTATTCTTGATTATTATGTCTTTAGCTACACCATAGGTTGGTAGTATTGGTATATTATGAATATTAATCATGGTAATCAAAGTAAAGAACATTAGTGAGTGATCTATGACTCTCTACTTTCTAGTATATATGTGATGCCTTGTAATATGTTATTGTATGATCTTGTAGCGACTTGTACATGGTTTCTTACATGATTAAATATATATTTAGCTACTGCCTATAATGTATTGATGATGAAAAAGGTGTATTGATCAATGGTTGATGAATTGGTAAGAATGAATCTTTCTCTGTACTTTTCTATATTATTGTAGTTGATGAAGCCTTGTATGGCATTGTGTGGTATGGTCCACTTATGATGGCGGTGTTTACCTTATTTTCATTATATATTTGTTGACCATGGCCTTGAAGGAAAATTGATGAATATATGAATATGTGGTTATCATGATAACTCTATGTGAAGATTATGCCTACTTTCATATTCTAGTTGTGACCTAGGTTTTATGGATATTGTATGAGCATGTGTACCTATGTTAGGGTAAAGTATAGGTGCTTCCATTGATGATTTAAAATTGTTAATAATTCCTTACCTATGTACCGCTATGTGAATGCATGAATAGCAAAAGTTAGGAGTCTTAAGTGTAATATGAAGTTTACTTGTCTCCTATTCTATTGTGTGTTGTGTGGTCTATGCTTGAAAGTTTATTATGGCCCTAAGAGGATGGCTGCCACAAGGTGTGGATGATAGACATTATGTGATCATATTGACCAATGTACATACTCCCTCCATGTATGACATATGAGCTAAGAATATGAAGGGATGACTCTCCTAAGCCTATGTTTTATAAAGAAATGATAAAAAGGCTTTTTCACTAAATGGAACCTAGCTTAGCACCGAGTGAACTCTTATATGAGGTGGTCGCACCTTCTTAAGGAGGTAAGGCTAAAGGGTCACTAACGGTCCTCACAGGGTGTATAGTCTCATGAACCAAAAAGGGTGTAGAGAGAGGTTTCCACGAAATCCCCCAAGTTCCATAAATTATGCTTGCCACATAAGATCTAGAAAGTGAATTCACATAGTATGCTAGAATGTGTTAATGTTCTACCTTGGATAGGTAAGAAAACCTTCCATTGGTGTAAGGATCTACAATACTAAATTCCATGTTTAGAACACATGGTCTTAGTGTCGGTTAAGGATAAAGTTTCCCTAAAGTAAAATGGACAATGGAAGTCAAGTAAGGACCCTAACTAGGATAACCTAAGGGTAATTTCTTAGTGTAGGTGGGGTATGAAACTTCACCTATGCATTGCACAAGTTGCTCTTGAGGGAAGTCCTAGAAAGGTGTTCTAATGCATGTGTCTATGTATATGTTCATTATGCTTGACTTTGTAATATTGGTCTACTTGTTGTGATGAAATGCATCGTATGAGCCTATATGAAGTGGTATTGCTGTACATGATTAATGTTGGTCTTAATGACTATATGATGAAGGTTGTTGACATGAATGAAGTTGTCTTCACTTACTTGTTGATGTATGAATTGGATGGTAAGGCTTGTGGTCTCATGATAGATCTACTAAGTATGTGAGAGGTTATGGTGCTTCACATGTACATTGCACTAGTAGACTTAGATTTCGATTGTGAGTAAGGTCTTTGAATGTTCTATGTGAATTGAAATTGGTATATGTGAATCATAAGTAAAGTTCACCGTAATGCCTTATGGAAATAACTTGAAGATGTCTTGTGGTGTGCTATACTCTATAGTTGTATGTGTTGGCTTGTGTAGGTCATATGTATGGTTTCCTTGTAGCCTTAAGGTGATGCATAGCACCAAGTATCACTAGAGGGATACTTGGGAAGACTAGAAATTAAAAAAAGGGAAGTTCACTGTAAAGCAAAATATTTCACTGTAAAGTGACCCTAAAAGTGGCTTAAATTCTATATGTGATCTTACTTGATGTTTGGCTTTGAATATGTCCATATGAAGCATGTGAGTTTTATAAATGCTATTGTATAAAGCTTTTATGAAGATTTACTCAAAAAGGCATGAAGTATGATTTCAAGAAAATTTCCCGTTTAAATGCATGTTTTTTCATGGTTGCCATACTTAAAGCATTCTTGTACTAACACCATTTTCTCTACTTTTTACACAAAGTGTAGTTTATGGATGCTTAAAGGATGTCTATATGATTAAGGATCTTGATATGTGATTCCAAACCTCAAGGAAGGGAATCCTGAAGCTCAAGGATGTCCTAATGTTTAGCTTACTGTAAAGTCTTATAATTTGTATAGTTATGTATTACGTTATAAGGGTCGTGTCCCTATTGTACTCTTATGATGTTGTGTTTAGGATGGAAAAGACAGTTAGAGTCTAAGTATGTTTATGATATTTTTATAGATATGAAGTGAAGTTTCTAGAATATGATTTGCTATGAAAAGTTTTAAATTTTCCGCTAAATTTTACTATGACAATGCGATGAATGATAACTATGGGCTTGTATAAGACCTCTGAGAGGTCAAGAACGCCATGTTACTTCTAGGGGGTGCTCCCTAGATGTGACACTTGGTACCTAAGAACACCATCCCCCCTTGAGAGAATGACTTATTAATCTTACCAAGAACCGATTCTTTCAACTCCATTAATAATGAATCAAGGTGTTGCTTAGACTTCACCTCAACCACAAAAGATGACTCGGTGTTATGATGTTCCACCGTACCACCATTTGGAGAACTTTTAATCCAAACTCTTAAACGAGCAAACCGATGCACATATTTCACTAGGTTTCTCTTGGATTTTTCCACATTGGACAAACTTCCCATGGACCATCGACTTAGAGAACCTCTACCACATTAGCCCTGTCGGGGTGATAGAGAACACTCATGTCATAGTCTTTCAACAACTCTAACCGTCTCCGTTTCTGGAGATTCAACTCTTTTTGAGTGAATACTTATTGAAGACTTTTATGGTCCGTATACACATCAACATGAACCCCATAAAGATAATGCCTCCATATTTTTAAGTCAAATACAACGACCGCTAACTCAAG
Organism: Solanum sitiens; assembly: GCA_016801875.1. Taxonomy (NCBI): domain Eukaryota; kingdom Viridiplantae; phylum Streptophyta; class Magnoliopsida; order Solanales; family Solanaceae; genus Solanum; species Solanum sitiens. The sequence continues at coordinate 281,394 of JABWTJ010000961.1, forward strand.
GTCATGAGTTGGATAATTCTTCTCATGAACATTGAGTTGCCTAGAAGAATAGGCTATAACTTTGCCATGTTGCATAAGAACACACCCCAACCTGACTCAGGATGCATCACAATAAACCACAAAACCCTTAGTACCCTCCGTTAGGATCAATACCGGAGCGGAAGTAAGCCTATCCTTCAACATTTGGAAGCTCTTTTTACATGTTTCCGACCACTCAAATATCACATACTTTTGGGTCAAGGTTGTCAAGGGAGAAGCAAGAGATGCAAATCCGTCAACAAACATTCTATAATAATCGGCTAGGCCTAAGAAACTCCTAATATACATAGAAGCCAAGGTCCTAGAACAGTGTTTCACCGCTTTGGTCTTCCTTGGATAAACCTCTATACCTTCACTAGAGATGATATGACCAAGAAACGCTACCGACCTCTACCAAAACACACATTTTCTATACTTGGCAAACAATTGGTGTTCCTTAAGCACTTGCAACACCACTCTCAGATGATCCATGTGTTCACCCTCACTTTTCAAATATACCAAGATGTTGTCAATCAAATCAATGACAAATGAATCTAGGTAACTTCAAAACACCCTATTCATTAGGTCCATAAAAGCCGCCGGAATATTAGTGAGAAGAGGTTGAGAAAAAAACATCTTATAGAACTCAACTCTAAGGCACGACATTAGAATAGAGAAGAAAGTGAAACTTGTATCATCATATAGCCTCTTATCCATTGATGTGTCGCGACTCAGACCAATGACCAAGATACTACTAGATATGGCTTCTGAGACTTTTAGACCATAAATTATTTTCCAAAACCTTATGCTCTAATACGATGTCTGTCATGACCTGAAAGCACCTCCTAGAAGCTAGCGAGAACCCTTGGATCATGGCAAGGCATACTTGACCCTTTGGGGTCTCATACAAGCCCTTTAACTATTATTCATTACATAAGACATTAAATGTAGTGCGGAATTTAAAACTTTTCACGAATAATTTAATAAAGGAAGTCTTTCATAAATACTTAGAGAATCACATCGTCACAAGCCAACTTAAAGACACGATATAATATCTTAGGGACACGGTCCTTTTACATTGAAAATAAATACATAATAAGTCTGTAAATAAAGAAACTAAGAAAGGACTATTCCCTCGAATATATGAGGACATTCTTTGTCTTGAGAGAATGTTTCCCAAAGTCTTGCCTTCTAGCCTTCAACCTTGCTTCCAAAAACCTACATTTATAGAGTATAGAAAGGTATGGGGTTAGTTCAAAACAATGTACTAAGTATGCCATATGTAAAACTATGTAAAAATGGATATTTAAGTAAAATAACCTTTCATGCCAAATAAGTAAAACATTCATGAATTTAGAAACAAAACAACATAAGAAACATCATTTAACACTTGGAGAAGTATTTCAATAATTTTGCAAAAGAAAGCATTTTACAGTAACTTTCCAATTTTAACAGTGAACTATTAGAATATTACAGTGAACCCATAAAGCTTTACAGTGAACCATCTTTGACTCAAAAAATAGTGAACTTCCAAGGTATTTCCAAGGAGGAAGTGAACTCATTTCCGTAGAAGTTTCCTAACCGATGTTATCCTAAGGCCCTCCAAGGTATGACATGAAGGAAACGTCTAAAGACCTCTTTAAATACACACCAAGGAGATCCTTAAGACTACCCACCATGAGCTTACTCCACTCGGGAGATAAAGTCACCACTCAATTACAAGACATTGGAAGAACACCCAACAACACACCAAAGACTTCCCTTTCAGAATGACTACTTAGTGCAATGAGTAGATGGCGTCCCATACCACCACCTACCCTAAGTAGTATATTCTTTTAGAAGGTTTGGCACCAAGACTTTCCTTTCGGAAGATCCTACATAGTGAAATGGATAGATAGCGTCCCATAACACCACCTACTCTAAGTAGCATATTCTTTTAGAAGACTTAGTTCATTCAATTCACATAAGACTCACCAAGACTCCCCTTTCGGAATGCCTACCTAGTGCAATAAATAAATAGCGTCCCATTCCACTACCTACCCTATGTAGCACATTCTTTTAGAAGACTTAGTACATTTATTACTTTTGTGGTAATTAGCTTAACCGACATAGACCATGAGAGCTAGACATGGAATCCCGATATTAACCCCTATCGGAAGAGGGATCCTCACTTGCTTAGAGTAAGTTCATTCTTTTTAGCTATTACATGGCTTTCCGAATAGCTACACCTATGCGGGCACATAGTTAAGGGATAAGGAGATTGCTACTATGTAAATCATTCTCTACTAACGAGGAGTACTCATCTTAATAAGTACATTGGAATACAACATATCAATTCACGAAGTGTAACCAACCCTTTTTCATATCCTCTCGGTGCTAGGCATAACTCCCCACGGATTCTCAACATTATAAACTATAGGTTAAGGATAACTAGTGAACACCACATCTCAACTCATGAAGGGTATTCATCCTCCGACCTATCTTAGAAAGCTTTTAGGATGTAGTGAGGTTGCTACTAAACACTTCATCTCAACTCACGAAGAGTGTTCACCCCAAGACTCCCCTTTTTAGTTAACTTAGATTCATACATTCATTTAAGTGTGTGTGTACATGTGAGCACACATTGCATATAAGCATCATTTCATTGACATTACTTCTATATATTCTTTAGACCTTCATTCATCAAATCACACACTTTACATGCTTCACATAATCATATACTTAATTTAGGCATAATCTAGGTCAAACATGCAATTCAAGCTTCACAAAAAAGAATACAAGACCCATTTTCAATATCACTTCATTTCACATATTATGACTTCAAAACCAAACTCACAATGCATACGAAGTAATATCAAGTTCATCAAGTAAACACCGCCACCAAGAAGGTGGACCATACCACTCAAAAGCAATTTATAATAAGAATTATACAATATAAGAAACTCACCATTGAACCAAGTCATCACCACCTATAAAAAATTTCTTAATATTTCATCATAATAAGTCCTTTAGGGCAGTAGCTAAATCATAATAATAACACAAGAAAACCAATGTTCATACCCTATACAAACATGTTCACTTAACCCATTTCTTAAGCTAAAAGTTTGAAATATGCATAAACATGAGTTGATTAGGGTTTTGACATTAAAATCATCAATTAATGCTAGAATAAAGACATTCTAACTATTAAAACACTTTTACAAGAAGATCCATGCTTAGAATGAAAGATAGAAGAAAGTAGAGTTTTAAAATCCTTTTTGAAATCTTTTAGAAAGGATTCCTTGAATGGGAGACGGTTCAAGGATGGATACCATAGCTTATGTAATAGAAATGCCAAAGATGTTTGTGAAGAAATCGACCACCAACAACCCTCCTACCCCTTCTTGAGTTTTAGCTCCAATGGTGACTAGAGAAAATTCTAAGGGAGAGGGGTTTTGGGTTTTAGGAAGTGAAGTCTAATTTTAGGTGTTAGGGTTTGAAACATCTTAATATATCTAAATAACCCTAAAAATAACATCCTAGGTTCATAAAATACTTGGGGTGAATTTACCAAACACCCTAAGCCTTCACAGGAATAAGACAGCTTTTAGAGGCAGCACCTACGACTTCCTAATTGACGGACCGTGTGCCAACCAACGCCCCGTCCATGGGGGTTAGTTTTGTTGGGTCTGAAACCCTCAAACCTTGAATACCTTCAGTTCTAAAAGACGGACCAAGTAGACGAGCCTTCAATTGGTCAACTGGCCGTCGGATTGTCCTGTTGGTGGACACTGCCAGGCAGTTTTGGACCAAAGTCTTGGGCCCTCCTCTAGGACCCCTTGTGGGTCCTAGGTGGAGTCGTTCCCAGAAGTTAAAACCCTATACTAATTCATATAGGTCTTAGGAACATCTCACACCAAATTTTAGCAAAACGAACACGGAAAACTCTCTCAAACATATCAAGACACATAAGTACTTTCTAAGGCACACCTTCCGAACGTCATGGACGTTCTCGGTCGATTGACCTCCAAACTTAACCAAACTTTACACACTGTCTAAGAACATAAATATGAATCAATTTAAATTAAAAATAACTCAATAAACCATCATGAAGCTCTAGTTAAACTTAGTTCATTTTAGGGCATTACACTTTCATATCCGTATGATATACATGTTATGCTTGTATCTTTATCTCTTATGATTATGTCTATTATTGACTAACCCTTTGAGATATCTTATGTTTGGAATGATAGTTTCCATACTTAGTACATAATTTACTAACGCATATTGAGTACATGTTATCCATTTAGGGTCATGAGAAGATTGAGTTGCTTGAAGGGTAGAGTTCGTAGGTTTCCAAGAAGAGAAGAATTGGTGAGTCCTCATATCTTCGAGGAAGAACCTTTATATTCCCTTATCTATTTCTTTATGTCTTAGACGTTATGTGGGTTGCGTCCTAATGATTTTCATTCATGTCAAAGTTAGATGGTTTTTGAGACAATGTTATTAGAGATGTTTCCGTTTTAAAGAAATACCTTTCGGTTAATGTCAAAATAAAGTTTTAAATTCCCTACATTCATACATGATGTTATGTAATGAAGTTAAGTGGCTTGTACAAGACCTACGAGAGGTCAAGTACGCTGTGTTGCGAACCAAGGGTTGCCCTAACTTCTAGGGTGTACTTGTGGGTCGTGACATATACATTCAGACTAGTTGGGTATTCCCCATTATAAGATATTCACTATTTTTAGCTTCCACATAGTACATGTTTTATTTAGTTATTCTTAGTATATTTGATATATTCTAAACAAAGGGTTAGCTTGGGGTCATTCGTGATCCTAGGTCTCGTGTTATGTCAAAGGGGTATCCTCGAAGCGTGACAAACTTTGTATAAGAGAATCAGGTTCAAGAGTCCTAGGTTGTTTAAAAGTCGTACTAAATTGAGTCTCTTTCATAGGTGTGAAGTGAACCACATATATGAGAGGGCGCTACAAAGTGTTTTAAGAAAAACTTCATTTTCTTTGCTATTGTTATCATGTGTTATTACGATCAAACTTCTCCTTTCTAATCTATCATTATGCGTTTTAGATTAGGCCTGCTCGAAGGGCAAACATATGGAAAGATAATGCAGGAAATAATAACACATTTCCTCCATTTATGCATGATGTTATGTAATGAAGTCAAGTGTCTTGTACAAGACATCTGAGAGGTCAAGTACACCGTGTTGCGACCCAAGGGTTGCCTTAACTTCTAGGGTGTACTTGCGGGTCGTGACAAACATGGTACTAGAGCATAAGGTTATAAAATTTCCTTAGGATGTCTCAAAACCACATCTAATAGAGTCTTGTTCATCGTTGTGAGTAGCGACACACATATGAGTAGGAGGCTATGGGATGCATTGGAAACTTTCACTTCTTTTTTCTTCAAACCGTGCCATAGATCTGTCACGACCGAAATCTAGACCCCAGACGACACTGGCGTCGTTGACCTCTCAGAGGTCGTAGACAAGCCTACATACGTCATTCTTACTTCATCTAGGTTAATTTTAGCGGAAAATTTGGAACTTTTTGTTTCTTAACTTACTTATTAAACATTCTCATTAATACATAATTGTTCACCATCAACCATCTATATTTAGATCATCAAATGAAAGAAATACTGTAATATAGTAATAAAGATGTACTTGCCAAAATGGCACCAATACAATGTCTGAATAAAACAGGAAAGAAAGGCTAGTGGAACATGCTCCACTAGCTCAACTCTAAAACTAAGCGACAATATAAATGGCAGCATCCTCAAAATTCATGAGGACCTACCAAGTCCGAATGAATGCTCGATGTCGGGATAGCTTCAGCGTCAACCTGTAGCTCTAGCGTCCACCTGTGCCTGCACCTAAAATTGTAGAGTTGTATAGGGTTAGTACAAACTTGTACTAAGTATGGGAATATGCAAGCACACACCAAGGACATGCATGAGAAAATATAGCTCTTTCCTAACAACATGATTATGGGAAGTCAAGTCAGTGGACTTGTCAAATTGAGATTAGGAAAGTTAGTGAACCTTCCAAATTTGGATTAGGAAAGTTAGTGAGCTTTCCAAATTTGGATTAGGAAAGTCATGCCATGATAGTAACATGCATCATCATAATTATCATATTGCACACAGCACCTAACATCATACACATAGCACATATAATAGCACATAACATATAGCACATAGCTTCTTTCATATCATTCATTCAAATGCCATGAGACCTTGGAATCATGGACTTGACATTAAGACTTTCCAAAATGAGGGCTCAACATATGGTACCTCAACTAGGGAGTCTTCATTAGCAAACACAGAGTCTGCTTCATTCATTCATACGTACTTCATTTCATTTCGTTCATAGGCCAGTGTGAACACCAGCTATACCTAGGGTGTAGTTTAAGACTTTCATCGGGTTTGTTGTGCAATGATCAAGAATAACCTAATGTCATTACCTGAGTCTATCTCACCTCTTGATCATCCTATCCTAACAACTTTGGTATCATTCATTTTATTATGTGCTTCATTTGAGGCTGGCCTCATTCATTCATTGGGAACTTTAACTTTAACCGACATAGATCATGTGAGCATCATTAAATCCAGTGTCTCCCCCACACTGAAAAGAGGTGGAATCACCGGCCAAGGTGACCCAAAAACATGCTAGCGTACATGGGAATTTAACCCCGCCAGATCTCTATATTGGCAGTATAGGTTCGAAGACCAGGAGATATAAGGAGACCCATACCCGGCAAGCCGGAAAGTTTCATCTCATGAGAGTTACGTGAACCTCCGCCCTTCCCTAAAGAAGGCATCACCGCTCATAGCTAGTCTATCGGTGCTCAGTAAAAAGTTCCATTACATTCAACTCATACGTCATGGAAGCTGGCTTCTAGTGTGAGGACATCATAGCTCAATATATGATTTCTCATCTTAGCATTAGTATTAAGTGTGTTAATCTCAATACTTTCATTAGATTGTTCATAGAGACTGGTCTCTTCATTAACTTTACACTCTCATAGGTGAGTACGTTTTGGTAACATTTACTTAGGCTCATTTGAGATTGTTCTCATCTTTTACATTAGCCTCTTATCATGTTGTCACCTCATTCATTAACATTAGCACATTTGCTCTTCATAATTACTCTCCCCATTTTACGTGAATGTTCATTTCATCATATGCCAATATACTTGGCCATTTTTGTACACTCTTACTTAACCCTCCTAGGGTTTCGTCATTTCATTACATAATAATCATTTTCATTATATGCCAATACACTAGGCCATTTATTATGTTTTACACTCATACTTAACCCTTCTAGGGTTACATCATTTCATTACATACATGTTAGGTTCACTTCTTTAAAACGTATGCTAGACTTATGAGTCTATACACACAAGCCATGAGGCTTCATTTATAATTCGTTAAGTGATTCATACATTCCTAAGATTATGTAGTACAAGAATTATGTATCTTGTATATATGCCAAGATCTTGATTTTGATCTAAGTAGGTGGCATTACTCTTGGATATTTTGTTCACGTATGACTTTTGTATCAATACGGTAGTTTGGGCAAGGAAACCAAGTTCGAATCACTTGGATAACATTTACATTTTTCATTGATTTTATTTTTAATCTCCATGGTATTGGGACTCTAAATTGAACCCCAATATTAACATTGTATCATTAGTTTTCTACTTGGTTTTCTTCTTAAGTTGGCCGAAGGGTTGTGGGTTCGAACCCCCACAAACCCTTTTTATTTTTAATTGATATCCCATTGCCCAATTTCGCCTAAACCAAGAGTTTGTGGGATCAAACCCCCACAGCCTCTTTTATTTATTCTTAATTTTTTCGCTGGGATAGGGAGGTTGTGGGTTCGAACCCCCAAAGCCTCCTTATTTAAATTTTATTTTCGCTGAGACTGTGAGGTGGTTGGTTCGAACCCCCACAACCTCCTATTTTTTTTTAAATTAAAACTCCTTAGGCTAGGCGTTCGGCAGTGATGTTATGGTATCACGCCCCTCCAAAGTCAGTCCAACTCACCTAAAGTTTCACCACCTAGTCGACGGAATCTCCCCTTGCCTTAACGTTTTTGATTAGCTTGCTTTCTTAGATTTTTTTGTGAGTTCTTCAAGTGTGAAGAACTCTTGTTATAGCTTCAGTTTTTTCACTTTAATTGGCATAGAGAAAATAATGTAGTTTGAACGTGTGAGTGAGAGATAAACGTGATAGGAGAGTGTTACCATAGGTTTAGGAGTCTAATTCAAGACTTAGTCAAATAGGGTTTAATTAAATTAATAAAATATGATTAATTAGTTTAGTGAACTGACCATAATGCCCTTACAAAAAATCAGATTTTAAATAATAATTAAAACACCAATTGTAGCTTCCAATGGGGCTCGAACTCGGGTAGAGTGTCCCTTTGCGAGATGGATCATTTCAGGTCGACCTAACCCGGATTGATTCTTTAATTAAATTAATTAATTCCTTAGGGTAATTACACTATTTCCCTTGGCTTTGAAAAGCCATTTTACCCCTGGACCCTCAAAACCCAAGATTTCTTCTTTTTAATTCTGGTAAAGACTCCTTCGATTAAATCTTCGTTTTCGAGAGCCTTACTTGGTTGGTTCCAACCTTTCCAAGCTCAACTAACTCCCCAAGTTAGTTGGCTTTGTCGTAGAAAGGGTTCTGAGGTCTGGTTCTACGTGTATAAATCTGTGTGAACCTTGGTCTAATCACAAGCATTATTGACACCTTAAGTAATTATCTTATTCATTTTTAGGGTTGTTACAAGATCTATAAGCTCTCTCTCTTATCCCCTAGTTGATGGTCTTTCGGATGTGACTATTAGAAGGGTTATGCTACAAAGAGTGAGGGAGATAGTTTGGATGAAATGCCAATTATGGTTATTTGAGTTGATATAGTTAAGATGATGGGTTATGGTGTTGTTTTTAGTATTAGTGGGTTGCTCTATGTTATGTTGATGATTGGTAGGGGGCCATGAGGTGTTTTGATATATGTTGATATAATTGGTGGAATAGAGTGTTTGAGCACTACCTAGAAGGGGTGAGTGAATAGGCTCCTCTAATAGGGTAGAAGTGTAATTCACCTTGGTTTAAGAGTCACCTTGGGTGAAGGATGTGAAATCCAAGTGATGTTTAGAAATGAGTTAGCATATTCTTGCTCCAAATGGGGTAATGAGGTTGTTATGTATCCTTGATGTGCATAAGCTATGTATGCTAGAGGTTGTCACCTTTAGTGGTTTATTAATTATAAGAAGTTTAATCCCGGTTGCTAGGATCACGTAAGATTATGAATGGTGCCTAGTGAGAGTACCCTAAGGCTAGGGTTACAGGAATACAAGGCAAGCAAGTTGCTTCTAGTAATGTGGAAAGTGTTTGCCTAGCCAAGAATATGTTGGTTGCTCTCAAATCGAGGGTTCATCAAGAGTGATCTCCTTATGTCCCTTTCCGATAGGTGTCTCTTTATTAATTTATGAAAATTTTCAAAATTTCTTATTATTATGATTTGCTTTGTTGATTTTAATGTTTCCTTATGAAGAGGAATTGACGTTAGAAAGACAAGTGTAGATTATTGCCAAGTGGGGGATAAGGAGCCTTTGTATGAGGTTCTGTTTATATGGTTATGTTTAGCTTGAAATTGAATTTTTTTCCTTGATTTTGGTATGTGCATTTAGGTATAATGCATATATGATGTGATTTAAGTCTATAATAGGTCCTTTAAAGAAGTGTTTGAGAAGGTGTCATTCGAGGACGAATGTTTCTCAATTGGGGGATATTCTAACACCCCAAATATGAATTAAATGTAGCAAACGAATAACATGGGTATCATGATATTAAAAGTTACTAAAATGACTAAAAATAGTGTTAAGATTCAGTATGTAATGTTTTGAAGTGTTTGCAAGTGAAACGTCCAAGGACGTCCTAGACATCCGAAAACTAGTCGATGTTGAACTAGTGTGTCGTACTGTTTTGTAGTGAAGTTTTGGAGGATGATTTGAGGGTTAAATTGAGTATCTATGGCTCATATACGTAGAATGACATTTAAAGGGTTGAAATGTCTGAGAATGATGCCCCGGGGACCAGCCTAAGGGTCCCCGAGGAGGACCCAAAGATGGGCAAACGAGGCTGCCAAGCAACCAAGTTATGGAGGCTGTTGCGTGTCGCGCAGTGAGCACTAGATGTGCAAAAATATTGTCCTGTGATGCAGGACCGTCACAAAATATTCTACCTTGATATTGTCAGGAACCAAGACTAAAAAATGCCTCCGTGATGCCTAGTAAACTCCTAGATTTGGTCTTGTCATTTATAAGTCAAATTAGAATAGGTTAAATGGTCCAATAGATCCAGGGATCTTTTGGGAACATTAGGGATTAATTATTGGCGGTTATTTTAGGTATTTGAAGAGTATTTAATCATTACAATATCCATTAAACCCTACACTTCAAATCAAAACCTTTCTCTCCCGAAATTCTCCCAAAACCACCATTGAAGAAGAAGAAAAAGTGGAGGCTGTTTTAGGACGAATTGATCAAGGTTTCAAATGGGTTTAGTCTATAATCTAAGTTATATTAAGATTACTTATTCATGGATTCTTCCAACCGTGAAGACTACCGAGTTTCCCTTCAATTGTGAATCTAAAGAACCCCATCCAAGAGAGGGTTGTGATTGCATTGTGGGTAAGGTTTGATTGTTATCCCAATCTAGTGGGTAGCATTCTATGATGTTTATATGATGATTATATGTTGTTATCATTATGTTTCCATGGTGAATTATAGTAACTGCACATGGAATGTGATCATGGTGATTTTAGTCCATTAGAGACTAGATGAAGTTTTGATGTTGATCTTCTTAATTCAATTGTATTCTATACTATTTGATCATGATTGAATCACCTAGGTATGATTTGAACTTGACTTGATTGATTTAGATTGGTCTTGATAGAATGGAACCTTAAAGAGTCAATTATGGTTATATTCATCTAGCATTGAAGAGTGTGAGTAGAAAACTAAGGCTAGAATATCCTATAATATACCTATGAATAAAGATTGAATGAATTGATGAATAATAAACCTTAGGATGGTTGTGTTGGATGTAGATTTAGGATGATTTAATGAAAGTGATATATTCACTTGAGTATGGAGAGATTGTCTAAGACATCCCTCCACGAGGGAAAAGGTTGAGCAAGGCTTGACAAGAAAACGTTGGAGTATATTCTTGACTCAAAGTGGATATACAAAGAGACGGATATTCTTGCAAGGGCCCGGACTCCAAGTAGAAAGGAGAGAGACACCAAGTAATTGTGATGACTATCTACTTAGGTCTCATGAGGCAAGAGTCCTTCACGCACTAGAGTCAAGGTATCCTAGTAGAGATCTCCATATCCTATGAACTTAGAAGTGCTTGAGAAGTATATCGTAGTGTTCAAAGCAAGGAATGAACTTAGACATGCCTAAGGGGTATCTCGTAGTGTTCATAATATATGGATGAACTTAGACATTCCCAAGGGGTATCTCATAGTGTTCATGATTAAGAGATCAAGACATACCTTAAAAATTATCTCATAGGATCCATATGATTAAGGACTTAGAAATACTTACTGAAGTATCTCATATGTTCATAAGATAAACATGGGGGCTAGGCTCCAAAGTAAGAAGTAATAAAGAAAGAATCCAAAAGTAGTACCTTGCGTGAATGGTGTTATGGGTCATCATGAGTGCATTGCACAAGATATAACCTACGGTCACTAATGAAGAAGCGATTGAAGATAGAATTGTAGTAGAGTTTCCTTTCTTAGTATAGTAGACAAAATATGAGAGAATCTTTGTAGATGAAGTTAAGTTATAAAGAGGCTATGAAGGGTGAACATATTAAGGATGGTTTTCAAGAAAGCATTAGTATGTAGGGTAGTATGGCTGCCTTATGTACATTGCACAAGCATGTTTTAAGAGGACCATAAGAGTATAGTACTCTTTAGTAAGAATAACATAGGTCTTAATTATGATAGTGGATTATGATCAACAATGACCTAAGACAGGTACTTAGCTTTGGTAGTAGTATGGCATGCTACCTTAGCCTTGCACAAATATACTTGGAGGTAGCTTTTGGTTTAGTTCACTTGAGTAAGAAGGACAAATAAGTAAGAAAGTATGAACTCTTATATGTTTTATGATGCTTGAATATGCGTATGATATACATGTTATGCTTGTACCTTTATCTCTTATAATTATGTCTATTATTGACTAACCCTTTGAGATATCTTATGTTTGGTATGATAGTTTCAATACTTAGTACATATTGTACTAACACATATTTACTAACCCTTTGAGATATCTTATGTTTAAGAAGATTAAGTTGCTTGAAGGGTAGAGTTCGTAGGTTTCCAAGAAGAGAAGAAGTGGTGAGTCCTTATAGCTTAGAGGACGAATCTTTATATTGGCTTATGTCTTTCTTTATGTTTTAGACTTTACATAGGTTGCGTCCCTATGCTTTTCATTCATGTCTAATTTAGAAGGTTTATGAGACAATGTTTTTAGAGATGCTTCCGCTTTTAGTAAATACCTTTCGGTTAATGTCTAAATAAAGTTTTAAATTTCCTACATTCATAATGATGTTATGCAATGAAGCTAAGTGGCTTGTACAAGACCTCCAAGAGGTCAAGTACGGTGTGTTGCGAACAAAGGGTTGCCCTAACTTCTAGGGTGTACTTGTCGGTCGTGACATATACATTCAGACTAGTTGGGTATTCCCCATTATAAGATATTCACTATTTTTAGCTTCCACATAGTACATGTTTTATTTAGTTATTCTTAGTATATTTGATATATTCCAAAGAAAGGGTTAGCTTGGGGTCACTCGTGATCCTAGGTCTCGTGTTATGTCAAAGGGGTATCCTCGAAGCGTGACAAACTTTGTATAAGAGAATTAGGTTCAAGAGTCCTAGGTTGTTTGAAAGTCGTACTAAGTTGATTCTCTTTCATGGGTGTGAAGTGAACCACATCTATGAGAGGGAGGCTACAAAGTGTTTTAAGAAAAACTTCACTTCCTTTGCTATTCTTATTATGTGTTATTACGATCAAACTTCTCCTTTCTAATCCATCATTATGCATTTCAGATCATGCCTGCTAGAAGAGAAAACACATGGAAAGCTAATGCAGGAAATAATAACACAATTCCTCCACTACAAAACCATGAGGGTACAGATTCATAATTTTTAGAATTCAATCCAGCTATTTTAGCCAATCAAAACAAACAGTTAATAGTTCCTACAAACACAAATGGTTGATTAGTTGTAGTTTGGATTCGAGCCTTTGTGCGGATTAATATTTCTAGGGTGAAAGGCTAGTGATTACCCACATAACTTCATTGATAAGGTTAATTAGATTCTTGGGTTAATGCAAGTGACTGTTACTGAGAGTGTTCAGTTAGCATCATATAAACTTAACGATCTGTCTCATATCTGGTTCACTAAGTGGAAAGAAAAAAAGGGAGCGAAAGCAGCTCATCTGACTTGGGATTGTTTAACTAAAGCTTTTTTTGACAGGTTCTTCCTAAGGAAATTGAGAGCATCTAAGGCACAAGAGTTTATGAACTTGAAGCTGGGGTCAATGTTAGTGTAAGGGTATGCTACACATATGGTTGCCAATCCAAGGGCACAAATGACTAAGTTCCTATTTGGGGTATCCAATCTTGTGAATACAAAGTGCTGGAATGCCATGTTGTAATGGGATATTGATATCTCCAATCTCATGATTAAGGACAACAAGAAGGCTAGAACAAGGAATTATGAATACTCTCGCAAGAAGTTGAGTGGTGCGAATCTCTCACTGTTTCACCAAGGTCCACAACACCTTAATCAGCTAGTGCTACATTTCCCATGTTTTGATAGAATAAAATATGTAAGGCACAATGCTATAAGTTTCAAAGGAGTGCTTTAGGTAACAAGACCTCACCAATTTGTCTTGAGTGCTGTAAGAACAATCGAGGTGAGTGGTTTGAGGCAAGGAAGGGTGTTTTGGGTGTGGTTATTCTGACCATAGGTTGAAGGATGGCCCTTCTGCGAGGCAGGGGCGACAGGGTAACAACAACAGTCTCATTCTACAACTCCAGGAGCACTTATATGTCACCCAACTCAACAGGGTTCTTTGCCTTGTTAAGTTGGCGGTCAGTGCCAGAACTCATTTTATGTTGTCATTGGTACGCTACGAGTCTTTTATTTAGATTTTTATGCATTGTTAGGTACAGGAGCTATAATGTCTTTTGTAACTCCATATATAGTAGTCAACTTGGTTGTCTGTCCATAAACTCTCTCTAAGAACCCTTCTCAATCTCTACTTCAGTTTGTGACCCACTTATAACTAGATGGATATACATATATTTCCCTGTCACAGTCTCATAAAAAGTCACCTCAGCATATCTTGTGGAGTTAGAAATGGTATATTTCAACATCATTCTAGGAATGGATTGGTCACATTCCTCTTATTCCTCAGTTGATTGTTGAACTAGAATCGTTCAGTTTAAGTATCCAAACTAGAGTCTTTGATGGAATGGTAGTAGCTCACTTCCTATGGGTCAGTTCATGTCTTACATTAAGTCCAGAAAAATGATTTCCTAATGGTATATAAGGGAGTTTGAGCTTAGAACCGAGTGAACATGAAAAATTAGAGGGGAGCTTCGCATTTAGTAAGTCCCGCTTCCCACAAGAGAACCTTCACGTTTAGAAAGTATTGGTTCCCAAAATAGATGTTGTCTCATGAGATGGAAAACTCCACGTCTACAAAGTCAAGGTTTCAAGTAGCAATCTCCATGTTCCATAACTACGTTACCCAGTAGGTTTTAGCTTAGTGGATCCACTAGAATATCTATTATGTATAAATCTCCTACCTGTGCAAGTAGTATCCTGTATTTTCCGTGTGGGAGTAGAATACTGGGTTCTATGTATCTCACATGGTCTATGTCGGTTATTGCTATGTCTCCCAAAAGTTAAGAAATGAACTAATATAAGAATATGGACTCTAATCATAACTCCTTGAGGAGGTTACATAGTATAGGTAGGACTATGGACCCTACCCATTCATTGCACTAGTGAAATCTAAGAAAGGATAAGATTAGTACTTTCATGAAATGAAGACTTATGTTATGTATAATTTGTATAAATGCATGTTAAAGTAACTTTGTTATGTTAAGACATGAATTATGACTATGCATGTGAATTACACTTATTTCTTCTAATAGAGTTACTTAGTATATGTGGGGATATGGGACTCCATGTGTATATTGCACAAGTAAGCTTGTGAAGAGGTTGTGAGGGTTTAATGAGTTATGACTAAGGTTGTAGTAAATGAATGAGTCCTTATATGATGCTATGAAGAATGTGTCCCTATGTCTGGTGATAAATTAAGGTGTTGTGACTTGTTGAATATGATATTCCTAGTCTAGGTTTGCTTCTTAGGAACACTTGGAGTAAGTAGTATTAGGTAATGCTACCTACACATTGCATTAGTGTGACTTGGGGGTTGTCTTAGCTGGTGGTTGTTATGTGAAACTTATGTCCTATGATGTGCTCATGAATTTATGAATGTATGTGGTTTTGTTGATATAGAATATCTATGAAAGTGTATCTTAGGTGACCTTCATGTGATACATTGTACCAAGTAACTTGAGGGGTTGCTTAAGGAAATATGTGAAGGCAAAAAGAGAGGTAATGTGTAGTATGCATTGAATGTGCCTCAAAATGTGATAAGTGGCCTTATGTGTGAATATGAATAGTGTACATATCTATATGATGTATGTGAACTATATTGTAGTTGTTGTGCCAATGTTCATGAAGTTTACTAAAAAGACATTATGCATGATTTCTAACTAAATGTCATCTTTAAAATGTATGATTTTTGCATGGTTGCCATACTTAGTGCATTCTTGTACTTATACCAATCTTCTTCATCTATTTAAAGAAAGTTTAAGAGGTGATGGATAGGGGATGTCTCCTAAGTGAATAACTTGGATAGATCTTCCAATTTCAAAGAAAAAGGGATCCATATTATTCAAGTATTCCTTATATCAAGTTCTTATTCAAATTCTATAATAGTTTAGATATTATTTTATGTTAAGGGCGTTTTGCCTATCTTATTATATTGAGTTGTGTCTTGAGATGGCAAACGAGACTTAGAGTCTAATTATGTATTATGATATTGTATATATATATATATATATATATATATACATATTATATTGAGTTGTGTCTTGAGATGGCAAACGAGACTTAGAGTCTAATTATGTATTATGATATTGTATATATATATATATATATATACATATACGTATATATATATATATATATATATATACATATACGTATATATATATGTATATATATATATATATATGTATCTATATATATATATATATATATGAAGTTATGATTCTAGTATATGATGTGCTATGAAAAGTTTTTTTAAAATTTTCCGCTATTTTTACAATTATGCGATAAATGATGTCTATGGGCTTGTACAAGACCTCTGAGAGGTCAGGTACGTCATTTACTTCCAAGTGGTGCTCCTCGGTCGTGACAGAGAGTCTTGTAAGCTATGCGATAGGACCATAGAGCATCATCAAGCTTCCTTGACCAATCCGTTCAATTGACATTCACAATCTTTGCCAAAATATGCTCTATCTCTCTATTGGACACCTCAACTTATCCACTAGTCTGCGGATGGTAAGGAGTGGAAACGTTGTGGCGGACAGAAAAATTTATTGCAAAAGTGAGAACCTCCATCTCTGAAAAATTGCCCAAGGGGTATCGAATCTGGAAAACATATTCTTTTTCAAGAATGCAGTGACACTCTTTCCTGCATTGTTGGGGAGTGCCATTGCCTCCAGCCATTTCAATACATAATCAAGCGCAACAAGAATACACTTCATTGTGTGCGAACTCACAAATGGACTCATAAAATCAATGCCCCATACATCAAACAACTCAATCACCAATATCAAATTCGTAGGAAGCTCTTTCCTCTTTGAAATGCCACCTTCTCTTTTATGAATGTCACAAGACTTGGCAAAATCATGAGAATCTTTGTGTATGGTAGGCCCATAGTATTCAATATGCAAGATCTTATGCACAATACAAATACAACTATAGTTATCACATCCTGGGATCACCCTCTAGATGTAACATGTCGTACTTGACCTCTCGGAGGTCTTATACAAGCCCATAGCTATCATTCATCGCATTGCCATAGTAAATTTAGCGGAAAATTTAAAACTTTTTATAGCACATCATATGCTGGAAACATCATTTCATATATATAAAATATATACATATTTAGACTCTAGTCTCTTTTTGACATCCTAGACTCAACATCATAAGAGTACCTTAGGGACACGACTCTTATAACATAATACATAAGTATAATATTAAAGAACATTATAGTAAAACATAAGTAGGGAATCCAAGAAACTTAAGGACCCTTTTCCTTGAGCTTGGGAATCACATATCAAGATCCTCAATCATAGAGACATACTTTAAGCATTTATAAACTACACTTTGTGTAAAAAATAGAGAAGAATGGTTTTAGTACAAGAATGCACTAAGTATGACAACCATGCAAAAACATGCATTTAAAAGGGACATTTTACTTGAAATCCATACATGATGCCTTTCTGTGAAAACATCATAAAACCTTTACACAATAGCATTTATATCATTCACATACTTCATTTAGACATATTCAAAGGCCACACATCATATAAAATCACACATAGAATTTAAGGCATTTTAGAGTCACATTACAGTGAAGTATTTTCTTCTTTACAGTGAGCTATCTCTTTTTACAGTGAACTTCTTCTTTTAACTCATCAAATTCCCAAGTTATCATCTAGTGATACTTGGTGCAATGCATTACCTTAAGGTCACAAGGAAAACCACACATACAACTTACAAAAGCCAACAGATACCACCACAGAAGTATAGCACATTATAGACCCATTCAAGTCAAGACCATAAGGCATTATCGTGAACTTTACTTATTATGCACATATACACTCCTTACTTCACATACAACATTATAAAACCTTACTCACAATCCCAATATAAGTCTACTAGTGCAATGTACATGTGAAGCCCCATAACCTCAGACATACTTAGTAAACCTATAACAAGATCACAAGCCTTAACATCCAATTCATACACCAACATAGTAAGTAAAGATAACTTCATTCATGTCAAGCAAGACCTTCATCATATACTCAATATGACCACCGTTATTCATATCATCACATCATGTAGACACTAAAACAATGTCATGCAAGAGAACCATAATATATGCACATCCATTAGACCACCTTCATAGAACTCCCTTAGAGAGGTACTTGTGCAATGTCTAGATGGGTTCATTACCTCCACCTATCCTAAATATCTTCTCTAAGGTTATCCTAGTTAGGGTCCTTTACTTTACTTTAACTCCATTGTCCATTTTATACTAGGGAAGCTAAGCCTTAACCGACACTAAGACCATGGGTGCTAAACATAGAAATTGGTGTTGTAGAGCCTTACACCAATGGAAGGTGTTCCACTTAGACAAAGTAGAACCTTAACATATATCCTAGCATACTTTGTGAATTCACTTGCTATATAATATGTGGGAATCATATTTATGGAACTAAGAGATATACATGACCCTTTACATGCTCACTAGCATTGGAGCCTCATCTCATGAGAAAACATGGGTGAACCTTCCTCAAAGGGAAGTCACAACCTCATGTGGAACCATAGGTGAATATCCCTCAAAGGGTAGTCAACACTCAATAAGGAACAAATGGTGAATCTTCCTACAAGGAAAGCCAACACCACTCATTGTCAAGTTAACTCAATGCTAAGCAAAGTTCCCTTTATTAAAAGCCTTCATTAACATTAATTTATAAAACACAGGCTTAGGATATTTATTCCTCATATGCTTATAGCAATTTAAAACACCTATCTTGCTTTAGAGTACTCTTGAGCACACCTTTCAAGGCCCTTCTATTGACTAGACCTTCATACATGTGTGTGTATAGTTATATGTGACCAAACAATTAAGATAACACATAAATATCGCACATGTTCATATATCAATGCATAAGTCTATAGGTATAACTATATGACCAATCCTTTCATATAAACACATTAAGACACTATGCACATTCATACTTCATCATATCATATAAGTCATATTTATAATATGCCCATACATTAATTTTCATGTACATAGAAACAAAACCTAGGAACTATCCTATCAAGGTACACATGTGCCATGCATAGACAAGGTCCCATACCCTTGCCCACACTAGTACACCTATCAAGTAATCCTATTTAAGGAAACACATATCATACTTTCATAAAAATAAGCTTAACATGCATAGTAGTGGATGCTACTGAATATGAGAACTACCTTCCATTTAGACACCATGACTTATACTACTTGTAAGCATGCATGTAAACTTAGGGTGTGTGTACATTGGTCAACATGATCACATAATGGCTATCAAAAACACATTGAGGCAGCCACCCTTTTAGACCATATTACACTTTCAAGCATAGACCACCCAACACATTTAACATAGGAGAGAAGTCAACTTCATATTACACTTAAGACTCCTAACTTTGCCTATTCATGCATTCACATAGGGGTACATAGGTAAGGGATCCTTTAACCATTTTAACTTATCAATGGCAGCACATACATTGTACCTTGACATAAATATACACATGCGTATACCTATATTACAACTAGAATAGGAAAATAGGCATAAACTTCACATGTGATCATCATAAACACACACTCATATATTTATCAATTTTCCTTCAAGGCCATGGTCAACAAATATATAATGACAATAAACTAAACACCGCCACCATAAGTGGACCATACCACACAATGTCATACAAGGCTTCATCAATTACAATAATATAAGAAAAGTAGAGGAGATAATCATTCTTACAAATTTCTCACCCCTTTGATCATCATTGATCAATAAACCTTGTTCATCAACAATTCATATATAGGGTAGTAGCTATATGTACTTTAATCATAAAAGAAACCATGTTCTTTCATTTAGACACCATGAACCTTTTCTACTTTTAAGGATGCTTTAAGTGTGAGTGTGTGTGTACATTGGTCGACATGATCACATAATGTCTATCAAGAACACATTGAGGCAGCCACCCTCTTAAGACCACAATACACTTTCAAGCATAGACCACACAAAACGCACAATAGCATTGGAGACAAGTCAACTTCATATTACACTCAAGACTCCTAACTTTTGCTATGCATGCATTCACATAGGGGTACATAGGTAGGGGTAATCATTCCTTAATAATCATTAATGGCAGCAGATACAGATAACCCTAACATAATTATTCACATGCTTATAACAATAGTGACATAACCTAGATTCACAACTAGAGTAGAAGACTAGGCACAAGTTACACATAAGGTGATCATCATAACCACACACTCATATATTCATCAATTTTCCTTGAAGGTCATAATCAACACATATATTGATTGATAAAAAATAACTACCGCCACCATAAGTGGACCATACCACACAATGCCATACAAGGCTTCATCAATTATCAATACTATAAGAAAAGTAGAGAGGAAGAGCCTTTCTTACCAATTCATCAAGTTTTTATCATCATTGATCAGTACACCTTTCTCATTATAAATACATTATAGGGAAGTAGATAAATATACATTTAACATGAAAGAAACCATGTACAAGTCACTACAAGATCATACTACAATCTAATACAATACATCACATATATACTAGAAAGTAGAGAGTTATAGATCATCAACAAATGTCCCTAGTCTTGTTCATCAATCATATTGTATAAATAATATAGATTTATGGATGTAGATAAAGATATAGAACATCATAGCTAAATCATGCTTCATCCAACCTAGAATATAGATCACAACATATACATTACTCTATCGAGTCTATAGGCTTGATGGACCTAAATCAATCTTTACAAATTTAATTGTTATCCATTCATATTTGATCAATTATATTTAATTATCATCACATTACACATATAGGCAGTAGCTAAGACAATTCACTATAATCGAGTCATATAACAGCCATCCTAACGTCATGATCACAAATTACTACATGATAGAATAGAAGAACCTTGATCAATTCATACCAAGCCTTATTTACTTTGATCATATAAGGTTTATAAACACAAATCAACCATAATATTAACCTAAGGCAGTAGCTACAAGCATCTTAACATAATCGAATTCAACTTTTATACATTTAAAGATCAAGGTTACAGTGATCATATTGAGGCGTAGGCTAGCCATGTTCATATCTTCATAAATTGATTCAATTGGATAGTTCATTAATAATTCACCATCAATATACTTAAATGATAGTAGATATGAGCAATTAAACGTAATAGAATCACAATTCAATCAATAAGAAGACACGATGACAATGCACATGCAACGGCTAAATAGAGTTTTGGAAGGGACACGGTTTCACAATTCAACTGGATTAAAATTCACGTTAAAACCAATACATTATAATCAATTCATAATGATTTATACTTTAAAAATGTATTTAGAAAGAACCCATGGCTAGATTGAAAAAGGAGAAGTTTGATCATAAAATCTCTTTTGAAAACTTTGAGATTAAGTCTGTAGATGGGAGCATAACTAGAGATGAAGGATCACCATACATTATTATAGAAGAAAATCTCTAAAACTTGATGAAGAATCCATGGAAATCCAAGCTCCAAGCTATTCTTACGCTTCACCTTCAATGGAGGTTTCTAGGGAGAACATTTTTGGAGGGAAAGTCTAATTTGTGTGAATTGGATTGGGAATGGGTTGATCACGTTTTTGATCACTTTAATACACCCAAAAATAATCAAATAAACCATGTATGGTCAGCTTAGCACGTGGGGGGAATTTCCCATTCACCCCATCAATAGGCAGCGTGCATGACAGTAATTGAAGGTCTGCAACGAAGGACCGTTCTGTGCCTTCCGTCGTTTGGGTCTGAGGCTGTCATATGGCTAAGACTTCTCCAGGCTAAGTGCCCATCGATTCCTCCTGATCGACGGGGCTTCAGTGCACTGATGAGGCGTCATTTGGCTAGTCTATTGAAACTACTAATGCAGTGTCTCGACAGCCTTTGGGTCCTTCTTGAGGGCCTCTTGTGGGGTCCTTGGGAAGTCATACCCGGAAGTTTACAACGTAAATATATACCTTAACATGTTTAATACCATACATTCAATTTTCACCAAAAATGAACACATAAAACTCATCCAAACATGCAAGGCACACTTAAGACACACATGAACGTCTCTAGTGCTAACTTTCAGACGTCTTAGACGTTTGAACTCCAAACTTCATGAAACTCCATATACTTCCTATAAACGTAATTATAACTCATTTTAAGACTTTATAAGATTATGAAATACAAATATAATCATGTGTGTAGACATGCGGCACATAGTGACTAGTCGTTGAACGTCTTGGTCGTCCCTTCACGTTTGGCTTCCAATTCACCTCAAACTTTACACACTTCATCAATACCATATTATAAACAATTTTAGGAACCTATACCCTTATGAAGAACATGTTAGTCTCTAGACACCCTAAATCTTTTTGGGGGTCTTACAATAGTTCCCACAAATAAGTGAAGAATTACACGCTTCAAGTACACTCAACATGTCAACCTGGGCAGAGAGCGACGAATAATCCCATCAGCAATTTCTTTACAGCATGCATAAACTTCTTCCTTTGGTAAAAATACAAATTCGGAGGAACCATATCACTTTCTAAATAATTAGCAAAGTCTGCAAACAAAGGAGTCAAATCGTGAGAGGCAACCAATGCATGTTCATTTGGAATAACATCATTAATTTCAGACCTATCACCATGCTCGAGCAAAGCTTCCTTATCCAATCTAGACAAGTGATCGGTAACCAGATCCTCTATTTCCTTTATATCATTCACCACAAAATCAAATTCTTGCAACAACAACACATATCTAATCAGTTGTGGTTTTGCATCCTTCATAGCCATCAAATACCTCACTATAGAATCGTTACTATGTGCTATGACCTCTATACTAAGCAGGTAAGATCGAAATTTCTCAAATTCAAACACCATTGCAAGAGGCTTTTGCTCGGTCACAGTGTAATTCTTCAGGGTTGTGTTTAGGCTTTGCTTGCATAGTAAATTGGTTGAAGTGTCTTTTCACACCTTTGTCCCAATACTACGCCAAGCGCTACCACACTTGTGTCACACATGACCTCAAAAATTTCCCTCCCAATCTAGCAGAGACTAACTTCTTTTTCAACTCTCCAAATGCTCTTAGACCAGCATCATCAAAATCAAACTTACTCTCCTTTTAAAGAAGTTTGCACAACGTATGTGCAATTTTTGAGAAATATTTTATGAACTTCCTATAAAATCCAGCATGCCGAAGAAAACTTCTCACACCTTTAATAGAGATAGGTACGGAAGATTTTCTATTACCTAAAATTTAGATCTATCAACCTTACTACCTTTATCAGAGATCCGATGCCCCACCACTATACCTTCTTTAACCATAAAGTAGAACTTCTCCCAATAAATCACTAAATTACAGTCTTCACACCATTTAAGTACCTACGCCCATTTATCCAAAAACCAATTAAAAGACTCACCTACTATTGAGAAATCATCCATGAACACCCTATAGTGTCCTCTATGATATCACAGAAAATCGACATCATACAACGCTAGAAGGTCGATAGAGCATTGAACAACCCAAATGGCATGCATTTGAAGGCAAAGGTCGCATAAGGGAAAGTGAAGGTGGTCTTCTATTATTCTTCTAGATCTATAGAGATTTGATTGTAACCCAGATAACCATCAAGAAAACATTACAAACCCTTACCCGTAAGTCTATCTAACATATGGTCGATGAATGGCATAGGAAAGTGGTCCTTTGGTGACCAAACGTTCAACTTCCGGTAGTCCATGTAGACTCTCCATATGGTCCGTATCGCGTCGGAACAAGCTAGTTTCTCTAATTAGGCAACACATTAATACCACCCTTGTTAGGCACACACTGAAAACGACACACTCAACTACTATCTGCAATAGGATAGATAACTCCAGCGTCTAACCACTTGATGATCTCCTTGTTTACTACCTCTTGCATATGCAGATTTAGTCTTCTCTGGTGCTTGATACTAGGCTTATTATTTGGCATAAGTTGGATCCGAATAATTTGCTCAATATTCCACCCAATAGCTTGCTTAAACCTCATCAACACCGATACAAAAAACTCTACTTGTTGCCCATTTAGATCTGTCACAATGATGACGGGTAGAGTATCATCTCTACCTAAGAATACATACCTCAAACGTGGGGGTAAATCCATGAGATCCAATTAAGGCGCCTCTTGAACAGACGATCTCGTCAGTGTGGACTCATGATTCTTCATATCTTACTCCCACTTCTTTCTCTTCGAATAATATTTTCACCTTTCAAATGCGGCAACGAACTAATCATACTCTTCAATACCATCACTTTCAATGTTTATCATGAGTGCTGCTAGTGTCTCAAAACCCAAGCTCTCTTTAATATGCACCTGAGACCCACTCTCAACTCTACGT
Organism: Solanum sitiens; assembly: GCA_016801875.1. Lineage (NCBI taxonomy): Eukaryota > Viridiplantae > Streptophyta > Magnoliopsida > Solanales > Solanaceae > Solanum > Solanum sitiens. Next base: position 306,102 of record JABWTJ010000961.1, read on the forward strand.
GTTATAAAAGATACCGATTGAAGTTCACCACTCTTTCTCATGGACCTACTTGAAAGTTTCTTCTTTATTTTTGAGTCTCAACTTCATCTTCCCTTTTTCAATACAAACCAAAACACACTTAGTGGCAATAAATGGTCTCCCAAATATGATGGAAACCTCAAATTCAACCTCACAATTAAGAATAACAAAATCTATCGGAAAAATAAATGACTCCACTTTCAATAGCACATCGTGAAGTATACCAATGTGCCTCTTAACAGTTCTATCGACCATGAGAAACCACATTGTAGTTGGTTTTGGATCTCCCAATCCCAACTTATTAGAGATGGACAACAACATGATATTTATGCTAGCACCAAGATCAAACAATGTCTTAGAAAAGTGGAATAACCCAATGTTACATGAAATATTGAAAGCAACGGGATCTTTCTTCTTCTACACAAGGGACCTTGTAGCAATAGCAATACAATGTTTTAACCTATAATCAACTTAAAAACTCATGGACCTCTTCTTTGTCACCTTGTCCTTCATAATCATAGAATACACATGCATTTTCTCTAAAGCTTCTGTCAACAGAACATTGATGGAAAAATGCTTCAACATAGTAAAAGACATGTGGTACCTGCCTTGTCCTGTCTTCTTTACTAACCAGCAGGAGGTGGAGGTATAGGTATGGTAACAACTTTCTCAATTACCACCACTTCTTTTTATGTAGCATTCTCAGACTCTCTACTCACCTCAACCATATCATAATCTTTACTAGTTGCACTTTCCACTCCACATGGCGTAGATGGATGAATGATTTTCTTACCCCGCGAGTAGTGACTGCCATACAGTGCCCATCATCCTTTTGATTTTGGAATTGTGGTTCATAGAAGAGTACCAAGGTTACGTGGGTTCACTGTTGTAGAAACATGCGTCATCTGTTGCTCAAGATTCTTTATTGACACTGCATGGGTATCAAATTTTTTACCATTACCAGGAAAGTCATTTCACATCTCTTTCACATGCTTATCATTCACATTCAACCTTCTCATCATCTTCTTCATCATATCCTCAATACGTAACATATTACCTCCAACTTCCATAGGACCAGGTTACTGATATGGAGGAGGAACATAATGCCCAACCGAATCATTTTTGATGCCATAGTTTTTCTGGTTGTAGTTGTTGTCACCATTGTAGTTCCCTTCCCGGACATATTGACCCTCTCCGATATAGTTATCATATTTCTGACCCCATTGTTTCCTTTACCTTGGCGCTAATTTTCCATGTTGGAACCTTGTGCGTTTGGTCGAAAACCCCCGTATAATCATTCCCCACATACCAACCCTTTCCAGTTCTCATCTCTGCCATCTCCTCATGAATATTATCGACGGATTGGTTAGTTATGGCTTTCACATAAAATGTATTTCTCCCAGTATCTGACTTTTGAAATCTCAAAGATTTGTTGCTATGAGAGATCTTATCTAGTTACTCTACAATATACTAAAAAGTGCATTCACCATAAGAAACCTCAACAATAGTATGTATCACATCCTTACTGTTTTCGTCCAACCCTCGGTAGAATTATTATTTCAGTGACTCATCTTCAATGCGGTGATACAGAACACTTCTTACAAAAGCGGTGAACCTATCCCAAGAACTACTCAGAAACTCTCCAGGTAGTGCCAAGATGTTGTTTGTCTTATCCTTTTTGTGTAGCTTTTCGGACACTAGAATGATTTTTTTATGAACGCATGTATCAATTAGTGCTATGTATAGATTGAGTTTTAAGGAAGTTCATTAAACCAAAAAGTCGCATTGCTGCTCAATGATAGAGGGAATACTCGCAACTCATAACATCCATTTCCTATTTCGGTCGACCTACCAAACTTTTGCAAACCACCCTAGCTGGGGTATGTGAGCATGAGGGTCATCCGATGCAAAACCTACAAATAAGTCTCTTGTCGTGAGCATCTGCATCAAGCTACTAGTCACCACAAAGATATGACCCAGTGGTAGAGGAGGTAATACAAGAGGTCTATTAGAATCAACAAAATCAAAGTTTACCCTGTAGTTGTTATCTGGTTGTGGCCTTGGTGTCTCTTGAACCCTCAATGCATCTCCCAGTCGACTCTCCACTGGAGCTTGATTATTCTCATTCACGACCCTAGGAGGTTGCAACCCATCCATCACCTAACTCTCTTTTGATAGGATTTATGGGTTCCCCTTGTTTATTCATTCTTTGTAGTGTTCTATTCAGTTTTGGATCGTAGTGAGTAAGTGGTTCTTGTTGACAACATGTACTTGAAATACACTAGAGTTGGAACCCAAGAGACAAAAACAAAAGAAAAATAAAAACTTGGAAATATTTGACTAAATTTCAATAATGTAGCGTAAACTTAATCTAAAAGGCAATTTCCTTGATAGCGGTGCCATAATTTGATACGCTCAAACTATACCTCCCTAAAGAAGCATAAACAATCATTATCAAGTAAAGAATCCAACTTGAAGGTTTTGGTCGATCCCATGAGGAAAATCTTTTAGATTCAAACTTAACTAACGATCATATTTGTTTAGCCAATGTATTACCAAAAAAATGTAATTGGGGGGGGGGGGTGTCACATCCGTGAAGTACCCCCTTGACGTAACCGGTGTTGTCGTCCTTTGAAAGGACTAGTACTAGCCTCTTAGCATTCATCATTACATTCATAGGTTAAAAATGTGGAAATTTAAAACTTTTATTCTATATCTAACATGAGGTTTACATAGATCTCTCACATACACATAATATATTCATATCGAGTATACATAGACCCTTCATATAAGAAGATTACATAGTCTTCTACTTTTATGGAACATATATGCATAAGATACATAACATAGTCTTCCAACGGATGTCTCATCTCATAAGCATATAAACAAGAGTATAACAATTGGTCATAGCCAATACATCAATACGATAAAATCCACATATAGGCTATACAATCTTCGTACTCAAATGAATGAGAATGAGCAAAGTGTCTTTAAGACTAATCAACATCCAATGCTAGAAAGTGGCATTGTCCTCGAAGTGGTGAGGACCTACCCAATCAGGAGAATGAGAATCCAAGTCTTCCATCAAAAGTCGTCACGAACCCTTCAACGATCAGAACCTAAAATGTTGGGGCAAAAAATGAAGAATGGGTTTACCACATCAGTTGTACTAAGTATAGGACCATATACACATATAACATAGAAATCATGCTAAAAAGGGATATTTCATTAAACCATGCCAATTTACTTTGAAAAGCCTTATGCACATTCAAGAACAAATACAAGTCAACAATACATATTCATTAAGTCAAGACCATATACATCACAAGACAAACAATATTAAGTCTTGTCAATTCAACATGAATACAAAATAATTGAGCACATAATGAAGACAACTCTATCATCAAGTTATAATATCAACAAGCATGTATGAGAGTTCAACATCATAACCAAAGCAATACCATTACTCATGAACCTCATTAAGTCTACTAGTGCAATGACTAAGGAAAGCCGCATAACCTTACTAAATAAAGTAAACCTTATAAGAACCACAAACAATGCCCAAGTTTATATAACATATCATTTAAGGGTAAATATCATAATACTTTAGCAATAGAGACCAAAAACATGTTCATCACATACTGTCATTAACATGTAAGATCATCATATACATGTCATTTACATTTGTAAGCATATACATACATAAGAATATCCTTCTAAGACTTCCCTCAAGGCTAACTAGTGCAATGTATAGGTAGAGTCCCATACCCCTACCTAGACTAAGCTAAACCCCTTAGGTCATCCTAGTTAGAGTTCAATTCATTACTTCATTTTACCTTATGGGAACATCTTTCCTTAACTGACATAGACCAAATGAGCTAATGTGGAATCCGCTATCATGGAACCCTACACCAAAAGAAGGCGGACTACTTGCCAAGGTAGTACCAAAACATGAACAAATTATCTATGTGGATCCACTAGCTAGTATTCCTATGGGGGCAACATAGTTCAAGAACTACGAGATGTAGTTGGGACCCTTTTTCTGATACATGCATTTGAGTCTCCAATCTCATGATTACATTAGTGATCCTCCCTTACCTATGTGGTAAGGGACACTCCTCACTGTAGTTCACTGGTGCCTACTCTATGTTGTCCAGGGTCTATCCTGAATCACACTCACCTTTTCGAAAGCCTCTTGAATCAGATCTGTACCCCGCGGCCTAGACTCTATTGACTCAAACTAGATAAGGCCTTGAACAAGGCCATGTAAATGCTATAATGGTAGTTGTTGTTATACGAAAACTCCGCAAAAGGTAAGAAGTGGTCTCAATGACCACAAAACTTAAAAAAAGAAGCCCATAGTATGTCCTCAAGGACCTGAATAGTACGCTCTGACTAACCATCTATCTGCGGGTGGAAAATTATGCTAATGTCAACCCCGGTGCCCTACTCATACTGAAAGGTCCTCCAAAATCTAAACGTGAACTGAAAACCACGATCTGATATAGTAAAAATTGGCACCCCATGAAGTCGAACCACCTCCCGAATGTAGATACGAGCCAACCTATCCGTACTAAATGAAGACTGAACTCCCATTCAAGCCAAGACGCATCCACGATTTGAGATATATAACCGAACCATGCTATTGGATAAGAAATGAATGTCTAAAGACAAGGGTCTCTCTTCCACAGATAAGAAGGCTAAACTACCCTTAGTCATCAGCTTTCGGCTCAAGGCATCCGCTACCACGTTTGCCTTTCCTAGATGATAGAAAATAGAGAGGTCCTAGTTCTTTAGGATCTCAATCCAATGACTCTGCCTCGAACTTAAGAATCATGTGATCGGTATAGATCTCACATCGAACTCCATACAAGTAGTGCCTACAAATCTTAAGCGCAAAAACTACCGGCGCCAACTCCAACTCATGGGTGGGGTAGTTTCACTCATCGACCTTAAGTTTCCTCGACGCATAAGAAATACCCAACCTTACTGCATCAATACGCAACCCAAACAAACAATGGATGCGTCACAATAAATCGTGAAGTCCTCGCCCTCAGCTGGAAGAGTCAATATATGAGCAGTAGTAAGCAACTCCTTATGCTTCTGAAAGCTCATCTCACACTCTTCTGACCACATAAAGGAAACATACTGGCGAGTCAACCGAGTCAAAGAAGCTACAGTAGTGGAAAATCCATCTACAAAGAGCTTGTAGTAACTCACTAACCCGACGCAGCTACGAACCTCAATAACAGAAGTAGGGATGTCCCAACCACGATAGCTTCAATCTTTTCCAGATCAACCATAATACCCTTCTTGGACACCACATTCCCCAAGAATGCTACAGAATCAAGCCAAAACTCTCACTTTGAGAACTTTGCATAAAGCCGCTGATCTATCAATGTTTGGAGCACTAACCTCAAATGTTGCTCATGCTCACTCCGGCTGTGTGAGTATACAAGTATGTAATCAATGAAAATTATAATAGGGCATCAAGAAGTCAACTTTTCTCCATAAATCTTCAAGTAATATCAACATATGGGAACTCTTCACCTTTGGTATTCCTTTCACCAAAGGGTTTTTTCAAAATTGATTTCAAAAAGATGAGTTTCATATGGGTTTCTTTATAATCCGAGATTGATCTTTTAAATTTTGTTTTTCTTTATTTCTATTGGTTATTATGGTTATATCATGATGTATTATTGTTCAATTATGGTAGTTCTTGAAAATAAACCTAGTATTGTGGAAGAGATGATGAATTGATCCTAATTCCCTAACCCTAGGTTATAAACTAGTGTTTAATTGATTAGTGTTGATGCAATTGACTTAATTATTGTGTAAATTACTATTGTATAATGATATTACACCTATTATTGGATGAAATTTGTTGGTTGATGGTAAGACCATGGATGATGGATTTTGAAGGAGATAAGGTAGGTCTTTGTGATCTCAAACCTTTACTTCAATTATGATGGCTTGGACTTGGTAATGAATTTCAATTAAAGTATAGCTTGTGCTTGGATTTAGTAGTTTTTGGTATGATGATGTAATTGAAATGTATTGATTATGTTTATTATGGGATTTTGATTAAGATGTAATGTTATAAGGTTGGTTATGAAGTACCTATGTGCCTTACTATGATATGATGACATTAGTGTTTTAATCTCACATATGAGGGGTTTATTGAAAGGATGTTCTCATTCAATTTCTATTGAGATAATGAATATGACAATACAAGGAGTAGTCTCCTATGACCTAAATTAAGTTATGATTGTTAAAGAATGACATTTGAAAAGGGACTCTATCTTAGCAACAAGTGAACTAGTAGTGAGGAGTGTCCCTTCCCAAGTAGAAAAGGTAGGTTCACTAATGTACTCATGAGATAGAGATTTCAATGTCAATGTCATAAAGAGGTTCTCAAACATGTCTCCTAGTTCTTGAACTATGTTTCTTCCATAGGAATACTAGTTCCTAGATGCTATGTTCATGTTTTGCTACTACCTTGGCAAGTAGTTCACCTTCTTTCGGTGTAGGGTTTGATGACACCGGATTCCACATTAGCTCATGTGGTCCATGTCGGTTAAGGAAACTGTTCCCGAAAGTAAAATGAAGTAATAAAGTAAACTCTATATAGGGTGAATTAAGGGGTTTGACTTAGTCTATGTAGCGGTATGGGACTCTACCTATATATTTCACTAGTTGACCTTTAGGGAAGTCCTAGAATGATGTTCTTATGTTCTTATGTTCTTATGCTCTTATAAAGTGAATGATATGCATATGTTGACTTTACATGTTGATGATATTGTATGATGTTGGTTTCACTTATGAACATGTTATTGGTCTATATTGCTAAATATGATGATGAATACTCATGAAGTCTTATTATGTGAAGTTAGACATTATTTATGATACTTTGGTTGGTTTACTTGTTTGAGTGGGGTTATGGGGCTTCACTTGGCCATTGCACTAGTAAGCTTGGTAAGGGGTTATGAGTAAGGGTTTTACTTATGTTATAATGTTATGAACTCTTGAAGATGCTTTGTTGTTATAACATGATGTTGGAGTTGCTTTGGCTATGGTTCTAATATACTATACACATGTTGACTTGACTTTACTTGATGATGTTTGTCTTGTGTTGAATTATGCTATTGTCTTAAAGAATATATGATTATTGTCTTATATGTGTTCTTGGTTGTGCATAATGCTTTTCAAAGTAACTTGACATGGTTTCTAAAAATTGTCCCTTTTAGCATGATTTGTATGTTTGGGTGTCATATGTTTCTATACTTAGTACAAGTGATGTACTAACCCCTATTTCTCCCTTTTTCCCTACCATTTTCATTTCCGGTTGTTGAAGGGTTCATGGACAATTTGCAAGAAGTCTTGGATCATTTCTCCAATTGTGGGTATGTCTTCAAGATCCGAGGATGATGCCTTTTCTCATTCTACCTATGTGACTTGCTATAGTCTAATGAAATTTGTTTAACTCTTATTGTTCAAGACATTGTTGTAAGCCCTAAGTGGCTATTATAAATTTGTGCAAGGGCTATGCCCGAATTGTTCCATTCCGATTTAGATTGTTTTATATGAGACATCTCTATTAGACTCTATGTTGTGTATATTGTACATGTGACATAAATGTAGAAGCCTTTTTAAGCTTCCTATGCGAGTATTTTAAGTAAACTCCATATGTAAATATTATGTGTAAGTGAGAGGTCTATGTAAACCTCATGATGTAGATATAGATGAAAAGTTTAAATTTTCCATACTTTTTAACCTACGATATGTAATGACAAATTCTACGAGGCTAGTCTTAGTCCTCTACGAGGACGACGACGTTGGTTACGTCTAGGGGGTGCTCCCCGGATATGACAAACTTTGTATCAGAGCGTGACGTTGAATATATTTAAGATCGATGTCTCAATAAACAATATCTATGTAGATTCTTATTCATATTTTTTAAAGCACACCGCTCTTATGAATGAGAGACTATGTCATGCTTAGGAAATTCTCATCTTCTTGTAATCCCTATGTCATGCCTGTAGAGTCTTACTTTATGTGCTTTCACCTAAACCTTTTATCTTGGTAATAATTCTGACTTCTATAAGGGTAGCCATAAGAAAGGTCCAAGAAGGGATTGCTAATGCGGGAGCTCATGAAAACCAATCTCCTCCACAAGACAACTAAGTGTCTCCACTTGAACAAGTTCCTATGTGTGATCAAGTCTCGGTTGTTCCTCCATCTATGACGGATGGAAAGATAAGGTCGGCCTTTCTCAACTTGGCCCAAACCATGACCCGTCAAGCGAATGCCGTCACTTCTCATGTCCAACCTATGACGGCTCAAGTGAATCAGAATGTTAAACCCCGAGTGCCTCAACATGCTTGTAATATGGTTTCTAGTTTGAGGGACTTTATTAGGATGAACACATCTATATTATTTGAGTCAACAGCGAATGAAGACCCTCAAGAATTCCTTGATGAGGTCTATAAGATCCTCTATGCTATGGGTGTGACTTCAATAGAGAAGGCCGAGTTGGCGGCCTATCAACTCAAATATGTTGCCCAAACTTAACACAATGGAGGGATAATAGGTTGCTAAGAGTTGGTCTGGTGACATGGGAGATCTTCAAGAAGGCTTTTCTTGATACGTTCTTTCCTAGAGAGTTGAGGGAAGCTAAGGTGGAAGAATTTATCAACTTTCGTCAAGGAGGTATGAGCTTACTTGATTACTCCTTAAAGTTTACTAAATTTTCCAAGTAGGCTCCATCTTTGGTATCTAACCCAATGGATGAGATGAGTCATTTTAAGGGAGTGCCAAAGACTTGATAGAAGAATGTCGTTCGGCTATGCTTCATGATAATATGAATATCTCTCGGCTAATGGTTCATGATCAACAAGTGGAAGAAATTTGACTAATGAGGAAGAATAGGAAGGCCAAGTGCGCCAAGTCTTATGAAGGTGGTTCTTCATGGGGAAGGCTGGAAATTCATGACAAGCCTAGATTCAAGAAGAGGTTCTCAAATCATTTTCCTTCGAAATTTCAAAAGGCTGAAGATGATAGGGTGTCTAACCCTAAGTCTCAAAAGGGAAGAAGTACTAGTTCACCAAGCAAGAAGCCAACTTGTGCAAAGTGTGGCAAAAAACGTATGGGGGAGTGCCTAGTTGGGACAGACAATTGCTTTGGGTGTGGCAAGAGTGGCCACAAAGTTAGAGATTGCCCTAATTTGAAGGGGAAAGACTAGGGGACTGGTCAAGCTCAAGCAAGTGGTTCTAATGTTGATGCTCAAAGAAAGAATCGCTTTCATGCTCTTCGCTTTGTGGGTGAACAAGAGAGTTCTCCCGATATGGTGAACGGTATGTTACAAGTCTTCTTTATGGACGTTTATGCTTTACTTGATTCGGGTGCTACATTATCTTTTGGTACACCTTTTGTAGCTATAAAGTTTGACATTTTTCCCAATATCTTGAATCAACCTTTTATGGTAACTATCCCGGTTGGTGATTCGATGGTTGCAAAGAGGGTATATATAGATTGTCCTATAATTTCTCCCAATAGAGTTACTCAAGCTTAATTAGTAGAAATCAATATGGTTGATTTTCAATTCATTTTGGGAATGGATTGGTTGCATGACTGTTTTGCTTCTATTGTAAAACAAGAATTGTCAAGTTCAATTTCCTAATAAACATGTCTTAGAGTGGAAGGGGGAAAATTCTATTCTTGGAGGTCGTATCATTTCTTGTTTAAAGGCTTGTAAGATGATCTCTAAAGGGTGTTTATACCATATTGTAAGATTAAAAGACTTAGAGTCCAAAAATCCTCCCATTGAGTAGTCGCCGTAGTGAGGGAATTTACAGAGGTGTTTCCTAATGATCTTCCCGGAATCCCTCCCGAATGGGAAATTGATTTTTTTCATTTACTTGGTAGCGGATACAAACCACATTTAAATTCCTCCTTATCGGATGGCTCCATCCGAATTGAAAGATTTGAAGGCTCAACTCGAAGACTTACTAGAAGAAGGCTTCATTAGACCTAGTATTTCTCCAAGGGTTGCTCAATTATTGTTTGTGAAGAAGATGGCCCCTTAGAATATGCACTGATTATTGCCAACTAAATAAGTCACCAGTATGAACAAGTATCCTCTCCCTCGGATTGATGAAATGTTTGATCAACTCCAAGGAGCAAGCTACTTTTCTACGATTGACTTGAGATCGGGATATCACTAAATAAGGGTGAGAGGTGAGGATATACCAAAAATGTCATTTCGAACTAGATATGGTGACTATGAGTTCCTAGTAATGTCCTTTGGTCTCACTAATGCCCTTGAGGCTTTAAAGGGCCTCATGAATAGGGTATTTCGAAGTTACCTAGATTTATTTGTCATTGTCTTCAGTGACGACATATTGGTATATTCGATAAATACGAGTGAACACATGGACCATTTGAGAGTGGTATTACAAGTTCTTAAGAAAATCAACTATTTTCCAAGAATAGAAAATGTGAGTTTTATTTGACATCGGTGGCTTTACTTTGTCATATAATCTTTAGTGAGGGAGTTGAGTTTGATCCAAGGAAAACCGAGGTGGTTAAGAATTGTCCTAGACCATTGACTCCAACTGACATTAAGAGTGTCATGGATCTAGCGGGGTACTATAGGAGGTTTGTGGATGGTTTTGCGTCCATTTCTTCTCCTTTGACTACCTTGACCCATAAGAGTGTGACATTTGAGTTGTCGGAGGCATGCGAAAGAAGCTTCAAAATCTTGAAAGATTGTCTTACCTCCGCTTTGTTGTTGACTTTACCGGAGGGTACCAAGGTCTTTGTGGTATATTATGATGCATCCCGAGTTGGTTTTGGGTGTATTCTTATGCAACATGGGATAGTACTAGCATGTGCCTCTAGACAACTTAAGGTCCATGAGAAGAATTATCAAACTCATGATCTTGAGTTAGCGGCTGTGGTGTTTGACTTAAAAATATGGAGGCATTACTTGTATGGTGTTCATGTGGATTTTTATATCGACCATAAGAGTCTTCAATACGTGTTTACTCAAACAGAGTTAAATCTCCGATAAAAAAGCTGGTTGGAATTGTCGAATGATTACGACATAAGTGTTCTTTACCACACCTTTAAGGCCAATGATGTTGAGGATGCTCTAAGTCATATGACCATGGTTAGTGTGTCTCATGTGGAAGAAGTCAAGAAAGACCATGTAGAAGATGTTCATAGGTTGGCTCGTTTGGTTGTTAGATTGGAAGATTCCAGAAATGGTAGTTTTATGGTCCATCATAACTCTGAATCGTGATTGTTGGTTGAGGTGAAGTCTAAGCAACACCTTGATTCATCATTGATGGAGTTGAAGGAATCGGTTCTTGGTAAGCTTGATGAGTCATTCTCCTTATGGGGGATGGTATTTTGAGGTATCAAGAAAGGTTGTGTGTGCCCAATGTTTATCGATGGCTTGAGAAACAGGATTCTTGAGGAAGCTCATCGTTCCCGTTATTCAATTCATCCGGGCTCTAGTAAGATGCATCATGACCTTAGAGAAGTGTTTTGGTGGGATTTCTTAAAAAGGTACATAGCAGAATTTGTTGCAAATTGTCAACATTACCAACAAGTGAAAGCCGATCACCAAAAGTCAGGTGGCTTACTCCAAGAAATGCAAGTTCCCACTTGGAAGTTGGAAGACATTAATATAGACATCATAGTGGGTTTGCCACATACTAGAAGTCAGAATGAATCTACAAGGGTGGTGGTGAATCGATTGAAAAAGTCGACTCATTTTTATCCCCGTCAAGTCCACTTACTTGGCGGAGGATTATACAAGGACATTCATATATGAGATTGTGTGTCTTAATGGTACTCCGTTATTTATCATATCAGATAGGGGTGCACAATTCACACCTAGATTTTGGAGGTTGTTCCAAAAAAGGTTGGGTACAATTGTGAAGTTAAGCTCCGCTTTTCAGCCCCAAACGGATGGACAAGCGGAGCATACTATTCATACCCTTGAGCATATGCTTTGTCATATTGGGGAGAACCCCCTAGACGTAACCGGCGTTGCCGTCCTCAAAGAGGAATAAGACTAGCCACTTAGATTTCATCATTACATTCATAAGTAAAAAAGTGCGGAAAATTTTAAAAAATTCATCTACATGTACTTCATGAGGTTTACATAGACCTATCGCTTACACATAATATATACATAAGGAGTTTACTTACACTTCTCGCAATAAGAAGCTTATGTAGTCTTCTACTTTTATGGCACATATTACATACACAAAATAGTCTTAATAGGAATGTCTCATATTAAACCATCTAAACGGAATAGAACAATATGGGCATAGACCTTACACAAATTTATAAATGCCACTTAGGGCGTACAATAATGTCTTGAAAAAACAAGAGTGAAATGATTGTCTTTAGACTATAACAATGTAACATAGGTAGAGTGAGAAAAGGAATTATCCTCAAATCATGAGGACATACCCACACTTGGAGAAATTATCCAAGACTTCTTACAAATTGGCCACAAAACATTCAATGACCGTAATCTAAAATGTTGGGAAAACGGGTGATATAAGGGTTATCACATCACTTGTACGAATTATGAGAACATATGCACACACAACTTTGAAATCATTCTAAGAAGGGACATTTGATAAAACCATGCCAAGTTACTTTTAAAATCATTATACATAATCAAAAACACATATAAGACAATACTCACATATACCTTAAGACAATAACATATTCAACACAAGACCAACATCATCAAGTTAGGTCAAATCAACATAAGCATAACATGTTAGAACCCATAACCAAAGCAACTCAAATATAATGTTATAAAAACAAAGCATACTGACGAGCTCATATCATAACAATACAAGCCAAACCCTTACTCATAACCCCTTACCAAGATTACTAGTGCAATAGTCAAGTGAAGCCCCATAACCCCACTCAAACATAAACCAGCCAAAGGATCATAATAAATGTCTAACTCCACATAACATAGAGACATAAGTATACATCATCATATTTGGCAATGTAGACCATCAACATTTACATAAGTAAAACTAACATCATATGGCATAATTAACATGTAAAGTCAACATATGAATGTCATTCAGTTCATAAGAGTATAAGAACACAAGAACATCCTTCAAGGACTTCCCTTAAGGTCAACTAGTGCAATGTATAGGTAGAGTCTCACACCCCTACCTAGACTAAGCTAAACCCGTTAGGTCATCCTAGTTATAGTTCACTTCATTACTTCATTTTACCTTATGGGAACATCTTGCCTTAATCAACATAGACCGCATGAGCTAATGTGGAATCCGGTGTCATGGAACCCTACACCGAAATAAGGCAGACTACTTGCCAAGGTAGTACCAAAACATGAACATATCATCTATGTGGATCCACTAGCTAGTATTCCTATGGGGGTAACATAGTTCAATAACTAGGAGATGTAGTTGGGACCGTCTTTATGCACCATACATTATAGTCTCCAATCTCCTCATTATAATAGTGAACCTACATTCCCTATTTGGGAAGGGACACTCCTCACTACTAGTTCACTCGGTGCTAAGCTAGAGTCCCTTTTCAAATGCCTTTCTTTAACAATCAAAACTTAGTTTAAGTCATAGGATACTACTCCTTGTATAGTCATAGTCTTTAGCTCAATAGGAATTGCATGAGAACATCCTTTCAACACAACCCTTTGATGTGATATTAACACTTTAATATCATCATATTAAAGTAAGGCACATAGGTACTTCATAACCAACCATAAATCATTATATCTTAACATAATCTCACAATACACAAAAATCAAGACATTTCAATTGCATCATATCAACACCTACATAGTTCAATCATAAGGTATATACTTATGTTAAACTTAATCACCAAGTAGAAGCCACCATAATTGAAGTAAAAGATTGAGCTCACAAAGACTTACCCAATCTCCTTAAATAGACATCATTTATAGTCTTATCATTAACCAATCAATTTCATCCAACAATAGGTGTAACCACATCATACAATAGTAATCTATCCAAGAACTAAGTCAATTGTATCATCACTATCCCAATTAACTTCAATTCATAATCTAGGGTTTAGGAGGAAAGGGTTCATTCATGAATTCATCAAGAACCAAGATCAATCCCAACAATAATATCTACTAGGTAGTCCATAAACGAATTAGAACAAATTAAACAGCCCACACATTCCCCTACTTCCATCAATGTACAAGTAAGAACCAAGAATTTGGGAAATTGGGGAAAGGACATGATCTATATAAAATCCCCTATAATTGACATTGATTACTCAATAATCTACACTTGATTAGTCATAGGCATTCATAATTCAACATAATTAATCATCAATTTTGACCTTAGAAGAAACACATTTTTAGAGAAAAACCCTAAGAATTTGGGTAATTTGAAAATTAAATTTGAGATGACTTCTTGGGGAAAGGAATCCCAAGAGTGAAGAACCCAAACCTTAATGAAGCTTTGCCCACGAAAATTGAGTGAAAACCTTGGAGACTTTGTCTTCTTCCTCAAGCTTCTTGTTCTTCAATGGAGGATGAATGGAGAGAGAGAAATGGGAGCAATTTCGGTTTCAATTTGTGTTTGAGTTTTGGGGTGGGATATGAATGAAAATTGACCTAAAGTCAATATATAGTCCACCCCCAAAATACCCAAACTACCCCTCATTAAGTTGGACTTCCAAAAGTTGAATCCAACTAAACTTCACTATGAGTCCCGTCCTCCTTCACGCCTCACTTCATGGATCCTGAAGTGCATGATGGACCGTGGTGGTGGTCGTGTTGTGGTGAGGCAGTAGCTCTCTCAAACGGCCACCTCCACTTTTCCCCTGTAAGGCAACTTGATGAGCCACCTTGACCCCCCAAACGTGAAGATTCACCATGTCCTGTTAAGTGGCTCGTGGTGATCTTAGGCAGTAGATCCCTAACGCATCACCAAACTCCCCTCAATTGGCTAAGGCATTTTCACGGTAGCCTTCCCCTTCTGTTAAGTGCACTACGAGTCGTAAAGGGGCTCGTGGTGCCATGGACAGTAGCTAGGTCCAAAGACCTCTTCCCCTACATGTCCAAGTCATCTTCACAAGCTCCCCACCTTGTCCATGGTCATGACCACGAGCGTGGTCATGCTCGTGAAGGGTGAGGCAGTAGCCTCCTTTCTTGGGCAGCCTTGGCCTCTGGGCTTTTGCTTGCACTTGAAGGTTGGCACTCCTCACTCTACCTTGCTTCCTTATACCCACTCTTAGGCACTTATGTACATCCTTATTACCTCACAATGATTATTCCATTATGACCCTCTTTAAAATCATCAGGGCACCACACTAGTCGAAGTTACAAGTCCACCGGACGTCGTGGACGTTCCTTGATGATTTAACTCCAACACCTTCTAAATAATTTATATTCATTAATTTAGGTCTTATAACAGTGAAACAAACCTTAGAAACTCATGTGAGGTTCTACATTAGGTTTTACACTTTCGGAGTATTACATTATGCCCCCCTCAGGAACATTCGTCCCCGAATGACACTAAAATATTTTGAAGGAAAAGGATAGACTCAATACTAGCAGCCCAACCAACAACATACATAATCAATAATGATTTACAACTAAAATCAACATAACATCATGGCATTTTCCCATAGCAATTCAAGCTTCAATTACTACAAATAAGAGCTCAAAATCGCCACATGAGGAATTTTCTTCTCACAACAACATAAGTTCAACATATCATTAAAGAGTCAATTATGCCAAAATTCCTTTCGCAACCTATCAATATTCTCAATATCATTTCATAAAGGCAAGAACATATCAAATACACAAAATATGTGCAAATCAAGGCAAAGAGCATTTTTTTCCATGAAACTTCAATTTAGCAAAAACCTTTACCATAAATATGCATATGTTTCAAAACAAGTCAAATTCAAATTAACTCAAGATTTGAGTGTTAATAGGAACAACTAACCTTGATTAGCAAAAAGATGAGGCTAACGGGACTTAATGTCTGTCTTGGACTCCCATGTTTCTCCCTCGACTAGTTTGTTTCTCCATAGAACTTTTATGGAGGCGACCTCTTTATTACTCAATTTCTCATAGATGATCAAGGATTTTGTAACACCCCGTAATTTCCATGACCTATACTAGAGACTCATATATTGAATAATAATTATTTTAGACCTAAATATGTGTAAATAACTTGTTTGAGAAGTATTAGAGCCAAAACATCAAAGAAAGGATTTGACGTCCAAAAACTAGTAAAATTGAACTAATAGACGTCCCTATGTTTGGTGAAGGTTGGGGATGGTCATATTAAGTCTAAAACTTGTACAAAAAAATTAAATAGGTAAAATATAGTATATAGGGTCCAAACGTCAACTCAAGACTCCCAAAGGACCACCCGAAGGGTCCTTGAGGAGGACTGGAATGGCAAGCAAGCTGCCAAAGCAGCCTGCGTTCCGCCAAGATCCAGACGCTGCCACACGTCGCGCCCTCAACACTCAGTAGACAAAAAATTTCCTCCCAATGTAGGGTCTCCACGAGTCTCTCTGCCTCGACCTTAATTTAAAAAAAAATATATTTGGAAATGCACCCGCGACGCGCAGCCACTTCCCAGATCTGTTCTCGTCGTTTTTAAGTCAATTTGACTTCATAAAAAGATCCAATTAAGTGAGGGATATTTGTGTAATTTAAGGGATGACTATATAATTCTTTAGGGTCAGCTTAAGGTCACTTTTAACACCCAAATCAAATCCCCAAATTTGAAATAAAAAATCACTGTAATCTCTCTCGAATTCTCTCTTCCTTCAAATCTCCATTGAAGACCATTAGAGCTCAAAACAAATGGTCAAGTTCTCATGTTTTCAAATCAATTTCGTGGCTTTATCGTCACTAAGGTATAATTCTTTCACTCTTTCGATTCTTTTCCCCAAGAGGTCCTTCCAAAACATGATTTCTAAATCCCCCAAAACTAGGGTTTTCCTACTCACATGAGTCTTCATTGAAAAACAAAATTATGAATCAATTCTGATGAATTATGATGAATTAATGTTGTTTAAATATATATAAATGGTTAATTGATGATTTCCTATGATATTTCCCAAGACCCATGTCCTTCCTCAATTTCATTAAAACCTTGAATTGCTATGGTGAATTGTGAAGATCATGAACATGTACATTGACTACATTGTTGTTAATTATGTAATTGATTCTTTAATTCACCTTGTTTATGTAATTGGTTATGTATTCTTTGTAATGGAAGTATGAAGGTTCTTGGAAGGGCAATGAGGTATGTTGATCGGTTCTGCTTGGATTCTATTATAAAATATGAGTTACTTAGATAGTAATGCTCCTATGTCTAATGTGTAGTTTTGATGTTGATGCTAAGTATTCCTCATCCTTAACCCTAGAATATTGAATTGGTTATGATTTATCAAAGTATGTTATGTTATGATTTTAATATGATTGAAAGTAGTTTCTCATTATTACGATAAAGTTTTAAGTGAAAGGTTTACTCACTTATGAAGTGCTGTCTAAATTGAAAGGATAGTTCTCACTCATGAATTCCTATGAGCTATTATGATATGATATTCACATAGGGGTATACAAGAAACTAATGTAATCTTGTATGATGAGTACGATGATTACAAAAGGGAATAAATTCTTAGAACCGAAAGGGCATGTAAATGAGTTTGAGGTCTCACATTCACTAAGTCCGGCCTTCACATGGGTTTTCTCACGTTAGTAAGTCCGAATTTCTAAGTTATGTGTTGTCTCATGAGATGAAACCTACACGTCTAGTAAGTCAATGTTTCTAGCAACAATCTCCTTGACCGTTAACTATGTGCCCACATAGGACTCTAGCTTAGTGGATTTACCTAGATAGCTATGTATGAAATGTTACACCTTAGGCAAGTTTTAACCCTCTCTTTTTGGTGTGGGAGTAGGATTTCGGATTCCATGTAGCTCACATGGTCTTATGTCGGTTATTCCACTTCTTTCCCTAACGTAAAAAGTAAATGAACAAGTTAAGTATTTGAACTCTTATTAGTGTTGTCTTGAAGGATACTACATAGGGTGAGGATGGTATGGGACTTCTCTTACTCATTGCACATGTCGAATCCTAAGGGATGATTCTAGTAGTTTTCTTTTATGATTATGATTATGATTATGATTTTGTTGATATGTTCTTAGTAGTATTGATGTATTAAGCATGTTATGATAAAGTATGAGAATATGTGGTAGGTATGAAGTGAGTGGCTTAATGTCATACTTAGCTTGAGATGGGATTATGGCGTTCTATTCTTGGCATTGCACCAGTGTTGCTTGAGTTGCTTACATGTTGGGTTGATAATATGTTAAATTGACTTACTATGCTTACTATATGTGCATGTTGAGTTAAATTGATAGACACCATGATTTTGATAAAACTGTCCTTTCCTCATGAATTACTGATTTTGTGCATAGGAACCATACTTAGTACATGTGGTTTGTACTAACACATATTTCTCCCCTTTTTCCGAAACATATTAGGTTCGGTCCATTGAGATGTTCGTGGTCGATTTCAAGGAAGACTTGGATCTTTTTACATGTCATTGGCGAGTCCTCATGTTTGGGGATGTTGCTAAGTTCCACTCTAGCTATGATGTTGTTTACCTTTAGAAACATTATTCTTTTTCTTATCATTGAGACAATTATTGTAAGCCTATAATGGCATATTTTTTTGTATTGGCTATGTCCAAACATTTGTACTCTTATAGATGGTTCAATGTTAGACAAAGTATTAGACTAAATTCCTATGTGTTTGTTATGTTGTCTATACGAGAAGCCTAAGTAAGCTTCATATGTGATGAGTCTAAGTAAACTCCATATGTAGTATGTGAGAGGTCTATGTAAATATCAATATATTAAAAGTTTATGTTTATCCGCATTTTGACCTATGATTTGCTATGACATATGCTAAGGTCTTGTCTTAGTCCTCTTCGACGAAGATGACATCTGTAACGACTAGGGTGTACTTTGGGTCGTTACAAACTTCTTATCAGAGCGTGAGGTTGAGTAATATTAGGATTTATGCCTCACTAAACCACGTCTACGTAGGGTCTTATTCATAATCTTACGATGACGTAGGTTTGATGTCTCACTAAACACTTATGAATGAGATACTTTGTGACGCTTAGGAATTTTCACTCTCTTGTTATTCCTTAGTCATGCCTAAGCGTGTTAACTCTATCTAGTCATTTCTTCAAATTCTTTTATTGTGCTTATAGGTAATGAATACAAGGAGGAACAATGCTCGAAGGGCCGAGAAGGAGCATTTGAATGAGGTGGTTCCCCCTAAAGCTCTTCAAAACCGTCAAGTTCCTATTTAAGAAGGAGCTATGATTGACATTAAGATAAAGGCGGCTATTCATAGCTTTAATCATGTGTTGGCTACCAATGTTTCCTGGAATGCAAGGGTACAAGTGAACCTCAATGGTAACACCACCTCTTCAAGGATTAGGGATTTCTGAAAGATGAATCCCCCTACTTTCTATGGTTCTAAGGTGGAGGAGGACCCATAAGGGTTCATTGATGAAGTGTTCAAGGTTCTTGAAGCTATGGGTTTGTCTTCTTAAGAAAAGGCGGAACTAGCTGCCTACCAACTCAAAGATGTGGATCAAGTTTGGTATGAGTAATGGAAGGATGAAAGGTCGGTTAGAGAAAGTCAGATTACTTGGGGAGATTTCAAGACAACTTTCTTTGATAGGTTCTTTCCCTTGGAATTAAGGCAGAGGAAAATGCAATAATTCATCAACATTCGTCAAGGGGGTATGAGTATGAAGGAGTATAGCCTCGAGTTCACTCAACTATAAAAGCATGCTCATACTATGGTCGCGGATTTTAGAGCTAAAATAAACAAATTTGTTATGGGATATCCGATCTTGTTGTTAATGAGTGTAGGTCAGGTATGTTTATTCCTAGTATGTACATCTCTCGTTTCATGGTTCATTGTAACATTCTAGAAAATGTACTTGTCTAGTGAAGAGTCTATTAGGTTTTAAGAATATATATTGGGGTACATAGGCATCCCAATGCCCAATATTGAGTAATATTGGGCATGTTAAAGAATATTGGCTTAAGGGTGTTAGCCGATTTTTATATATTAAAAAGTAACTTAAAATACACTTTGATGTTTAAATGCTCCAATTCAAGATTGTTAGGAATTGTACCTGCAATGAAGACCCTAAGACAAAATTCTTAATTTCTTCGCTTACACACATTAGGTACGAGGCATACAAGGGTCAATCCTAGGTACCATAACACATGATCATTTAAAATGATCATGTAGATTAATCAGTGCCCAAGGACATAGTGAGGGTACTTGGGAAAATAAGTGAACTTTCAAAGTACAACTACAGAGTGCACGATTAGAAAAGTGCACAACAACACATGTGCTACAGTCCGAGAGACCAAGCGACCAAGCCCAACCGATTCGGTGAGTGCGGTTAGGAGGCCGACACGCGTTGGTTCAAGCCATGTGGGGCCTAGCTTCCTAACCAATCTTACGCTCTAACTAACTTACCTAACTAGCTAACTAACCTAGGACTAACTAAAATGAACTAACTAGTGTGCCTGAAATCCTACGACCTAACCGGGTGACAATAGCCGAGTAGCTAACTAAAGAAACATCCTAGTATATAACCTAGTATGGTCCAAAGGGGTTAGTTAATGTCCTAGTGACTCAGGGGTACTTTAGAAAATTTTCAGAATTTGGGTAAGTCAAATGCTCTCCTGTTTTTAGTCAATTTAGGAGGGGCATTTTGTAATTAGCTAATTGATTTATTTAATTAAGTTAATTAGCCTAAGTTGAATTAGTCAATATTCAGTTCCTAAGACTTAGACTCACGTTTATCCAATAGAAACTCATGACTGAAAAACAGTGAACAAACGTAAGAAAAACAGAAAAATACTCTCGGTTCTCCTTAGGCAATTTCAAGGCAATTCTTTAAGATTTTCGTGCAAAGTGCACAGTGATATTCGTAGATTCAATTCTACAGTAAGGTATGGATTTCTCTCTCGGAATCCTTCCCCAGGAGGCTTTTCAAACGTTTTAAATTCAAGAAAACCGAAACTAGGGTAGTTCCCAATGAAATTGTCGAATGTTCATCTCCTTAGTTCTCCCTATTTCTTATTCTATTAGTATGTATAATGTAAAACTCGAGCATGTTGTTTGTATGTGGTTCTAGCTGATCATTTTGTAGGTTTTTGTGATTTGATAATGTTGAATGAGACCTATAGGTTAGATCCGTATGATTAGAGTATCATTTACATGAGATAAGAAATGTCGTAATGCCTAATTGTGTTCGAGAAGATGAAATTGTCATAAGTCATTTATGAAATTTAGTTTACTATTGAAAAGAATGAAGATTTCGATTACTGTGTGTGTGTTTATAGTAGATATATTTGTAAATTTTTGGAATGCAATGTTTCCAAGAAGAAATAAGAATGAGAATCAAAGCTAGTTAATGAATCTTCAATGCCAAATCAACTTTATAGCTTGGCCAAACTAAGCACTGAATTGTTCTTATAAGCTAATCAAATTTTAAAAGTTGGCTTGCTTAAAATTATCAGATTACAATAGTATATTCATGAAGTTAATTGACTTGGCTAGTGATAATATCATGACAAGTGTTTAGTGAAAGTTTAGTTTATGCCAATAAATTGGCCAGCAACATTATTTCCAAAATATGTAATAGAATTGGCCAATGACTAAGTCATACCAATCTTATATGGGCAATGTAAATTATGATGTTTCTTGTAAGGCCAAATACATGTTAAAGATTGAATTGACAAGATGTAACTCAATGAACTCATAACCTAGGGTATGCCAATGATTGGGACAAGTCCCAACATACCCTATCTAAATGAACTTGTGAACATAGTAGCACATTGAATAAGTCCTTATAACTTTCATGAAGAATAGTACAAGACTACCAAATAACATTGAACAAGATAAGGTGAGTAATGAAATAACTAAAAGCTTATGAGTTATGAAATTGACCTAGAATGGGGTGTTAAAGGAAGTGAGACAAGTCTCACTTGCACCTAAACAATTATATCAAAGATACTCACATAAGAGGGTCTTAGAAACCGTGAGACAAAATCTCATTAACACCATGATGATAATATAAGATTTAGGTTTACATTCATCAAGTATAGAAAGGGATGACAAGTCATCCATTGAGCTAAGCATACCTTATACTAGAAGAAATATTCCATAGTGTATTAGTCAACTGTAAAAGTTGTAAAGTATAATAAATTGAGCTAAGCACCGATAAACTAGTAATGATCTTGTGCAAACACATGTAAGCCTCATGAGATGAGACTACCACAAAGGTGGATAAGGGTCTCCAAATTCTCCTAGTGTTTGTACTATGTCGCCAACATAGGTTACTAGCTAGTGGATACACCTAAGAAAGCTAGGAAGTATTCGGTTTCACTTTGGCCGGTGAGCCACCTCTTTTAGTGTGGGGAAGACAGTGGATTTTATGTTAGCTCACATGATCTATGTTGGTTAAATGCTAAATATTTCTTTAAGAAAGTAAGAAAGAAAGAAAGAAAGAACTAGGAAGATGAGGGGTGTTCGAATAGGATAACCAAAGGGTGATGTTAGACTAAGTAATGATGTAAGTCATTCTTTGTCATTGCACAGAAAGATCCCAATGGAAGTCTTAAAAGAATATCCTAAGTCAATAGCATGTTCAAAGTGAACATGAGATCAAAGAAGAAGAAATGTAATTTCAAAGTGAACTAAGTAAGCAAAGACATAAGAATATCAAATCAATAGTGTTTGATAAGAATGAAGGTTTAACAGTTATTGATTTATGCCAATAAAGGGAGCAAAACATAATGACTCATCAATTCGAGTATGAATATATGCCCCAGCATCATTATATTATGAAAATGATCAAAGAATGGGCATAGCCAATAAAGATTGGCTTATAAAGACTTCATGCCCAATTTAACAAGAATGGAAAGAACAACTTGTGAGTAGGGTAGTCAAATCATTTCCTTAGTCTTTTGGATTACTTACTTGATTCATTGTAGCAATGGGATTACAATGAATCATTGCACTCATAAGTAAAACATAGGATCAAAGAAGATCATTGAACTACACAACAAAAAAGAAGAAAAGACGGAAAAATTAACTAAGTCTGGGAGAGGGAGCTCTCGGCCTAAGGGGAGCAAAAATATTAAATTTTGCTTCAGTTGTTCCAAACTTATGTTAATGATTCCAAGGTCTTATGTTCATATAGAAAATGAGTTGTGTGTTTTAAATGCATGAAAATATGTCATTTCATAGCATGATTCATAAATAATGATTTAGGAAAGAGAAGTGACTTCACTTTCCAAAAATGGCATGTTGCTATAGGAAGACCTTTCCCTGATCATGCATAGTACTTATGTGTTTATGTGTTTATGTGCATGTACCCATACTTAGTACGAGTGTGTACTAGCCCATATACAATTACTATATCTATAGGTGCAGGTCCTTGAAGAAGATTGAAGATTAGTTGAAGCTATTTGGACTAGTACCTCCACACTTTGGTAGGTCCTCTTGAGTTCGAGGATGCCTACCCTTTATTTTCTAGCTTTAGTATATTAGACATAGCTAGTGGATGTTGTCCCTAGCATTTCCTCTCAAACATTTGTTCAAGCTTTTGTATTAAGGCTGGTTTGACAATTATTAATGATATTATGAATCCTTCATTTCAATTGTTCATTCTGTTAATAAATGGTTATTTATTTTGAGTTGCTAGTATCTCACTCTTATGCAAGAATTATATGAAGTCTAAGTACACTTCAGTAAATTTAAAAAGTTTTAAATTTTCCACTAAATTTAACTGTATGATTGTGATGAAAGCTAAGAAGAGGCTTGTCTGCGACCTCTGAGAAGTTAACGACGCCGGTCTCATCTAGGGTCTAGGACCTGTGTGTGACAAACTTGGTATCAAAGCATGAGGTTAAATTAGCTAGGAACTAAGGCTCAAAACAACCACGTTGCGTAGTTTCTAGCTTATGGTTGTGAAGTGTACCACAACCATGACTTAGAGACTTAGTTATGCTACCCTTCTTCTACTCTTTATCGTGCTGTGTAGAGTTTTGACATTTTGTGTCATTCTAGAATCTAACTTCCTTCTTGTGTGTGCGTGTAGAAAAATGAACAAAATAAGAAACGCAGGCTGGAGAGTTGGAGAAGCAGCTGCTGGGGAAACCAAGCTCCTCCTCAAGCCCCAGCTGCTGGAGTGCAAGTGCATGTCAACCCAACTGCCTTGACGGATGGACAAGTGAGAGCAACACTGGTTCAGATGGCCCAAGCAATCACTGCTCAGTCATAGGCTATCACATCCTAGGCCACTAGTGAGGGTCCTCCCACGGAGAACCCACATGCTAGCACCATGGCAAGCAGACTGAGAGATTTCACCTGGATAATTCCTCCAGTCTATTTCGGGTCCAGAACCAATGAGGATCCCCAAGAGTTTGTGGGTGAGGTCCACAAGATTCTTTGTTTTATAGGTGTTAATGAAGAGGAGAAGGCAGAGTTGGATGCATTCCAGCTCAAGGATGTGGCTTAGGTATGGTACAAGATGTGGGTAGATGGCCTAGCACCAGGAGAATTCCCCATCACTAGGGACATTCTCAAGACTGCATTCCTGGAGAGGTTCTTTCCAAGAGAGCAGAGAGAGGTTAAGGTTGAGGAGTTCATCAACCTACGTCAAGGAGGAATGTCAGTAAAGGAATACTCCTTGAAGTTTGTTAAACTTTCCAAATATGCTTCTTCCTTGGTGTCCAGTAGCAGGTATAAGATGAGCAGGTTTGTGACTGGTGTATCGGAGGATCTGGAGAAGGAATGTCGGGCATCCATGTTGCATGATATCATGGACCTTGCTAGGTTGATGGTATATGCATAATAGGTGAAGGAGAGTCGTCAGTGGAAGAGAGGCCGAGAAGGTAAGAAGCCTAGGCCCTCGGATCAGGCTGGTTCTAGCACTGGTAGGAGTTCGTTTGGAGTCCAGGACAGTCCCAAGTTCAAGAAGATGCATCAGCACTCAGGTAATCCTACTTCTTCCAGGAACACTAATGCCAAAGGGGGAAAGTCTGTCCCCAAGAAGGGAAATGATAGAAATGCCCAGCATGACAGAAAGTCGTGTGGTAAGTGTGGCTGTTTTCATGGAGGTGAGTGCATGGTAGATTCTAATGCATACTATGGGTGCGACAAGAGTGGGCATATGATCAGGGACTGCCCACATGTGAAGAATCAGTCCAAGGCAGATACTCAGCCTTGGCCTAATCCTACTGTTGCAGTCAAGCCTCCCAAGAGTATCATGTTCTATGCTTTGAAAGGTAGAGACGAGCAGGAGAAGTCAGCTGATGTGGTCACTGGTACCTTGCATGTCTTTTCTTTTCCCGTGTATGCATTGCTAGTCCATGATCCACCTTGTCTTTTGTTACTCCTTTAGTAGCTAGTAAATTTGACTTTCTTCCTCAGATCTTGCATGAACCTTTTCTAGTTAGTACTCCCATTGGAGACAACATTAGAGCTCAAAGAGTATATAGAGATTGCCCAATAATTTTTCTTGAAAGAGTTACCTATGCTGACCTAATAGAATTAACCATGCTTGACTTTGATATAATTTTGGGTATGGATTGGCTCCATAAATTCTATGCTACCATAGGCTGTCGAAACAGGGTAGTAAGGTTTCAGTTTCCTAATGAGTTAGAGCTTGAATGGGAAGGGCGTAGTTCAAATCCAACAGACCAAATAATTTCCCATCTTAAAGCTGATAAGCTGTTATCTAAGGTGTATTTATATCACTTAGTGAGAGTCAATGACTTAGAACATGAATTTCCTTCCATAGACTCAGTGTCCATAGTGAATGAGTTTGAAGATGTCTTTCTAGAGGATTTACCAGGAATCCCTCCTTAATGCAAAATTAACTTTGGTGCTGACTTAGATCCCAACACCAAACCAATTTCCATTCCTCCCTATAGAATGGCTCCAGCTGATCTCAAAGAGTTGAAGTTGCATTTAAAATATCTACTTTGTAAGGGCTTCATCCAACCAAGAATATCCCCATGGGGTGCTCCAGTGTTGTTCGTTAAGAAAAAGGAGGGAACCCTTAGAATGTGTATCGATTATCGACAAGTCAACAAAGTCACTATAAAGAACAAATACCCTCTTCCCAGAATTGATGATCTATTTGAATAGCTCCAAGGTTCAAGTTTATTTTCTAAAATAGATCTCTGGTCAGGGTATCACCAGTATAACATGAAACAAGAGGACATTCCTAAGATTGCCTTCCGTACTAGGTATGGTGATTACAAGTTTCTTGTCATGTCATTTGGGATCACTAGCGCACCAGCCGCATTTATGGACCTTATAAATAGGGTCTTCCTTGAATACCTTGTTTTTTTTTGTCAAAGTATTCATATATGACATCCTCATATACTCTAAGACCATAGAAGAGCATGAACAACATTTGAGAATGACATTGCAAGTACTCACGGAACATCAGTTGTATGCAAAATTAAGCAAATGTGAGTTTTGGGTGAGATCAGTGACCTTTCTTGGTTATGTTATGTTCGACCAGGGTGTAGAGGTTTATCCGAAAAGATTGAGTCAGTAAAGACCTGGACGAGACCCCTCAGTCTTGCAGACATCCAGAGTTTCTTGGGTTTGGCTGGTTACTATCACAGGTTTGTTGAGGGCTTTTCCGCTATTGATGCTCCATTGAAAGCTTTTTCAAATAAGACGGGGAAGTTTGAGCGGTCTAAAATTTGTGAAAAGAGCTTCTAAGAGCTCAAAGACCGACTCACTTCAGACCCAGTTCTCACATTGACGAGGAGTGGTGAAGGGTATGTGGTGTACTGTGACACTTCCCCAGTAGGTTTGGGATGTGTTCTTATGCAGGATGGCAAGGTGATTGCATATGCATCCAGACAGTTGAAAGTCCACGAGAAGAATTACCCTACCCATAATCTTGTGTTAGCTGATGTGGTATTTGCATTAAAACTTTGGAGACATTACTTATATGGTGTACATGTTGATGTATTTACTGACCATAAAAGTCTTCAGTATGTTTTTACACGAAGAGAATTGAATATTCGTCAGAGAAGATGTCTAGAGTTTCTCAATGATTATCACATGAGTGTCCACTATCACCCAAGTAAGCCCAATGTAGTGGCCGATGCTTTGAGCCGATTAAGCATGGGTAGTGTGTCTCATATTGATGATGAGAAGAAGGAGCTGGTTAAATAGGTATACCAATTGGGTAGGTTAGGTGAAGGACTGGTAGATACACCAAGTGGGGGTGTTTCAGTTCATTCCAGCTCAAAATCTTCATTTGTTGTAGATGATAAAGCTAAGCAACATCTCGACCCAGTACTCATGGAGTTGAAAGACTCAGTGTTGATTAAGCTGAATGAATCATTCCCCCTGGGGGAGGATGGTGTAAATAGATACACGGGCAGATTCTGTGTGCCCAATATTGATAATCTAAGACCTAATATTATTGCAGAGGCTCATGGCTCCAGGTATTCCATTTATCCAGGTTCCACCAAGATGTATCATGATCTCAAGGAGATCTATTGGTGGGAAGATATGACGCAAGATATTTCTATATTTGGAGAGGAGTTCCCCAATTGCTAACAGGTTAAGGCCGAACATATTAAGCCTTAAGGTCTTACCCAGTCGATAAAGATCCCAACATAGAAGTGGGAGGCTATTAATATGGACTTTGTGGTTGGTCTGCCCAGGACCAGGAAACTGCATGATTCTATTTGGGTCATTGCTGACAGGATGACTAAGTCTGCTCACTTCATTCTTGTGAAGTCTAATTACAGGGCCGAAGATTATACCAAGCTGTATATTGATGAGATAGTGAGGTGGCATGGTATACCTTTATCTATCATTTTTGATAGGGGAGCCCAGTTCAGAGCTTGGGTACACTGGTGAAGCTCAGTACTACTTTTCATCCTCAAACGGATGGACAAGCAGAGCGTACTATTCAGACCCTTGAAGACATGCTGAGAGCATGCGTTATTGTCATAAAGGGGAGTTGGGATGATCACTTTCCACTGATTGAGTTCTCTTGTGATAATAGCTACCATTCCTGTATTGGGATTGCACCTTTTGAAGCACTGCATGATAGAAGATGTAAGTCCCCAGTTGGGTGGTTTGAGGTAGGAGAGTCCTCTATCCATGGCCCTGAGATCATACATGAGGCTATGGAAAAGGTGAGAATGATCAGGTATAGATTGGATACTACTTAGAGACGTCAAACATCCTATTCCGATAACAGGAAGAGGGATCTTGAATTCGAGGTAGGTGATCAAGTCTACCTGAAGATATCACCCATGAAAGGGGTGATGAGGTTTGGTAAGAAAGGGAAGTTGGTCTTAGGTATATAGGTCCTAATGAGGTCTTACAACGAGTAGGGAATGTTGCCTATGAACTGAAGTTACCAAATGACTTGGCTTCTGTTCATCCAGTGTTTCATGTTTCGATGCTTAAAAAGTGTCTAGTTGATTCAGCATCCATCCTTCCTGTTGAGGGGTTAGGAGTTGATGAGAACCTTTCTTATGAAGAGGTTCTAGTTGAAATTTTTGATCGACAAGTGAAGCAGCTGAGGAACAAGTAGGCTGCCAGCGTAAAGGTGTTATGGATGAACCACCTTGTTGAGGGAGCAACATGGGAGGCCGAGGCCGATATGAGATCCCGTTACCCTCACCTGTTCAGTTCTTGAGGTTAGATATACCCTTCCTAAGTCTGATTTTGTTTATGAAACTCTAAGTTTTAGTGCATTATTCTGTTTTGGTGTTTTAAGTCCATAACTGTGTGTTTTATACTTGCACTATATTAGTTAATATGAGTTCATGCTTGCATTCATGTTGTTGTTTTTGTATAGAGTTGACACAATTTTTGTGTCGCATGAGTTGTGATGTGCATTGAGTTAAAGTGAGATTGTGAAGGAAGTTCCTCAATCACTGATATGAAGCTTCATATAAGCTTTGAGTGATGTGCATCATCCAAAGTAAGTTGTGAATAAGATATTCACAAAGAGTAAAGTTTCAAGTATGTTGATGTGTTTTTCGAAAATACCCTCTTTGATTCAAAATGATGTGTAGTGTCATTCGGGGACGAATGTTCCTAAGGCGGGAATAATGTAACATTCCAGAAAATGTACTTGTCTAGTGAAGAGTCTATTAGGTTTTAAGAATATGTAATAGGGTACATAGGCATCCCAATGTCCAATATTGAGTAATATTGGGCGTGTTAGAGAATATTGGCTTAAGGGTGTTAGCCAATTTCTATATATTAACAAGTAACATAAAATAAACTTTGATGTTCAAATGCTCCAATCCAAGCCTGTTAGGAATTGTACCTGCAATGAAGACCCTAAGCTAAAAATCTTAATTTCTTTGCTTACACACATTATGTACGAGGCATCCAAGTGTCAAGCCTAGGTATCATAACACATGATCATTTAAAATCATTATGTAGATTAAACAGTGCCCAAGGACATAGTGAGGATCCTTGGGACAAGAAGTGAACTTTTCAAGTGCAACTACAGAGTGCACGGTTAGGAAAGTGCACGGCAACAAATGTGTAAGAACATGTGCTACCGGCCTAGAGACCAAGGGACCAAGCCCTATCGATTCGGTTAGAGTAGTTACTAGGCCGCCATGCGTCTGGTCAAGCCACGTAAGGCAGAGCTTCCTAACAAATCCTAGGCTCTAACTAACTTACCTAACTAGATAACTAACCTAGGACTAACTAAAATGAACTAACTAGTGTGCCCAAAATGCTAAGACCTAACCGGGTGACACAAGCGGAGTAGCTAACTAAAGAAACATCCTAGTACCTAACCTAGGATGGTCCAAATGGGTTGGTTATGGTCGTAGTGACTTATGGGTACTTTAGTAATTACCCTAGGTCACTTAATTAATCAAATTATCAACTTAATAAATTAATTTAAATTCATGGTCAAACCCAAGACCATTAGTAAATTTTCACAATTTGGCTAAGTCAAATGCTCTCCTACTTTTAGCCAATTTAGGAGGGGCGTTTTGGTAATTAGATAATTGATTTATTTAATTAAGTTAATTAGACTAAGTTAAATTAGTCAATATTCAGTTCCTAAGTCTTAGACTCACGTTTATCCAGTAGAAACTCACGACTGAAAATAAGTGAACAAACGTAAGAAAAACAGAAAAATACTCTCGGTTCTCCTTAGGCAATTTCAAGGCAATTCTTTAAGATTTTCGTGCAAAGTGCAGGGTGATATTTGTAGATTCAATTCTACAATAAGGTATGGGTTTCTCTCTTGGATTCCTTTCCCCAGGAGGCTTTCCAAACGTTATGAATTCAAGAAAACCGAAACTAGGGTAGTTCCCAATGAAATTGTCAAATATTCATCTCCCTAGTTCTCCCTATTTCCGATTGTAGTAGTATGTATAATGCAAAAATCAATCATGTTGTAGGTATTAGATTCGTATGATTAGATTATCATTTACATGAGATAAGAAATGTTGTAATGCCTAACTATGTTTGAGAAGATGAAATTGTTATAAGTCGTTTATGAAATTCAGTTTACTATTGAAAAGAATGAAGATTTCGATTATTGTGTGTGTTTATAGTAGATATGTTTGTAAGTGTTTGGAATGCAATGTTTCCAAGAAGAAATAAGAATGAGAATCAAAGCTAGTTAATGAATCTTCAATGCCAAATCAACTTTATAGCCTGGCCAAACTAAGCATTGAATTGTTCTTATAAGCTAATCAAATGTTAAACGTTGGCTTGCTTAAAATGATGAGATTACTATAGTATATTCATGAAGTTAATTGACTTGGCTAGTGATAATATCATGACAAGTGTTTAGTGAAAGTTTGGTTTATGCCAATAAATTGGCCAGCAATATTATTTCCAAAATATGTAATAGAATTGGCCAATGACTAAGTCATACCAATCTTATATGGGCAATGTAAATCATGATGTTTCTTGTAAGGCCAAATACATGTTAAAGATTGACTTGACAAGATGTAACTCAATGAACTCATAACCTAGGGTATGCCAATGATTGGGACAAGTTCCAACATACCCTATCTAAATGAATTTGTGAACATAGTAGCATATTGAATAAGTCCTTATAACTTTCATAAAGAATGGTACAAGACTACCAAATAACATTGAACAAGATAAGGTGAGTGATGAAATAACTAAAAGCTTATGAGTGATGAAATTGACCTAGAATGGGGTGTTAAAGGAAGTGAGACAAGTCTCACTTGCACCTAAACAATTATGTTAAAGATACTCACATAAGAGTGTGTTAGAAATCGTGAGACAAGTCTCATTAACACCATGATTATAATGTAAGATTTAAGTTTACATTCATCAATTATAGAAAGGGATGACAAGTAATCCATTGAGCTATGCATACCTCATAATATAAGAAAGCTTCCATAGTGTATAAGTTAACTCTAAAAGTTGTAAAGTTTAATAAATTGCGCTAAGCACCGATAGACTAGTAATGAGCTTGTGCAAACATATGTAAGCCTCATGAGATGAGACTACCACCAAGGTGGATAAGGGTCTTCAAATTATCCTAGTCTTTGAACTATGTCTCCAGCATAGGTTACTAGCTAGTGGATCCACCTAAGAAAGCTAGGAAGTATTCGGTTTCACATTGGCCGGTGAGCCATATCTTTTAAGTGTAGGAAAGACACTGGATTTCATGTTAGCTCACATGATGTATGTCGTTTAAATGCTAAATATTTCTTTAAAAAAGTAACAAATAAATAAAGAAAGAACTAGGAAGATGAGGCGTGTTCGGATAGGATGACCAAAGGGTGAGGTTAGATGTCACGCCTCAAAACCCATTAAGACGGACAGGCACCCGATGCCCTAAAGGCCCGAGAGAACCAACCTGCAACCTGTTCTTACTGAGCATATACTATAACAATTGAGACAAGTTAACTTTGGATGCAGCGATACAAACCAACGTAAGTAGATCCAAAAGTTATATACAAGACTTGGCCGTTTAGGCCACAACTCCTTAAAACACAACTGAACCATGTACATACGTCTACAAAGCCTCTAAAAGATAGAAGACTAGAGTAGGTCGGGACAGACCCCGCCTTACCCTTAACTACGATACAATACCAAACGAATTTACCAAGGACTTAATAAAGCTCCGAATCAACTTGGAGCTCACCAAAAGTAGCAGAATTTCCAGTACTTCTACTGAGGAGGTCTACTAGCTGGAGTACCTGAGCCTGCAGCATGAAATGCAGCGTCCCCAATACGGGACGTCAGTACAAAAAAAATGTACTGAATATGTAAGGCAAAAAGTATATGTAATACAAGGCACAAATGAAATCAAGTAGCAACATATGAGTGCATACATTAGGAGAGAAGACCACCTTTGCTTACTCTTGTGGAATCAAGTAAGCTAGATTCTTTTCTTTACCTTCTTTGTATGTTATAATCTTTGTTGGGCATGTGATACAAGTGACCAGCTGATCAGTGGTAGAAGAGGATGACCCATGCTAGGCGTATTAACCCCTGGGATGCGGTCCTCATAATTACACAACTTGGGATCGGCCCATGCTAGGCTTTCGCCCCTGAGCTGCCACCCTTCTATACCAATAGGGATCGGCCCATGCTAGGCTTTCGCCCCTGAGCTGCCACCCTTAATTATATAGATTTCTTCACTTAGATTCTTTAATCTTTGAGATTGTTGTTAATCAGTTCATAACACTTTTGGGATGTTGATTTGGTGATCATAATCATCTTGGAGATATGAAAATACGGAACAGTAGTGGAATACATGAAAATAATACTTTGAGGCAGTAACAATGACATAAGGAGCTATGAAACATCAACACCTTACTTTAAGACCTTAATGGCACAATTGACTTCAATTGGCTTAGGAGAAGGATTCATCAAACTTTCTTTTGCAAATACCATTTCTATAACAGCACAAGGGGAAATTACACAAGTATAGAGTAGTGAACATATAATGAAGTAGTTCCATGTGCTTAGAATGGGGAAAGAAATATTGTTAGCTATTTGGAGATAGTACGCTGCCAATATGCTTCCTTTTCTAGAAATAGAACTTATGGGAATCACTTCATTGATATTAATTGCAGATGGCAGATTTCATGCCAAAAGGATATAAAATCGAATAGCCTTACATACCTTATTTTTCTGACCAATACCACTATCACGATTCAGCCTTCCTTATTGGGTGCTAATCTACAACATAAGTCATGATTAAGCTAACATCAGCAGCTAATCACAATAAGGTCCTCCAAATCAGTAGCTAAAATATTTGATGGAAATCAGGCCCAAACAACCCTTACATAAATGGTGAACCACCACACCCTTCCTCTCCACATTAATACAACTTCATACATCATCTCCCAAGCTACCCAAACAGCCCTCAACAACAATATTCATAAGGCAGCCACTATCAATCTCAAATCTTTCAGCATAATAGGAGAATATTGACTCAAAGATTTATCACAATCCATGAATTCTTGATAAACATATACAAAATTCTCCACTCCAAACATTATCAAAGAGAGGAAAACAAATGGGTTGAAGTCTTACCTTAATTCTGAAAATTTATCCTCTACACTTGTACTTCAAGAATTCAAACTCTCCTTCAAACTCTTACTTGAAAAATTAGACAGCACTCAAGAACTCTAAGGTGTCTTAGGGATGCTAATTGAAGCCAAGAGAGACCAAGAAAGAACTTAGGAAATCTGAAACTTTTGCAAGTTCAAAATGGAGAATAAGACTTGATCCTTATCCTTTGAAAAAAGAGGTGTTATGGCCGACACTCTTGACCAATTTTGGGCCATATAATGTCAAGTAGGTGCCCCACCTGCTTGTCCTTTTAACTTGGGCCTTTTTGGACTTAATATTATTGGACCTTGGCTGTCCATTTTCCCTTTGTTCTTTTATTCCACTTGGGACAGATTAATGCAAGTAGGTGGTACACACTTGGCCCAATAACATGGTAAAACAAATCTTAGGAGGTCATGCACTTACCTAGTTTCACTTGGGCTTTATCCATAATGGGCCAATTGGCAGATTTGGCTGCTGGGCCTTCTTTCATTCACAATTTTCTTTAATAGGTTTGGGCTTCAAATGAGCCCCTAAATATAAGCCTAAATCTGGTCAATCAAACTTGGGCCCTTTAACTATAATATAGATCAAGTAGGTGATGCAGCTGCTAGCTCAATTACCATCTTACTATAATTACTTAAATACTTTCCATCGGAGTTAACTAGCAATACATATGCTAAAACGTGCAAGGCATTACATCACCTTCCAAGCTAGTTTAAACCAACACTAATCACATAAGAAACATGATCCCTCACCTACACTATAAGTCTATGTCAAGTATAACATGAATAGAACTACCACATACAAAAATACAGGCCGTTACATAATATTACAAAGAGAGAGAGAGAGCATTCAAGAAAATTGTATTCTAGCCTAATTTTCTTCTGCCTAGAATGAAAAATAATAGAGTCTTAAATAGACTCGAAGAGATAACAAAGGAATCTAGAAGCTATCTTCTGATTGGTTGCAGAGGATTACTTTACTGTTCCTTATCTTTTGCTTTATCTGAAAGCATCTTCTTTTCTTAAAGTCTTTGCTTTAATAAAGTCATGACCACTCTTGTCGGCCATCTTGTTTTGCTTTGTAAGGAAGCATCTTCTTTTGAAAGTTGTGATTGCCAATCCTGTCGGCAAGGCTTTATACTGTATTTGTTCCTTCTGATTAACATAGTAAAGATTCCGTTTTCTTCGAAAACTCCTTTACTTTTTACTGAATTATTCCAATCCTTTTAGGATCTCAATTAGTAAAACATGTTATTCTGATTTTAATATCTCAACAAGACATTAATCAAAAGGATTCAAATAAGCACTAGCTAATGCTTTAGGGGTTAACATATCACCATTATCATCACTAAGACTGCGAGAAGAGGCTTCATCAAGAAGTAGATTGACTTCAACTTCATTTGGATTATTGTCTAAATCTGACAAAGCTTTTTGTAGTCTTTTCTTCAGTTCATTTTTTGAAGAAGAAGGACTGTTAGATGTTTCCTTCTTTTTGAAGGAAGAATGATCTTCTTTCTTTGCTGGTGACCAGCCTTTGATTTTGATTTCTTTTGATAGAAACTTGATCCTATCGAAATCTGCAATAATAAACGTCCAACTTATGATATAAGATAAACGTTTCTTTATAAAATACTTACAGAGTTTGATATTCTCTGGAAGGGTTGAGATGCCTTCATCAATCTGAAACTGAGGATACTTCTCAGCAAATTGTCTAGGCATAACCTGTTTATTTCCTCCAAACCAATTCCACCATTCGTAGAACCATCTGGGGATTGTAGAAGTTGAAACATCTGGACTGTATTTCACAAACCACGTGTGCGTAGTTGGTTTGACATATAGGAAATTAATCCAAGCTTCTTTATAATCATACCAGTTGTATGTCTGGGGATTGAATCTCTTCGAGAGATTGATTGGGGTTTGCAAATGATCTACCGGCCAATTGAACGGTGATAAAATCTTTTTAATTGTAAACTTAGAGTAAGCTATGCTGTCAGGGTCTGACTTGTCAGCTAGCTCGTGTTCAATGTCTACAGATCCTGTATCTACCAAGATGAATTCATAATAACGTCTTGTCTTCAAAGAATTACCGGTATCAACATAATTCCTTTGATGATAGACAGGCTTTAGTAGATGTTTAATCTCATAATTTTCATATTCTTTGTCTAAGGCGAGTATAGGAAACACCTGCAAAGACAAAAATTCAAATTTTTCCTTCTCTTTGGAAGGAGACTTTGTTTCCATTGGAGAAACGGCTTCAGCAAAACTGGTTGGCTGTTTCATGGCGTAACAGTCACTAGTCTGCTTCTGAGAGAATCTAAGTTCTCCACTTGGGCTTGATGATGAACAAGGCTCCTGTTCCTTTTGAAAGGGCTTCTTCATAATCAACATTTTTGACGAACTACTCTCAGGCAGTTCAGGAGTAATTGGAGGCAATTGGGCCAAAGCTGAATACCTGTTCAGGACAGGCCTAATGTTACCTATTTCAGGCCTTATAGCATAGCATGGGCTGATCCCAAGTTGT
Organism: Solanum sitiens; assembly: GCA_016801875.1. Taxonomy (NCBI): domain Eukaryota; kingdom Viridiplantae; phylum Streptophyta; class Magnoliopsida; order Solanales; family Solanaceae; genus Solanum; species Solanum sitiens. The sequence continues at coordinate 342,362 of JABWTJ010000961.1, forward strand.
GTAATTATGAGGACCGCATCCCAGTGGTTAATACGCCTAGCATGGGTCATCCTCTTCTACCACTGATCAGCTGGTCACTTGTATCACATGCCCAACAAAGATTATAACATACAAAGAAGGTAAAGAAAAGAATGTAGCTTACTTGATTCCACAAGAGTAAGCAAAGGTGGTCTTCTCTCCTAATCTATGTACTCATATGTTGCTACTTGATTTCATTTGTGCCTTGTATTACATATACTTTTTGCCTTACATATTCAGTACATTTTTCGTACTGACGTCCCGTATTGGGGACGCTGCATTTCATGCTGCAGGCTCAGGTACTCCAGCTAGTAGACCTCCTCAGTAGGAGCACTCGAAATTCTGCTACTTTTGGTGAGCTCCAAGTTGATTCGGAGCTTTATTAAGTTCTTGGTAAATTCGTTTGGTATTGTATCGTAGTTAAGGGTAAGGCGGGGTCTGCCCCGACCTACTCTAGTCTTCTATCTTTTAGAGGCTTTGTAGTCGTAGTACATGGTTCAGTGTGTCTTACGGAGTTATGGGCCTAAACGGCCAAGTCTTGTATATAACTTTTGGAATCACTTCCGTTGGGTGTTTTTACGCTTGCATCCAAAGTTAAATTGTCTTCAAATTGTTCTAGTATATGCTCAGTAAGAACAGGTTGTGTAGGTTGGTTCTCTCGGGCCTTTAGTGCCATCGTGTTTGCCTATCCGGTCTTAATGGGTTTTGAGGCGTGACAAAAGTGGTATCAGAGCAGGTCATCCTAGGGAGTCTACAAAGCCGTGTCTGTGTAGAGTCTTGCTTATGGATGTGTTGTGCACCACATTTATAAACAGGAGGCTACGGGACATATAGGAGTTGTCTCATTTCTTTCATTTCTTAGATCGTGCGATAGAACTTGTGTTGTAGGTGAATCATATCGAATTCCTCAATTGTTTTATTATAGCAAAGATGCCAATTACGAGAAGGAGTAAAAGTACTGGTAAACGAGTAGAAGTGGCTGCCCAAGAAGGGACCAGCCAACCACCACCAAGTCAAGCTATTCAAAGTGGGGCTCAAGATGAGTCTCTATTGCAGACTTCCTCGACGCCTCCATCTCCTGAAGAAATAAGGAGGGAAGATGAACCTCAGGAACCCCCTATTAATGCTACCGAGCA
>JABWTJ010000961.1:343525-534828 GCA_016801875.1 Solanum sitiens
AAGGATCTAGCAGGATTCAATTCCCCATATACGCTAGCATGTTTTGGTTTCACCTTGGCCAGTGACACCACTTCTGTTCGGTGTGGGGAAGACACCAGATTTCATGATGCTCACATGATCTATGTTGGTTAAGGTTGGAGTTCCTCAAATTATGAAAGATAATGAAATGAACGATACTGAAGGTGTTTGTGCAAGACAATCATGAGGTGAAATCAGATTCAAGTAATGACATTAGGTCATTCTTGGTCATTGCACTTCATGATCCCGATGAGAATCTTAAATTTCATCCTAGGTATTGCTGGTGTTTACATCAGCCTACGAAGGAATGAAATGAATAATGTGATGTATGAATGAACGAATGAAGCAGACTCTGTGTTTGCTAAAGAAAGCCCTCGGGTTGAGGTCTAGGCACTCACTTGAGATGTCTTAATGCTATATCAACGATTCCATGGTCTCGTGTATATAAAATGTATAATATATATAACATGAAAGTAATGAAATCAATGGCATAATCAATAGAGGATGGCTTATGAAATGTAATGAATAGTTGATGTAATGAATAATTTGTTGTAAGGATAGTCAAATCGTGTCCAATAAAGTTTACAATAAGTAAAGGGCATAGCTAATAATGAATCCTCATGCTATGAAAATGATAAAGCCAAATAAATTGGCTTATAATGACTTTAGATAATTGGCAAAATATATTATCCAAATAAGATTGACTTATAATGACTTCTTACATTAGGCCAATAATACAATAATAGGAATAGTCACTAAAGATTTGTTGATAAAGAATTCATACCCAAAGTAAGCAAGATCATAAGATTTAATAATATGCCCCAAGAACTATACACATTATGCAATCAACTAAAGAATGAATATGGTCAATAAGTATTGACTTATAAATATATTAATACCCCAAATTGTAGTTAAACCATTTCCTTAATCTCTTGAATTACTTACTTGTTTCATTGTGGGTATGGGACTACAATGAATCATTGAACTTGTAAGTAAAACATAGGACCAAAGGAGTTATTGAACTACACAACAACAAGAAGAAAAAGACTGAAAAATAATCTAAGTGTACAAAGAGGAGCTCTCGGCCTAGAGGATCAAAATCTCAAATCTTCGCTCGAGTTGTTCTAAAATTATGTTGATGATACTAATGTCTTTTAATCATATAGAAAATGATTTGTGTGTTGTGAATTCATTAAAATACATCATAGTCATACCATTATTCACAACTAACGAATTAGGAAAGTCTAATGACTAGACTTTCCAGAAATGGCATGTTGCTTAGGAAGAGCTTTCATTGATCATGCATAGCTTTATGTGTATGTGTGCATACACCCATACTTAGTACAAGTGGTGTACTAACCCACTACTATTTACTATTTTTATAGGTGCAGGTCAAAGGACAGGTTGACGACACTTGCAGCGGTTTGGACTTCATCGTTTCTCCAAACCATTTGGTAGGTCCTCATGATTTCGAGGATGCTACAGATTTAGTCTAGCCTTAGTTTTAGACATAGCTAGTGGATGTTGTCTCTAGCGTTTCTTTCGTACCTTCATTTCGAAGTTTGTAATAAGGCCGTGTTTGGCAAACTATTTATGATATATTCATCTTCAGTTTCGAATTGATTCCTTATGTTAGATGGTTGTTCTCTTATGTTGAGCTTAGTATATGATGTATCTAGTTAATAATTATATGAAGTCTATGTATACTTCACACATATAAAAAGTTCTAAATTTTCCACTAATTTAACTAGATGAATGTGATGAATGCAAGATGAGGCTTGTCTGCAACCTCTAAGAGGTCAACGATGCCGATGGCGATTCTGATTCAAGAATCCGGGTCGTTACAAACTTGGTATCAGAGCATGAGGTTGAATTACCTTGGATCTAAATCTCAACACAACCACGTTATGTAGTTTCTAGCTTATGGTTGTGAAGCGCGCCACAATAATGACTTTGAGACTACGCGATGATAGGAAATTCTCCCTTCTTCTATTCTTTATCGTGCTATCTAGAGCTTTGACATTTTGTGTCATTCTAAGTATCTGACTTCCTTCTTGTGTGAACGCATAGAACAATACACACAAGAAGTAGGATGGCTAAGTTTTCTAAGGCGCTAGACTCAAGATCTGGCCTTCCCAAGAAGGGCCATAATGGAAATGCCCAACGTGGATGAAAGGTGTGTGGTGAGTGTGTTTGTTCGCATGGAGGTGAATGCATGGTAATGTCGAAAAGCCTGCTATGAGTATTGATGAGGAGGAGAAGGATAAGTTGGCTGCATACCAACTCAAGAATATGGCTTAGACATGGATTTGCTCCATAATTATTATGCTACGATTGATTGTCAAAACAGGGTAGTAAGACTTCAGTTTCCAAATGAGTTAGAGCTGGAATGGGAAGGGTGTGGTTCAAATCTTTAGTCCAACAAGATGTTATCTAAGAGGTTAGATATACTCTAACTAAGTCTGGTTTATGTTTAAGAAACTCAAAGTTCAAGTGCTTTAGTGGATTTGGTGTGGTAAGTTCCTAATCGTATGTCTTATAATAGCACTATATGAGTTCAAACGAAGTTATGTTGCATTTTATGTTGCTGTTTTTGTGTAGCATAGACATGTTTTTTGTGTTGCATGATTTGTGATGTGCATTAAGTTAAGTGTGATTGAGAAGGAAATTCCTTAATCTCAAATATGAGGCTTCAGATAAGCTTGAATGTTATGCATCACCAAATAAGTGTGAATCAGATATTCACAAAAGAGAAACGTTTAAGTATGATAAAGTAACCTTCGTAAGTTACCCTCTTTGTTTAAATGATGTGTAAGTGTCATTCGGGGACGAATGTTCCTAAGGGGAGGATAATGTAACGTTTCGCAAAAACGAATATGTCTAGTGTAGAGCCCAGTAAGTTCGTTAGAATGCGTATTGGGGTACATAGGCATCCCAATGCCCAATATTGAGAAATATTGGACATATCATAAAATATTGACTAAGGGGTGTTAGCCAATTTATATGTATACACAAATAAATAAATGGTAATATTGATCCTCAACTCAATTCATTAAGTAATAGGCATCCAAATGCCCAATATTGAGAAATATTGGGCATATCATAAAATATTGGCTAAGGGGTGTTAGCCAATTTCTATAATATAATCCAAGCTTCTTTAGAAATTGTACCTTCAATAAAGACCTAAGCTAATACAATTGGCACTATATACATATAAATCCACAACCAACGTGGGGTATGAGGCCTCCAAGTGTCAAGCCTAGATACCATAACACATGACCATTTAAAATGATCATGTAAATTAATCAGTGCCCAAGGACATGGTGAGGATCCTTGGGACAATAAGTAAATATTCCCAAAGGAACAATAAATAATAGTTAGTTAGGAAAGTACAACCAACCCATTTGCAAGCACATGTGCAAGACATGTGAAGAAGTGGCCAAGGAGGGGACCACCCTAACCGAATTCGGTTAGGGTAGTTAGGGGGGGGGAAACGTGCACAAGGGACCCCTCCATGTGGGGCCTAACTTCCTAACTAATTCTAGACTCTAACCTACTGCCCTAAATAGCTAACTAACCTAGTACCAAATGAAATAAACTAATTAGTGCACCCGACAACCTAGGACCAAAACCGGGTTGACACTAACCTAGTACTAGGTAAAGAGACAACCTATTACCTAACCTAGGATGGTCCAAAAGGTTAGTTATGGTCCTAAAAACTTAGGGGTACTTTAGTAATTCCCCTAGGTTACCTAATTAATTAATTTAGCAAATTAATTAATTAGTTTAAAAGGGCTAAAACCTAAACTAAAAAGGAAATTTTCAGATTTCGGTTAAGACAAGAAAGGGACAACCTAGTACCTAACCTAGGATGGTTCAAAGAGTTAGTTAAGATCCTAACGACTAAAGGGAACTTTAGTAATTACCCTAGTCTACTTAATTAATTAATTTAGCAACTTAATTAATTAAATTAAAGGGGCAAAACCGAAATCACAAAGAAATTTCCAAATTTCGGTTAAAACAAGAAAAAGACAACCTAGTACCTAACCTAGGATGGTTCGAAGGATTGGTTATGGTCCTAACGACTTAAGGGAACTTTAGTAATTACCTTAGGTCACCTAATTAATTATATTAGCAATTTAATTAATTATTTTAAATGATCAAAATGAAATTCTTACACTAACCTAGTACAACCCAAGAAACATCCTAGTACTTAACCTAGGATGGTCCAAAAGGGTTAATTTTGGTTCCAATGACTTAGGGGTACTTTAGTACTTATCCTAGTTACCTAAATTAATTAAATTAGGGATTTAATTAATTAATATAAAGTCAAAATGTTGACCAAAACCATAGTAAACACCAATTTCCAGATTTGACTAAGTGTTATGTTCTCCTATGATTAGTCAACTTAGGAGGGGCATTTTGGTAATTGGTTAATTAGTTTATTAAATAAACTTATTAAACCTAAATGGTATAATTAAAGATCAGTTCTAAAACCTAAAAATCACGTTCAAACTCATAGAAAAGGCGACTCAAAAACACCAAGCACAAACGATAGAAAAAATTTAAAATTCCATTGATTCTTCTAGGCGATGTCAAGGTTTCTCCAAGTTTTCGTTCAAGATGGTCTTCGTAGATTAAGTTCTACTTAAGGTATGAGTTTCTCTCCTGGAATTCTTTCTCCAAGGGTATTTTCCTTCGAACGATTCACAAGATCTTGAAAACTAGGGTTGTTCCCGTCGTTATCGTCGAACTTCCCTTCCCTAGTAACCTTTTCGATATCAATGTTGAATAGTTTAGAGATCATGTTGTTGGTATGTGGTGCTGGCTGTTCTTAACGTGGATTTTTCTTGAATGATGAGTATCGAATGAACTTATCAACTTCTAATTGCATAAAGTTAATCTTATCATGATAATTAAGGATCGATAGTATGCTAAGATAAGTCCGTGATGTTTTAAGTGAATTATGTGCCTTTGGCTGAATGTTGACTAGCTGTTGTTGTGATGTTATGAAGATGCTTAAGCCATCAAATGTTAATATGATTCTATCCAATATGTTCTTAAAACGTGACACTAAAAGCCATAAACTAAGAATTGGATCAAAGACATCTATGAAATCATATCTTGAATAAATTGGCTATCTGGTTCCAATAAAGTTGGCTAACTTTATTTGGTCAAAATGAATATATGGTAATGGCTAGGAACTTATGTACATGATTAAAAGATTTGCTAATGGTTCATACATATGGCAATTTAAATATGAACATACGTAAAAATTGGCTTATGCCTAAAAGAATGAATTTGTTAGTCTAACATCCCAAATCTTGAGCCAATACTAATCATATGTCAATTCTTGTGTAGCAAGAGTATCAAATATATATTAAGCACTTCTAAAGTAATATCAATGAATCCATAACAAAGGGCATGACATTCATTGGGACAACTCCTAGCATGCTCCACAAGAATGAACTATGTACACATGAAACTCATTGAATGAAGTGCCCATTGTCCATAAACGGTGATATGAAGCTACTACACTAAAGTAAGTAAGTAACGTGAGTTAACATAATTAAAGGGGTCTAAAATAAGTAAGTGACCAGAATGGGGTATTAAAGGAAGTGAGACAAGTCTCATTAACACCTAAGGATGATATGTAAGGACAATTCACATTCCTCAATGTAAAGTAAGGATGATATGTAAGGACAATTCACATTCATCAATGTAAAGTAAGGATGATATGTAAGGACAATTCCCATTCATCAATGTAAAGTAAGGATGATATGTAAGGACAATTCACATTTCATCAATGTAAAGTAAGGATGACAAGTCATCAAAAGAGTAGATAAGTCTCAATCATACTCTATATGTAAGTGTAAGGACATTTCACACTTAATATTAATGATGAGAGGAGAAATCATCTAATGAGCTATGATATCCTCATGCTAGAAGTCAGCTTCCATGATGTATGAGTTGAATGTAATGGAACTTTATACTGAGCACCGATAGGCTAGCTATGAGCGGTTATGACTTCCTTCAGGAAGGGCGGAGGTTCACGTAACTCTCATGAGATGAGACTGTCCGGAATGCCGGGTATGGGTCTCCTTATATCTCCAAGTCTTTGAACCTATACTTCCAATATAGGGATCTAGCAGGGTTCAATTCCATATATACGCTAGCATGTTTTGGTTTCACCTTGGCCAATGACTCCACTTCTTTTCGATGTGGGAAAGAAACCGGATTTCATAATGCTCACATGATCTATGTCGGTTAAGGTTGGAGTTCCTCAAAGTATGAAAGATAATGAAATGAACGATACTGAAGGTGTTTGTGAAAGACAATCAGGAGGTGAAATTAGATTCAAGTAATGACATTAGGTCATTCTTGGTCATTGCACTTCATGATCCCGATGAGAGTCTTAAACTTCATCCTAGGTATAGCTGGTGTTTACATCACCCTACAAATGAATGAAATGAATAATGTGAAGTACGAATGAACGAATGAAGCAGACTCTGTGTTTGCTAAAGAAGGCCCTCGGGTTGAGGTCCCATATGTTGGGCACTCACTTGAGATTTCTTAATGCTATATCAACGATTTCAAGGTCTCGTGTATATGAAATGTATAATATATATAACATGAAAGTAATGAAATCAATGGCATAATCAATAGAGGATGTCTTATGAAATGTAATGAATAGTTGATGTGATGAATAATTTATTGTAAGGATAGTCAAATCGTGTCCAATAAAGTTTACAATAAGTAAAGGGCATAGCTAATAATGAATCCTCATGTCATGAAAATGATAAAGCCAAATAAATTGGATTATAATGACTTTAGAAGATTGGTAAAAGATATTATCCAAATAAGATTGGCTTATAATGACTTCTTACATTAGGACAATAATACAATAATAGGAATAGTCACTAAATATTGGTTGATAAAGAATTCATACCCAAAGTAAGCAAGATCATAAGATTTAATGATATGCCCCAAGAACAATACACTTTATGCAATCAACTAAAGAATGAGTATGGTCAATAAGTATTGACTTATGAATATATTCATGCCCCAAATTGTAGTTAAACCATTTCCTTAATCTCTTGAATTACTTACTTGATTCATTGTGGGTATGGGACTACAATGAATCATTGCACTTGTAAGTAAAACATAGGACCAAAGGAGTTATTGAGCTACACAACAACAACAAGAAAAAGACTTAAAAATAATCTAAGTGTACAAAGAGGAGCTCTCGGCCTAGAGGATCAAAATCTCAAATCTTCGCTCGAGTTGTTCTAAAATTATGTTGATGATACTAATGTCTTGTAATCATATATAAAATGATTTGTGTGCTTTGAATGCATTAAAATACATCATATTCATACCATAATTCACAACTAATGAATTAGGAAAGTCTAATTACTAGACTTTCCAGAAATGGCATGTTGCTTAGGAAGAGCTTTCATTGATCACGCATAGTTTTCTGTGTATGTGTGCATACACCCATACTTAGTACAAGTGGTGTACTAACCCACTACTATTTACTATTTTTATAGGTGCAGGTCAAAGGACAGGTTGACGACACTTGCAGCGGTTTGGACTTCAGCGTTTCTCCAAACCATTTGGTAGGTCCTCATGATTTGGAGGATGCTACAGATTTAGTCTAGCCTTAGTTTTAGACATACCTAGTGGATGTTGTCTCTAGTATTTCTTTCATACCTTCATTTCGAAGCTTGGTAATAAGGCCGTGTTTGGCAATCTATTTATGATATATTCATCTTCAGTTTCGAATTGATTCTATATGTTAGATGGTTGTTCTCTTATGTTGAGCTTAGTATATGATGCATGTAGTTAATAATTATATGAAGTCTAAGTATACTTCATACATATAAAAAGTTTTAAATTTTCCGCAAATTTAACTAGATGAATGTGATGAATGCAAGATAAGGCTTGTCTGCGACCTCTAAGAGGTCAACGACGCCGGTGGCAATTCAGATTCAAGAATCAGAGTCGTTACAAACTTGGTATCATAGAATAAGGGTAAATTACATAGTATCTAAAGCTCAACACAACCACGTTACGTAGTTTCTAGCTTATGGTTGTGAAGCGGCCCACAATAATGACTTTGAGACTACGCGATGATAGGAAATTCTCCCTTCTTCTACTCTTTATCGTGTTATCTAGAGCTTTGACACTTTGTGTCATTCTAAGTATCTGAGTTCCTTCTTGTGTGAACGCGTAGAAGAATACACACAAGAATTAGGATGGCCACATTTTCTAAGGCGCCAGACTCGAGATTTGGCCTTCCCCAGAAGGGCCATAATGCAAAATGCCCAACGTGGACGAAAGGTGTGTGGTGAGTGTGTTTGTTCGCATGGAGGTGAATGCATGGTAATGTCTAAAAGCCTGCTATGAGTATTCATGAGGACGAGAAGGATAAGTTGGCTTCATACCAACTCAAGAATATGGCTTAGACATGGATTTGCTCCATAATTATTATGCTACTATTGATTGTCAAAACAGCGTAGTGAGACTTCAGTTTCCAAATGAGTTAGAGGTAGAATGGGAAGGGTGTGGTTCAAATCTTTAGTCCAACAAGATATTATCTAAGAGGTTAGATATACTCTTACTAAGTCTGGTTTATGTTTAAGAAACTCAAAGTTCAAGTGCTTTAGTGGATTTGGTGTGGTAAGTCCCTAATCGTATGTCTTATAATAGCACTATGTGAGTTAAAACGAAGTTATGTTGCATTTTATGTTGTTGTTTTTATGTAGCATAGACATGTTTTCTCTGTTGCATGATTTGTGATGTGCATTAAGTTAAGTGTTATTGAGAAGGAAATTCCTTAATCTCAAATATGAGGCTTCAGATAAGCTTGAATGATATGCATCACCAAATAAGTGTGAATCAGATATTCACAAAAGAGAAACGTTTAAGTATGATAAAGTAACCTTCGTAAGTCACCCTCTTTGTTTAAATGCTGTGTAAGTGTCATTTGGGGACGAATGTTCCTAAGGGGGGGCTAATGTAACATTCTGGAACAACGAATATGTCTAGTGCAGGGCCCAGTAAGTCCGTTAGAATGCGTATTGGGGTACATAGGCATCCCAATGCCCAATATTGAGAAATATTGGGCATATCATAGAATATTGGCTAAGGGGTGTTAGCCAATTTGTATGTATACACAAATAAATAAATGGTAATATTGATCCTCAACTCAATTCATTAAGTAATAGACATCCAAATGCCCAATATTGAGAAATATTGGGCAGATCATAAAATATTGGCTAAGGGGTGTTAGCCAATTTCTATAATATAATCCAAGCTTCTTTAGAAATTGTACCTTCAATAAAGACCTAAGCTAATATAATTGGTATTATATACATATAAATCCACAACCAACGTGTGAGGTATGAGGCATCCAAGTGTCAAGCCTAGATACCATAACACATGACCATTTAAATTGATCATGTAAATTAAGCAGTGCCCAAGGACATGGTGAGGATCCTTGGGACAATAAGTAAACATTCCCAAAGGAACCATAAATAATAGTTAGTTAGGAAAGTACAACCAACCCATTTCCAAGCACATGTGCAAGACATGTGAAGAAGTGGCCAAGGAGGGGACCACCCTAATCGAATTCGGTTAGTGTAGTTAGGGGGGGGGGAAACGTGCACTGGGGACCCTCCATGTGGGGCCTAACTTCCTAAACTAATTCTAGACTCTAACCTACTGCCCTAAATAGCTAACTAACCTAGGACTAAATGAAATAAACTAATTAGTGCACCCGACAACGTAGGACCAAAACCGGGTTGACAATAACCTAGTACCTGTTAAAGAGACAACCTAGTACCTAACCTAGGATGGTCCAAAAGGTTAGTTATGGTCCTAAAAACATAGGGGTACTTTAGTTATTCCCCTAGGTTACCTAATTAATTAATTTATCAATTTAATTAATTAGTTTAAAAGGTCTAAAACCGAAACTAAAAAGGAAATTTTCAGATTTCGGTTAAGACAAGAAAGGGACAACCTAGTACCTAACCTAGGATGGTTCAAAGAGTTAGTTAAGATCCTAACGAGTTAAAGGTACTATAGTTATTACCTAGGATACTGAATTAATTAATTTAGCAACTTAATTAATTAAATTAAAGGGTCAAAGCTAATTTGTTAAAAGAATACTCACGAATGAAGGTGTTAGAATGTGTGAGACTAGTCTCATTAACACCTAAGGATACTCACGAATGAAGGTGTTAGAATGTGTGAGACTAGTCTCATTAACACCTAAGGATGATATGTAAGGACAGTTCACATTCCTCAATGTAAAGTAAGGATGATATGTAAGGACAATTCACATTCATCAATGTAAAGTAAGGATGATATGTAAGGACAATTCACATTCATCAATGTAAAGTAAGGATGATATGTAAGGACAATTCACATTTCATCAATGTAAAGTAAGGATGACAAGGCATCAAAAGAGTAGATAAGTCTCAATCATACTCTATATGTAAGTGTAAGGATATTTCACACTTAATATTAATGATGAGAGGAGAAATCATCTAATGAACTATGATATCCTCATGCTAGAAGTCAGCTTCCATGATGTATGAGTTGAATGTAATGGAACTTTATACTGAGCACCGATAGGCTAGCTATGAGCGGTTATGACTTCCTTCAGGAAGGGCGGAGGTTCACGTAACTCTCATGAGATGAGACTGTACGGCATACTGGGTGTGGGTCTCCTTATATCTCCAAGTCTTTGAACCTATACTTCCAATATAGGGATCTAGCAGGGTTCAATTCCATATATACGCTAGCATGTTTTGGTTTCACCTTGGCCAATGACTCCACTTCTTTTCGATGTGGGAAAGAAACCGGATTTCATAATGCTCACATGATCTATGTAGGTTAAGGTTGGAGTTCCTCAAAGTGTGAAAGATAATGAAATGAACGATACTGAAGGTGTTTGTGAAAGACAATCAGGAGGTGAAATTAGATTCAAGTAATGACATTAGGTCATTCTTGGTCATTGCACTTCATGATCCCGATGAGAGTCTTAAGCTTCATCCTAGGTATAGCTGGTGTTTACATCACCCTACAAATGAATGAAATGAATAATGTGAAGTACGAATGAACGAATGAAGAAGACTCTGTGTTTGCTAAAGAAGGCCCTCGGGTTGAGGTCCCATATGTTGGGTACTCACTTGAGATTTCTTAATGCTATGTCAACGATTTCAAGGTCTCGTGTATATGAAATGTATAATATATATAACATGAAAGTAATGAAATCAATGGCATAATCAATAGAGGATGTCTTATGAAATGTAATGAATAGTTGATGTGATGAATAATTTGTTGTAAGGATAGTCAAAACGTGTCCAATAAAGTTTTCAATAAGTAAAGGGCATAGCTAATAATGAATCCTCATGTTATGAAAATGATAAAGCCAAATAAATTGGATTATAATGACTTTAGATAATTGGCAAAAGATATTATTCAAATAAGATTGGCTTATAATGACTTATTACATTAGGACAATAATACAATAATAGGAATAGTCACTAAAGATTGGTTGATAAAGAATTCATACCCAAAGTAAGCAAGATCATAAGATTTAATTATATGCCCCAACAACAATACACTTTATGCAATCAACTAAAGAATGAGTATGGTCAATAAGTATTGACTTATGAATATATTCATGCCCCAAATTGTAGTTAAACCATTTCCTTAATCTCTTGAATTACTTACTTGATTCATTGTGGGTATGGGACTACAATGAATCATTGCACTTGTAAGTAAAACATAGGACCAAAGGAGTTATTGAGCTACACAACAACAACAAGAAAAAGACTTAAAAATAATCTAAGTGTAAAAAGAGGAGCTATCGGCCTAGAGGATCAAAATCTTAAATCTTCGCTCGAGTTGTTCTAAAATTATGTTGATGATACTAATGTCTTGTAATCATATATAAAATGATTTGTGTGCTTTGAATGCATTAAAATACATCATATTCATACCATAATTCACAACTAACGAATTAGGAAAGTCTAATGACTAGACTTTCCAGAAATGGCATGTTGCTTAGGAAGAGCTTTTATTGATCATGCATAGTTTTATGTGTATGTGTGCATACACCCATACTTTGTACAAGTGGTGTACTAACCCACTACTATTTACTATTTTTATAGGTGCAGGTCAAAGGACAGGTTGACGACACTTGCAGCGGTTTGGACTTCAGCGTTTCTCCAAACCATTTGGTAGGTCCTCATGATTTCGAAGATGCTACAGATTTAGTCTAGCCTTAGTTTTAGACATAGCTAGTGGATGTTGTCTCTAGCGTTTCTTTCGTACCTTCATTTCGAAGTTTGTAATAAGGCCGTGTTTGGCAAACTATTTATGATATATTCATCTTCAGTTTCGAATTGATTCTATATGTTAGATGGTTGTTCTCTTATGTTGAGCTTAGTATATGATGCATCTAGTTAATAATTATATGAAGTCTATGTATACTTCATACATATAAAAAGTTTTAGATTTTCCGCAAATTTAACTAGATGAATGTGATGAATGCAAGATGAGGCTTGTCTGCGACCTCTAAGAGGTCAACGACGCCGGTGGCAATTCAGATTCAAGAATCAGAGTTGTTACAAACTTGGTATCATAGAATGAGGTTAAATTACATAGGATCTAAAGCTCAACACAACCACGTTACGTAGTTTCTAGCTTATGGTTGTGAAGCGGCCCACAATAATGACTTTGAGACTACGCGATGATAGGAAATTCTCCCTTCTTCTACTCTTTATCGTGCTATCTAGAGCTTTGACACTTTGTGTCATTCTAAGTATCTGACTTCCTTCTTGTGTGAACGCGTAGAAGAATACACACAAGAATTAGGATGGCCACGTTTTCTAAGGCGCCAGACTCGAGATTTGGCCTTCTCAAGAAGGGCCATAATGCAAAATGCCTAACGTGGACGAAAGGTGTGTGGTGAGTGTATTTGTTCGCATGGAGGTGAATGCATGGTAATGTCTAAAAGCCTGCTATGAGTATTCATGAGGAGGAGAAGGATAAGTTGGCTGCATACCAACTCAATAATATGGCTTAGACATGGATTTGCTCCATAATTATTATGCTACTATTGATTGTCAAAACAGTGTAGTGAGACTTCAGTTTCCAAATGAGTTAGAGCTGGAATGGGAAGGGTGTGGTTCAAATCTTTAGTCGAACAAGATGTTATCTAAGAGGTTAGATATACTCTTACTAAGTCTGGTTTATGTTTAAGAAACTCAAAGTTCAAGTGCTTTAGTGGATTTGGTGTGGTAAGTCCCTAATCGTATGTCTTATAATAGCACTATGTAAGTTAAAACGAAGTTATGTTGCATTTTATGTTGCTGTTTTTATGTAGCATAGACATGTTTTCTGTGTTGCATGATTTGTGATGTGCATTAAGTTAAGTGTTATTGAGAAGGAAATTCCTTAATCTCAAATATGAGGCTTCAGATAAGCTTGAATGATATGAATCACCAAATAAGTGTGAATCAGATATTCACAAAAGAGAAACGTTTAAGTATGATAAAGTAATCTTCGTAAGTCTCCCTCTTTGTTTAAATGATGTGTAAGTGTCATTCGGGGACGAATGTTCCTAAGGGGGGGGTAATGTAACGTTCCGGAACAACGAATATGTCTAGTGTAGAGCCTAGTAAGTCCGTTAGAATGCGTATTGGGGTACATAGGCATCCCAATGCCCAATATTGAGAAATATTGGGCATATCATAGAATATTTGCTAAGGGGTGTTAGCCAATTTGTATGTATACACAAATAAATAAATGGTAATATTGATCCTCAACTCAATTCATTAAGTAATAGACATCCAAATGCCCAATATTGAGAAATATTGGGCATATCATAAAATATTGGCTAAGGGGTGTTAGCCAATTTGTATAATATAATCCAAGCTTCTTTAGAAATTCCACTTTCAATAAAGACCTAAGCTAATATAATTGGCATTATATACATATAAATCCACAACCAACGTGTGAGGGATGAGGCATCCAAGTGTCAAGCCTAGATACCATAACACATGACCATTTAAAATGATCATGTAAATTAAGCAGTGCCCAAGGACATGGTGAGGATCCTTGGGACAATAAGTAAACATTCCCAAAGGAACCATAAATAATAGTTAGTTAGGAAAGTACAACCAACCCATTTCCAAGCACATGTGCAAGACATGTGAAGAAGTGGCCAAGGAGGGGACCACCCTAACCAAATTCGGTTAGGGTAGTTAGGGGGGGGGGGAAACGTGCACAGGGGACCCTCCATGTGGGGCCGAACTTCCTAAACTAATTCTACACTCTAACCTACTGCCCTAAATAGCTAACTTACCTAGGACTAAATGAAATAAACTAATTAGTGCACCCGACAACCTAGGACCAAAACCGGGTTGACAATAACCTAGTACCTGTTAAAGAGACAACCTAGTACCTAACCTAGGATGGTCCAAAAGGTTAGTTATGGTCCTAACAACTTAGTGGTACTTGATTTATTCCCATAGGTTACCTAATTAATTAATTTATCAATTTAATTAATTAGTTTAAAAGGTCTAAAACCGAAACTGAAAAGGAAATTTTCAAATTTCGGTTAAGACAAGAAAGGGACAACCTAGTACCTAACCTAGGATGGTTCAAAGAGTTAGTTAAGATCCTAACGAGTTAAGGGTACTATGGTAATTACCCTAGGATACTGAATTAATTAATTTAGCAACTTAATTAATTAAATGGGTCAAAACCGAAATCACAAAGCAATTTCTAGATTTCGGTTAAAACAAAAATAAGACAACCTAGTACCTAACCTAGAATGGTTCAAAGGATTGGTTATGGTCCTAACGACTTAAGGGTACTTTAGTAATTACCTTAGGTCACTTAATTAATTAAATTAGCAATTTAATTAGTTAGTTTAAATGATCAAAATGAAATTCTTACACTAACGTAGTACAACTCAAGAAACATCCTAGTACTTAACCTAGGATGGTCCAAAAGGGTTAATTTTTGTTCCAATGACTTAGGGGTACTTTATTACTTACCCTAGGTACCTAAATTAATTAAATTAGGGATTTAATAAATTAATATAAAGTCAAAATGTTGACCAAAACCATAGTCAACACCAATTTCCTGATTTGACTAAGTGTTATGTTCTCCTATGTTTAGTCAGCTTAGGAGGGGCGTTTTGATAATTGGTTAATTAGTTTATTAAATTAACTTATTAATACTAAATGGTATAATTCAAGATCAGTTCTAAAACCTAAAAATCACGTTCAAACTCATAGAAAAGGCGACGCAAAAAAAGCAAGCACAAACGAGAGGAAAACAGAAAATTCCATTGATTCTTCTAGGCGATTTCAAGGTTTCTCCAAGTTTTCGTTCAAGATGGTCTTCGTAGATTAAGTTCTAATTAAGGTATGGGTTTCTCTCCTGGAATTCTTTCTCCAAGAGTATTTTCCTTCGAACAATTCACAAGATCTTGAAAACTAGGGTTGTTCCCGTCGTTCTAGTCGAAGTTCCCTTCCCTAGTAACCTTTTCGATATCAATGTTGAATAGGTTAGGGATCATGTTGTTGGTATGTGGTGCTGGTTGTTCTTAACGTGTATTGTTCTTGAATGATGAGTATCTAATGAACTTATGAACTTCTAATTGCGTAAAGTTAATCTTATCATGATAATTAAGGATCGATAATATGCTAAGATAAGTCCGTGATGTGTTAAGTGAATTATGTACCTTTGGCTGAATGTCGACTTGTTGTTGTTGTGATGTTATGAAGATGCTAAAGCCATCAAATGTTAATATGATGTTGTCCAATATGTTCTTAAAACGTGACTCTAAAAGCAATAAACTAAGAATTGGCTCAAAGACATCTATGAAATAATATCTTGAATAAATTGGCTATCTGGTTCCAATAAAGTTAGCTAACTCTATTTGGTCAAAATGAATATATGCTAATGGCTAGGAACTTATGTAAATGATTAAAAGATTTGCTAATGGTTCATACATATGGAAATTTAAATATGAACATACGTAAAAATTGGCTTATGCCTAAAAGAATGAATTTGTTAGTCTAACATCCCAAATCTTGAGCCAATACTAATCATATGTCAATTCTTGTGTAGCAAGAGTATCAAATATATATTAAGCACTTCTAAAGTGATATCAATGAATCCATAACCAAGGGCATGACATTCATTGGGACAACTCCCATCATGCTCCACAAGAATGAACTATGAACACATGAAACTCATTGAATGAAGTGCCCATCGTCCATAAACGGTGATATGAAGCTACTACACTAAAGTAAGTAAGTAACGTGAGTTAACATAATTAAAGGGGTCTAAAATAAGTAAGTGACCAGAATGGGGTATTAAAGGAAGTGAGACAAGTCTTACTTACACCAAAGCTAATTTGTTAAAAGAATACTCACGAATGAAGGTGTTAGAATGTGTGAGACTAGTCTCATTAACACCTAAGGATGATATGTAAGGACAGTTCACATTCCTCAATGTAAAGTAAGGATGATATGTAAGGACAATTCACATTCATCAATGTAAAGTAAGGATGATATGTAAGGACAATTCACATTCAGCAATGTAAAGTAAAGATGATATGTAAGGACAATTCACATTTCATCAATGTAAAGTAAGGATGACAAGTTATCAAAAGAGTAAATAAGTCTCAATCATACTGTATATGTAAGTGTAAGGACAGTTCACACTTAATATTAATGATGAGATGAGAAATCATCTAATGAGCTATGATGTCCTCATGCTAGAAGTCAGCTTCCATGATGTATGAGTTGAATGTAATGGAACTTTATATTGAGCACCGATAGGCTAGCTATGAGCGGTGATGCCTTCCTTCCGAAAGGGCGGAGGTTCACGTAACTCTCATGAGATGAGACTATCCGGCATGCCGGGTATGGGTCTCCTTATATCTCCTAGCCTTTGAACCTATACTGCCAATATAGGGATCTAGCAGGGTTCAATTCCCTATATACGCTAGTATGTTTTGGTTTCACCTTGGCCAGTGACTCCACTTCTTTTCGGTGTGGGGAAGATACCGGATTTCAAGATGCTCACATAATCTATGTCGGTTAAGGTTGGAGTTCCTCAAAGTAAGAAAGGTAATGAAATGAACAGTACTGAAGGTGTTTGTGCAAGACAATCAGGAGGTGAAATCAGATTAAAGTAATGACATTAGGTCATTCTTGGTCATTTCACTTCATGATACCGATGTGAGTCTTAAAATTCATCCTAGGTATAGATGGTGTTTACATCAGCCTAAGAATGAACGAAATGAATAATGTGAAGTACGAATGAACGAATGAAGCAGACTCTGTGTTTGCTAAAGAAGGCCCTCGGGTTGAGGTCCCATATGTTGGACCCTCACTTGAGATGTCTTAATGCTGTATCAACGATTCCAAGGTCTCGTGTATATGAAATGTATAATATATATAACATGAAAGAAATGAAATCAATGGCATAATCAATAGAGGATGACTTATAAAATGTAATGAATAGTTGATGTAATGAATAATTTGTTGTAAGGATAGTTAAATCGTGCCCAATAAAGTTTACAATAAGTAAAAGGCATAGCTAATAATGAATCCTCATGTTATCAAAATGATAAAGCCAAATAAATTGGCTTATAATGACTTTAGATAATTGGCAAAAGATAATCCAAATAAGATTGACTTATAATGACTTCTTACATTAGGCCAATAATACAATTAGGAATAGTCACTAAAGATTGGTTGATAAATAATTCATACCCTAAGTAAGCAAGATCATAAGATTTAATGATATGCCCCAAGAACTATACACAATATGCAATCAACTAAAGAATGAGTATGGTCAATAAGTATTGACTTATAAATATATTCATGCCCCAAATTGTAGTTAAACCATTTCCTTAATCTCTTGAATTACTTACTTGATTCATTGTGGGTATGGGACTAAAATGAATCATTGCACTTGTAAGTAAAACATATAAAGGAGTTATTGAACTACACAACAACAAGAAGAAAAAGACTGTAAAATAATCTAAGTGTACAAAGAGGAGATCTCAGCCTAGAGGATCAAAATCTCAAATCTTCGCTCGAGTTGTTCTAAAATTATGTTGATGATACTAATGTCTTTTAATCATATAGAAAATGAGTTGTGTGCTTTGAATGCATTAAAATACATCATATTCATACCACAATTCGCAACTAACGAATTAGGAAAGTCTACTGACTAGACTTTCCAGAAATGTCATGTTTCCTAGGAAAAGCTTTCATTGATCATGCATAGGTTTATGTGTATGTGTGCATACACCCATACTTAGTACAAGTGGTGTACTAACCCCCTACTATTTACAATTTTTATAGGTGCAGGTCAGAGGACAGGTTGACGACACTTGCAGCGGTTTGGACTTCAGCGTTTCTCCAAACCATTTGGTAGGTCCTTATGATTTCGAGGATGCTACAGATTTAGTCTAGGCTTAGTTTTAGACATAGCTAGTGGATGTTGTCTCTAGCGTTTCTTTGGTACCTTCATTTCGAAGCTTTGTAATAAGGCCGTGTTTGGCAAACTTTTTATGATATATTCATCTTCAGTTTCGAATTGATTCTTTATGTTAGATGGTTGTTCTCTTATGTTGAGCTTAGTATATGATATATCTAGTTAATAATTATATGAAGTCTATGTATACTTCATACATATATAAAGTTTTATATTTTCCGCAAATTTAATTAGATTAATGTGATGAATGCAAGATGAGGCTTGTCTGCGACCTCTAAGAGGTCAACGACGCCGGTGGCGATTCAGATTCAAGAATCCGGGTCGTTACACATACTTCATGCCTTTTAGAGTAAATCATCAAAAAAAACCTTTATACAATAGCATTTATACCACTCACATGCTTCATATGGACATATTCAAATCCAAACATCATATAAGATGATATATAGAATTTAAGCAACTTTTAGGGTCACTTTACAGTGAACTATTTTGCTTTACAGTGAACTTCCCTTCTTTTACTTTCTAGTCTTCCCAAATATCCCTCTAGTGATACTTGGTGCTACGCATCACCTTAAGGCTACAAGGAAACATACATACGACATACACAAGTCAATACATACAATTATAGAGTATAGAACACCACAAGACATCTTCAAGTTAAGACAATAAGGCATTGCAGTGAACTTTACTTATGATTCACATATACCAATTTCACTTCACATAGAATATTCAAAGACCTTACTCACAATCCCAATCTAGTCTACTAGTGCAATGTACATGTGAAGCCCCATAACCTCTCACATACTTAGTCGACCTATCATGAGACCACAAGCCTTACCATCCAATTCATACATCAACAATTAAGTAAAGACAACTTCATTCATGTCAACAACCTTTATCATATAGTCATTAAGACCAACATTAAGCACGTACATCAAGACCACTTCATATAGGCTCATACCATGCATTCCATCACAATAAGTAGACCAATACTACAAAGTCATGCATAAGGAACATTTACATAGACATGTGTATTAGAACACCTTCCTAGGACTTCCCTCAAGAGCCACTTGTGCAATGCATAGGTGAAGTTCCATACCCCCACCTACACTAATAAACTACCCTTAGGTTATCCTAGTTAGGGTCCTTACTTTACTTCCATTGTCCATTTTACTTTAGGGACAACCAAAACGTTTGATGACTAGTCACCTACGTGCCTCATGTGTTTATACGTGCCTATATTTGTATGTCATGAGCTTACAAAGTCTTAAAATGAGTAATAATGATGTTTATAAGCAGTGTATGGAGTTTCATGAAGTTTAGTGGTCAAACATTCAAGAACGTATGAGACGTTTGGAAGATAGTGCTTGTGTCTTGATGGTGCCTAGCATGTTTGGATGTGTAATACGCGTTCATTTTTGGTGAAACATGCATACAAGGTCTAAAACTTGTTAATTATTTATTTACATTGGAAACGTCTGGGTACGACTTCCCAAGCGCTCAGTAAAAGGGCCAACAAGAAGGACCCAAAAGCTGTCGAGACACTGCCTTGGCAGTTTCAATCGACTGAACTAAATGACACCCCATTTGTTGACAAACGTCCCATCAATGGTGGTGTTGTCGATGGAAACTTAGCCTACATAAGGCTCAGAAAATGAACATCCCAAGGACATAATTGACAAAGCTACATACGGTCCGTCGATGGACCTACTGGTTGTCGATTGTGGTCGTTGGTGCAGGCTATTGGAAGCTGCCTGGCGACTCTTTTATTAAAGGGGTGAATGGGAAATTCACCCCACGTCCTAGCCTGACCCTAATAGGTTTATTTAGTTATTTGTCAGTTTATATAAAGGATCAAAAACATGATTAACCATTCCCAAACCAATTCACACAAAATAGACTTTTCCTCCAAAACCAATTCGCCCTACAAACTTCCATTGAAGGTGAAACTCAAGAACATCTATGAGCTTTGATTCCTATGGGTTCTTCATAAAGTTTTAGAGATTTTATATAGATAAAGGTATAGTGATCCTTCATATCGATGTAATCTTTCACTTGGAGAGTTCATCTCAATATTTTCAAAGAAGTTTCATGATCAAATCTCTTCTTCTTCAATATAGACATGGGTTCTTTCTAAAAGCGTTTTTAATGGATTAATCATGATGAATTGATGATAATGTATTTGTTTTAATGTGAATTTTAATCAAATTGTATTGTGAGCCCATGTCCCTTCCAAAACTCGATTTAGTCCATGCATTGGCATTGTGACTGTGACTTGTTATTGATTGAATTGTGATTCTATGACGTTGAATTGCTTATGTATATTGTTATTTACATGTATTGATGATGAATTGATGATGAAGGATCCATGTGGATCAATATATGAATATTTGAACATGACTAGCCTATGTCTTCTATGTGTTTACAGTGATCTCGATTATAGAGCATGTCACATCCGTGGAGCACCCCCTAGAAGTAACATGGTGTACTTGAACTCTCGGAGGTCTTATACAAGTCCATAGTTATCATTCATCGCATTGTCATATTAAATTTAGTGAAAAATTTAAAACTTTTCATAACACATCATATGCTATAAACTTCACCTTATATATATATAAAACATAAGTAATAATACATATTTAGACCATAAGTCTCTTTTCCTTCATAGACTCAACAACATTGGAGTACATTAGGGTGACATTCTTTAAGACATAATACATAACTATACAATATTTAAGAAACTTTATAGTAACTAAACATTAGGACATCCTTGGACTTAAGGATTCCTTTACTTGAGCTAGAGAATCACGTATTAAGCTCCTCGATCATATAGAAATCCTTTAAGCATCCATAACCTACACTTTGAGTAAAAAGTAGAGAAGCATGGAGTTAGTACAAAAATGCACTAAGTATGGCAACCATGCAAAAACATGCATTTAAAAGGGACATTTTCTTGAAATCACACTTCTTTACAAAACCTTTATACAATAGCATTTATATGATTCACATACTTCATAGAGACATAATCAAAGTCCAAATATCATATAAAATCATATATAGGATTTAAGCCATATTTGAACTCACTTTACAGTGAGCTCTTTTACCTCAACAGTGAACCCGTTTCTTTTAACTCATCAACCTTCCAAGTAATCTCTCTAGTGATACTTGGTGAAATGCATCACCTTAAGGACACAAGGAATCAATCATACATCATACATAAGTCATCACCTACCATAATAGAAGTATAGTACTCATAGAAACATTTAAGACAATACCATAAGACTATTACACTGAGCTACATTCAGCTTGCACATATACCAACTTCACTTCACATCAATGCATTATAAGACCTTACTCATAATCCTACTCTATGCCTACTAGTGCAATGTATATGCGAAGACAGATAACCTCACACATACTTAGTAAACCTATCATAAGAGCACAAGCCTTACACCCCAATTCATACATCAACAAGTAAGTGAAGACAACTTCATTCATGTCAATACAAGACCTTCATCGTATAGTCATTTAGATCAACATCGTGCATATATGGATAATATCACATGATAATGACTCATACCATGCACATCTTCATAACAAGTAAACAAATACTACCATGCCATGCATAAAGACATATTCATAGACACATGCATCAGAACACCTTCCTAGGACTTCCTAAGGAGCTACTTGTGCAATGTGTAGATGGGTTCATTATTTCCACCTATCCTTAGTAACCTCCCTTAAGTCATCCTAGTTAGGATTCTAGTCATTTACATTCATTATCCATTTTACTTTAGGGAAACTATAGCCTTAACTGACACTAAGACCATGGGTGCTAAACATGGAATTCGGTGTTGTAGAGCCTTACACCAATGGAAGGTGTTCCTACCTAGCCAACGTAGAACATTAACACATGATAGCATACTAAGTGAATTCACTTGCTAGATCCTATGTGGCAAATATAGTCTATGGAACTTGGGGTCCATCATGGAAACATCTCTCTACACCCACTTTGGGTCGTGAGACTATCCACCCTGTGTGGACCGTTAGTGGACCCTTTAGCCTTCCCTCCTTAGGAAGGTGCCACCCCCTAATCTACTTGTTCACTCGGTGCTAAGCTAAGTTCCCTCTATTGAAAAAGCCATTATTAACATTTCTTTATAAAACATAGGCTTAGGAGAGTCGTCCCCTCATATGCTTAGATCATAGGTAATAGATGAGAGTTTATCAACCTAAATCATGTGAAAAATCCTTTCACATGGACATATCATATGTATTAGCACTATCTAGTTAAGGATACACTTGAGCACACCTTTCATTGCTACTCTATTGACTAGATCATCATTCATGCGTGTGTGTATACATATATGTGAGCAAACCTTTCACATAACACATAAAGGTCACACATGTTCATATATCAATGCATAAGTCTATAGTTATAACAATATGAGCAATCCTTTAATATAAACACACTAATACAATATGATCATTCATACTTCATCTTATCA
The DNA here is from genome assembly GCA_016801875.1 of Solanum sitiens. Lineage (NCBI taxonomy): Eukaryota > Viridiplantae > Streptophyta > Magnoliopsida > Solanales > Solanaceae > Solanum > Solanum sitiens. The sequence goes on from JABWTJ010000961.1 coordinate 366,598, forward strand.
TATAAACCATATTCATAACATGCCCATACATTCCTTTTCATGTACATAGAAACCAAACCTAGGAACTATCCAATCAAGGTACACATGTGCAATGCATAGACAAGGTCCCATACCCTTTACCACACTAGTACACCTATCAAGTCATCCTAGTTAAGGAAACACATATCATACTTTCCTAGACATAAGGTTAACATGCATAGTAGTTTATACTAGTGAATATGAGAACTACCTTTCATTTACACACCATGACTTATACTACTTGTAAGCATGCATGTAAAGTGATGGTGTGTGTACATTGGTCAACATAATCACATAATGGCTATCAAAAAAACATTGAGGCAGCCACCCTCTTAGACCATATTACACTTTCAAACATAGACCAAACAACAAATTTAGCATAGGAGACAAGTCAACTTCATAGTACACTTAAGACTCTAGCTTTGGCTATTCATGCATTCAAATAGGGGTTCATAGGTAAGGGATCCTTTAACCATTTTAACTTATCAATGGCAGCACCTACATTTTACACTAACATAAATATACACATGCTTATACAATAGCCATACAACCTATATCACAACTAGAATAGGAAAATAGGCATAAACTTCACATAGTGTGATCATCATAACCACACACTAATATATTTATCAATTTGCCTTCAAAGCCATGGTCAACACATATATAATGACAATAAAGTAAACACCGCAACCATAAGTGGAGCATACCACACAATGCCATACAAGGCTTCATCAATTACAATACTATAAGAAAAGTAGAGGAGATAAGCATTCTTACCAATTTCTCACCCCTTTGATCATCATTAATCAATACACATTGTTCATCAACAATTAATATATAGGGAATTATCTATATGTACTTTAATCATAAAAGAAACCATGTACAAGTCGCTACAAGATCATACTATAACATAATACACTATATCACATAGATGTTAGAAGGAAGGGAGTTATAGATCATCAAGTAACATCCCTAGTATTGCTCATCAATCATCATGTATCAACAATATATATTTAGTGCATTAGCTAAAGAGATAGAACATCATACTATAATCATGCTTCACTCATCTTAGAATATAGATCACAACATATACATTACCCTATCAATGTCTATAGGCAAGAAGGACTTAAATCAATCTTTACCAATTTCATTGTTATCGATTCATATTGTATTAATTTTACTTAATGATCATCATGTTACACATATAGGCAGTAAGTAAGGCAATTCACCATATTCGAATCACATAACAACCATCCTAATGTCAAGATCACAAGTTACTACTTGATAGCTTAGAAACACCTACATCAATTAATACCAAGACTTCTTTATTTCATATCATTTTTATACTCACCATTCAACCAACTTATTCACCTAGGGCATTCGCTACAAGAACCATATCATAATCGAATTCCACTGTTATTCCTCAAAAGGTTCATATTACAGTGCTTACATAAAAGCATAATTAATCATGTTCAAATCATCATATATTGATCCACATGGATCCTTCATCATCAATTAAATTAAATAACATTAGGTATAAGCAATTCAACGTAAGAGAATCACAATTTAACAAATAACAAGCCATGACCACAAAGTCCATGCAAGGAATAAATCAATTTTGGGAAGGAACATGGGTTAATCATGCAATTGGTTTAATAATTACATTAAAACCAATACATTAATATCAATTCATCATGATTTAATCATTAAGAATGTTTTTAGAAAGACCCATGGCTAGATTGAAGAAGAAGAGATTTGATCATGACACCTTCTTTGAAAACTTGAGATTAACTTTCCAAGTGAAAGGTTACTTGGAGATAAACGATTACCATACCTGTGTATTGTTGAAAACCTCTAAAAATTGGTGAAAAAACCATATAAATTCAATCTCCAAGATGTTCTTGAGCTTCACCAACAACGGAGGTTTCTAGGGAGAATTGGTTTTGGAGGGAAAATTGTATTTTGTGAGCATGGGATTGGGAATGGGTTGGTCACATTTTAGATCACTTATATACACCCAAAAATAGGTAAATTAATCAATTATTTTCAGGTTAGGACGTGGGGTGAATTTACTATTCACCCCTTTAATGAAACAGTGCGCAAGGCAGCATATGCAGGCCACCATCGACGGCCAGTAGGTCCATCGACGGGGAGTCTGTGGCTTCAGTCGATTGGACCTTGGCCAGTTCTTTGGTTGAGACTTTCCCAGGCTAAGTGTCCATCGATGCAACCTCACCAACGGGCCGTTATTCAACCAACTGGGCGTCGTTTGGTTCAGTCGATTGACACTGGCAAGGCAGTGTCTCGACAGCCCTTGGGTCCTTTTTGTGGGGCCCTTTAGAAGTTGTACCCGGATGTTTCCAACGTAAATATTACCCTTGGCAAGTTGTAGACCTTCCACATCAGTTTCACCCAAAACAATTACATTTAACACTTCCAAACATGCTAGGCCCCATAAAGACACACACATGCATGTCTCAAGGCTATCTTTCGAACGTCTTGGACGTTTGACCTCAAAACTTCACGAAACTCCATAAACTGCCAATATACATCATTATAACTCATTTTAAGACTTCATAAGCTATTTAAATACACATATAAGCACGTATAGACACATGAAGAACATAGGTGATTCGTCGTCGAACTTCTTGGTCCTACCTTGACGTTTGACTTCCAAATCACCTCAAACTTTACACACTGAATCTAAACCATATTATAAATAATTTTAGGAACTTATAACCTTAAGACAAATATGTTAGTATCTAGACACTCTAAATCATTTTGGGGGTCTTACAATATCCCCCACTTGGAAACATTCGTCCTCGAATGACACTTCGAACATTTTAATCACAACATAGACTTCAGTGCATCATAGAGCAGTTCACAACATTTATAAAATCATTACCTAGAATTTAATGAACCAAACTTACAAGGAACACAACTTCAAATTATTGTGGCATTCAATGCACACAAGCAAGCAAATCACCCTCTAATGCATCAAACACAAGGTCTCTTATCATGTTTATAGGAGTAACATCCTTTTCCTAGTTATAACCTGGTCATTACACTTCAATTCATTAAGAGTTCATCTTGCAACAACCTTCAATTCACACTTAGGCATATTCAACATCGCTCAAAAAGCAAGTAGGCACTAATACTTCAATGCACATGGACTTCAGTTATTTGAATCACCAAGAATCTTTATTAATTAGACTTAGTGCCATGAAGGTCATACTCAACCATACCATGCTTTGTGGTGTCCATGGAGAAATGTCCTTCTCCTTGACACACTTTCATGTATCATGAGTTCAAACCTAAGCAAAGTACAAGGTCAATTTCCTTTTACAATGAGAATTCTCCATTTTTAAACCAAGGCATGCTCATGTTTTCTTCTTAGTGAAGTCTAAATGGTAAGTCACACCAAGTACATCACAACAATTACTAAGTCATTTCACAAAACTTCAAATTCTAACATAGCATTAGCCTTCACAATAATCATCATTTGGGGAAATTATCACAAATCATAGGCACACATATGAACACTTAGCTAAACATACTTTCACCTTTCAAGAATGATCCTACAATCATGCTTTCTAAACCATACAAGTCACATAATTTTCAAGAGACTCAACATATTTCATGTTAAAGAGAATCAACTTTTCATCATAAGGCTAAATATTACACCTCACAAGTGACTACAATCAAGTTTCTTACCTTATCTCATGAAGTCAAATGCACAATCACCATGTTAAGATGCAATTCAACATGAGAAAACCATGAAGTTAATCAAAATCTTTTTTTTTCAAGTACTTAAAAATCTTCAAAATATCCTTAAGATGGTGTCAATCAATACATACGAAACATGTAGAGGTCATGCAATTCATACTTTATGCAAAACTCTATTCATGAACAAGTTCATCAAGACTTCATAAGATTCCAGTACAAGCAAAAGTAGGAGGACAAGGTAGAAAATATCTACAACCTTAATATTTCATCACCATCCCCCATTTAGGGTAAACCCAATTAAAAGTAACTTAACCCAACCTTAAAAGGATCTTAACTTAACAACCTTCATTCTCATCACTTAAAAGTGATTACTACTTTAGAAGGGATTACAGTATGTCAACCAAGGCATTCTAAACTTTATCACTTAGGCAATTTATCCCGAATTATCAAGTTAGGTCATCTCATTCAACCATATAAGGTTTGTATTAAATACAATAGATACCAAGGTCATTCAACATTAGGGGAAACAATAGAGGAGAGTTAACGTTAAAATTTCTTCTTTTTATTTGGACATTACAGTAAGGTGACTTCTAGGTCGCTAAAACCCACATCATCACCCTACCAAAACAAGCATACTACCGTTACACCTAGTATCACGTCTATACAAAGGACTCCAATCCCTACTAAGTAACTTATCAACGACCATATATATACAAAGGAACATTGAACACATTTAGGCACATATTATTAGGGTAGCATGCTTCCATAGGTAGTCACTACACATGTCAAGCTCAAATCATAATATTAAGCTACCAACATGTAAAACCATATAGTAACACACCATTCCAAAAGAAATCGTTTTAACCATAACAACTCTTAATATGCTTTAACTATATCATGACACACATTCTTCAACATAACATTCCATTTAACATAAAATTCATATATAGCCTCAAAGGGCATCATAGCAACCAAACATGCCAAAATTAACTTTCACGCATACTCATACAACCATAAAACCAAATTAAGCAATAACTCACCTTTTCTCCCTCAACCATATATGATACCATCTCATCCAAGCAATCACATCTAAAAGACCACCGGACAAGACAACATAAGAGAGAGATCTTATAGAGTTAAGTTTTATGGAATGATATGAGAATAATGAAAAAGGGAAACTCTATCGTCTTATAGCTTCTCATATCATTTGATGATGTCGCGACTCACCACCAGTGAACACGAGACTCTACTAGACGTGGCAATATGAGACTTTTTAGAACCTAAAACCACTTTATAAATCTCATGATCTGATACCACGTTTGTCACATTCGAGGAGATCCCCCTAGAAGTAACATGTCGTACTTGACCTCTCGGTGGTCTTGTACAAGCCCATAGTTATCATTCATCGCATTGTCATAGTAAATTTAGCGGAAAATTTAAAACTTTTCATAGCACATCATATGCTAGAAACTTCACCTTATATCTATATAAAACCTAAGTAATAATACATATTTAGACCTTAAGTCTCTTTGCCATCTTAGACGCAACAACATTAGAGTATATTAGGAACACGACACTTAAGACATAATAAGTAACTATATAATATTTAAGAAACTTTACAGTAACTAAGCATTATGACATCCTTGGACTTAAGGATTCCTTTCCATGAGATTTGGAATCACATAATTTAAGCATCCATAACCTACACTTTGTGTAAAAAGTATAGAAGAATGGTGTTAGTACAAGATGGCACTATGTATGACAACCATGCAAAAACATGTATTTAAAAGGGTCATTTTCTTGAAATCATACTTCATGCCATTTTGAGTAAATCATTACAAAACCTTTATACAATAGCATTTATATCATTCACATACTTCATAGATACATAATCAAAGTCCAAACATCATATAAAATATCACATATAGGATTTAAGCCATATTTGAAGTCACTTTACAGTGAGCTCTTTTACCTCAACAGTGAACCCTTTGTCTTTTAACTCATCAACCTTCCAAGTAATCTCTCTAGTGATACTTGGTACAATGCATCTGTAACAACCCGAAAATGACTATGCTAAGTAATGCCTAAATGTACCTAGAATGCCTAGATTAGACCGGGTTAACACGGCTTGATGCGCATGGAACAAGACCTCAGAACCTATGCACTATCCAAGCCAACCAACTTGGTGAGTTAGTTGAGCTAGGCAAGGTGAGAACCAACCATGTAGGGCACCCGAATTGAAGAGATTCACCCGGATGACTTTTACCGGACTTAAAAGGGGTAATCTTAGGTTTGGAGGGTCTAGGGGTAAAATGGTCCTTTCCAAGCTAAGGGTAGTATTTTAATTACCACAAATAATTAATTAATTAATACGGTTAAGGGGTAATTCGGGAAGATGTGGCCGAATTTGACCCTTTAAGCAAAATCTAGCTCCACCTGGGTTCGAGCCTTGGTGGAAGCAATGATTTAATTGATTAATTGTATTTAGTGAATTAATTAAATTATTTAATATTTAAATTGCTTACTTAGGAAAGATGAAAAAAAATCAGATTTTCTTTAATTAATGATAAATCCTAATTTGACTTAGTCTCCACCTAATCTCCTAATCCTAAGTTAACACTATCACACGTTTCTCTCTACTCCTCTCTCCCTTTCACGCTCAACTTTCTGTAAAACACAAGAACAGAACAAAAATATAACAAAGTTCATCCACATTCAAGAACTTGATTGCTCAAACTCAAGCAATATTAGTTTACACACGAAAAGTAAAAATCAAGTTCTCGACGGATTGTGCTTGTGATTTCGGTGGTGAGACGTTGGCTAAGTGGGGGGTCTTGGCAGCACGCTAGAACCCCATTGAACGACTTCAGGTATGTGTTTTCTTCCCTCTTGGTCCGTTTCCCAAGATACCACTAAGGTTCAGATTATTCACAATCAAAAACTAAGGTTGTCCCCGTTGCATGCCCCTGTCATTAGATCCTTTGAAAGATTCAAGTATGCGTTGGTATGACTTCTGGTAGATAATTTTAGGGATGGTTGTGATTATGTGTTTGAATGTGTATTCGTAATTATGTATAACTGAAAGAGGTGTTCCGAAAATGTGAAGTTCGTTAACTTGTTTGTGCATGTATGTGCTATGAATTAGCCACGGTTTGAAGCTTGATATTGACATGTTAAAATGTTATGAATTACGTGTGTGCGAATATGTTAAAAACTTGATGTTCATATAAGTTCAAAGTTGCTGAATAAAATGATAATTCTTGACTGAAAGTAACCTTGAAGATGCACCTAAAGATCTCCCTAAAAACTGCTCGAAATGTCTTAATGTTTAACGTGAAAGAGGGTGAGAAAATGGACTGCAAAAGGTGATCAAAATTCCAAAAGTAACCATGAAAATTGACCTAAAGATGCACTAAATGCTACACGAAAATTGTCCAAAATCTAATATTTTAAAGTTGAGAAAATGGACTGCATAAAGGGTGAACAAATTTCCAGCATTATGGCAAATCGTCGATATGATCCAAGTTGCAAAGTTTGGGGTTTGATCTTTTATTATTTTTCATACTTTTGTTCTTGGAGATATGACTTTGCAACTTGGAAATTTATTCAAATTTTCGGAATCGATTACCAAGTGAATTTTGTTGTTTCAAGTGTTATTTATGGATTTTCTTCAAACTTGTCAAAGTAAGTTCATGAATTATTGTTTATCAACTATGAATTGTGTTCTTCTAATCATGGGTAACTAAATCCACAACTAGGGTTGTGGGAACCATGCGTGGTTCAACAAGTAAAACTAGCTAAATAACAATTCTAGAATAGGTTCTTGCATGTATTGATAATTCTTTCGCTTAGAAGTCTTTTTAACGAGTGCACATGTTAGAACACTCCATATTCCTACTTGCCGAACCATGGGGGTAGTTAATAGGAAAAGAATTATCAACATAGATTTAGTGAGACACTATCTAATAGGCTAGTTTCAATTGGCGCAAAGTAATAACTAAGCCATACATCGAATAGGATGCTTAATATAAAGTAAAGGTAAGGGTTAGTAACTTAGACACACGTAGCCGGACCAAGGTACGCGGTGAAATTCTCTAAATGCCGGACCAAGGATTTATAGATACCTAACTTATAACTTTGCATGCAGGACACTAAGAAGGAATTGTTATAGCTAGGATTACCGCGTTATGAACCTATGGGGAACAGTTACACCCTAGTTTTCTCACAACTTGATAAACACCAAAGATTTAACTTGCTACTTGTTCCATTTAGAAATAATTAAATACTCTTGTTTCACAAAACCCCCCTTTTTATTAAATGTTTTCGGAAAGGACTTGACTAAATAGACGTAATTGTATATTCAAGTTAAGTCTAAACCATTTTCCTTGTGAGATCGACCCCAACCTACTTGTTGGGTTCTTTAGTTGATACAACCGCTTATACTTCTGTAAAGAAGTGTAATTTGAGCGTATCAAATTTTGGCGCCGCTGCCAGGGGAAGTGGCTTTTAGATTAACTTTAAGCACATTACCGAATTTTAGTCAACAATTTCGTAATTTTACTTTTTCTTTTTCTTTTTGTCTCTCACACGTCTAGCTCTAGTGTATGTCAAGTACACAGAGCCGAGGAGAACCAACGCTTCCACACGATTTTGAACTGTACCGGACACTCCGCAGAATGAATAACAAACAGAATCCTCGTAATCCTGTCGATGGGGTCCACCGCCAACTTCCTCCACCGGTTGATGCTCACAACCAAGTGATGGTGGAAAACCCGGGGGATGATTCTTTGAGGAGGCAACCTCTTGTTCCACGACCTCAAGAGTTCTATATAGGCAACATTAACATCACTCACTCTGATGGGCCTCTTGTCCTACCTCCTCTACCACAGGGTCACACATTCATGGTAACTAGTAGCCTGATGCAGATGCTCACCGCCAGAGGTTTGTTTTCAAGGCTACCATCTGAGGATCCACATGCTGATATCGCCAAACTCAATTCGGTGTGTAAGAGTTGTGTAGGGAGGCCAGATTTGGATATGGATGTCATCGGGTTAAGGGTGTTCCCTCTCTCATTGACGGGGAGGCCACAACATGGTTCACTGAGTTTCCCTATAATTTGATCTACACTTGGGACCAATTGAGAGATGTGTTTCTAGCATGGTATAACCCAGCGTCTAAAATGATTAACCACAAAGATAGAGTGAACAACTTTGTGGCATTGCCTGGGGAGTCGATGAGTAGCTCTTGGGATAGATTCACCGCATTCGTAAAAAGTGTTCCAAACCACTGCATTGATGATGAGTCATTGAAGGAGTACTTCTATAGGGGGCAAGATGACAATAATAAGGTAGTACTTGACACTATTGCGGGTGGTTCTAATGGTGAGTGCACATATACAGAGATCTTGGAAAAGTTGGCGAAAATTTTGAGAAACAATAAGGCTTGGAGCACTAGGAAGTCGGATACTGGGAAAAACACTTTTGCAGTGCAAGCTACACACAACCCATCCGCAGATGAGATTCGTGAAGAGATGTCTCAAATGAGAACTGAGCTTGGGTTGGTGTTGAAACATGTCACTTGGGTGTGGAGAAAGTAAATGCGGTGAATTATTTGACTAAACCACCACCGCCAGTGGATGACTACTACTATGAAGAAGATTTTTATGTAGTGAATGAGCAGACGGGGGGTTTCCGATCGAAAGCCCAAGGCTCCTATCAAGAGAATTGGCGCCAAGGTCAAGGAAATCAAGGTCAAAACTATTGGAATTACAACAGAGAGGGCCATTATGTTTGAGAAGGAAACTACAATCGCGACAACAACTTCAAGCAGGGTAACTATGGTAATAGAAATGATTGAAGTGGACCCTATGTTCTGCCTCAAAATAGGGAAGTTACTCATAGGGATGGTGGATGTAGTATGACGCAAGTTGAAGATATGTTGCAAAAGATGAGGAGGAGGTTTGATGCTAGTGATGAGCACACCAAGGAGTTGAGAGGTGATTTGGCTAATATTGGGCAGAAGGTGGACACCCACGCAATCTCAATCAAGCATCTTAAGTTGTAAGTGGCCCAATTGTCTACTACTGTGAACCCACGTCAACCAGGTACTCTTCTGAGCAATACCGTCCAAAATCTAAAAAATGATGGAAATTGCATGGCAATCACTACTCGAGGGGCTAAGCAAACCATGGATCCACCTATGCCGTCTGGCATAGAAGATGATGTGAGAAGAGATGATGAGGTAGTAGAAGTTAGTGGTGAGTTGGTAGACAAAGCAGAGAAAGAAGCAGAGATACCCCAAAAGGAGATCCCCGTTCCTTGACTACCACCACCACCATTCCCGCAAAGATTGGTGAAGAAGAACGAGGATGGTAAATACCGGCGTTTTATTACTATGTTGAAACAACATTCCATCAATGTCCCTTTGATAGAAGCTCTTGAACAAATGCCTGGTTATGCCAAGTTTATGAAAGATATGGTTACTAAGAAGAGATCAGTTAGTTTTGAGGATGGAAGCAACATTGTAGTACTATTGCTACAAGGTCTCTTGTGCAAAAGAAAAAAGATCTGGGCCCTTTCACTATTCCATGTACCATCGGGTTGTTACACTTTGCAAAATCACTATGTGATCTTTGTGCAAGCATAAATCTCATGCCTCTCTCTATTTACAAGAAGTTGGGTTTAAGTGACCCAAAGCCCACTGCGATGCGGTTACTGATGGCCGATCGAACAATGAAGAGGACTTTTGGTATACTCCATGATGTGTTAGTGAAGGTGGAGTCATTTGTATTTCCAGACTATTATGTGATTCTTGACTGTGAGGTGGATTTTGAGGTGCCTATAATTCTAGAAAGGTCGTTTCTTGCTACCGGTCGTGCCTTGGTTGACATGGAAAAAGGGCAGATGAAGTTTTGGTTAAATAATGAAGTAGCGACTTCAACATTTGTAGGTCCATGAGGCAGAGTGGTGATTTCCAAATGGTATCTGCGATATCCTACAGGGTTGAGAATGCGTGTGAGGTACAAATTGAAGAGCGCTTGGATGTTGAGGCACTAGCAGCTGTGATCATGAATTTTGAGAGGGATGGTATTGAAGAGTATGGGTCGATTGTTGCGGCACTTGATCGAGGTGATTTTAGGTTCAAACCAAAGAAATTGGAGTTAGATATAAAGCATCGTGAATCTCCACACGCTAAAAAATCTATTAAGGAGGCCCCAAAATTAAAGCTTAAGGCTATACCACCTCATCTGAGGTATTTATTCTTGGAAAAAGATGACACTTTGCCGGTAATGATTGCATAGAATTTTAATGTGGAAAAAGTAGAATGACTGGTAGAAGTGTTGAAGAGGTTCAAACGAGCCATTGGCTGGACTATTGCAAATATTATTGGGATTCCACCCGGTATTTGTTCACACAAAATCCAACTCATGCCTGATCATAAGCCAAGTATTGAGCATCAAAGACGGTTAAATCCACCTATGCAAGAGGTAGTTAAGAAGGAGATTATCAAGTGGTTTGATGCCAGAGTAATATATCCCATAGCAGATAGTAGTTGGGTATGCCTTGTTAAGTGTGTGCCCAAAAAGGGGGGAGTGATAGTGGTTCCTAATGAGAAGCACGAACTTGTTGCAATGAGGCAGGTGACCGGATGGAGAGTGTGTATGGACTACCGGAAGTTGAATACATGGACTGAGAAGTACCATTTTCCTATGCCCTTTATGGATCAGATGTTAGATAGAAATGCAGGAAAAGGGTGGTATTGTTTTGTTGATGGATATTCGGGGTACAATAAAATCTCTATTGCACCGGAGGATCAAGAAAAAAACACATTTACTTACCCTTATGGGACTTTCGCATTCAAGAGGATGCCTTTTGGGTTATGTAATGCACCGGCTACTTTTCAGAGATGTATGATGTCGATGTTCTCCAATATGGTGGAGGACACTATTAAGGTGTTTATGGATTATTTTTTAGTTGTTGGCGACTCCTTTGATCGTTGCTTAGGTCACTTGGCCGAAGTCCTCAAAAGGTATGAAGATTGCAACCTTGTGCTAAACTGGGAGAAATGTCACTTCATGGTGAAAGAGCGTATTGTATTGGGCCATCGCATCTTAGAGAAGGGGATAGAGGTTGATCGAGCAAAAGTAGAGGTTATTAAAAGACTTCCTCCACCCATCTCTGTAAAAGGTGTGAGAAGTTTTCTTGGGCATGCGGGCTTCTATCAGAGATTTATTAAGGATTTCTCAAAAATTGCACATCCGTTGTGCAAGTTACTTGAGAAGGAATGTAAATTTTATTTTGATGAATCCTTTTGAAGGCATTTGGAGAGTTGAAGGAGAAGTTAGTGGTCTGCGCCCATAATTATTTCACCAGATTGGAATAAGCCATTTGAAGTAATGTGTGATGCTAGTGGGTTGCTCTTAATGTGGTATTGGGACAAAGAAGGGATAAAATCCTTAAACCCATTTATTATGCTAGTAAGGCCCTAAATGAAGCACAAAAGAACTACATGGTGGCTGAGCAAAAGCTCCTAGCGGTGGCATTTTCCTTCGAAAAATTTTGCTCCTATTTGCTTGGCACAAGAGTTAGAGTGAATACTGACCATTTCGCTTTCAGGTATTTGATGACAAAGAAGGATATGAAAGCAAGGTTGACTAGATGGGTGCTACTATTGAAAGAGTTTGATTTTGAGGTGAAAGATAGAAAAGTGACCGAAAATCAAGTTGCCGATCACTTGTTCGGATTAGAGGATGAAGCTATGTGAGAGTTGGGTGAAAAGTCAGAAATTGATGACACCTTCCCAAATGAACTTGTATTGGCCGCTTTTCATGACTTGATTCCATGGTTTGCCGATTTTGCGAATTATCTTGGCAGTGATATCGTCCAATCAGACTTGTCCTTTTATCAGATTAAAATGTTCATGCTTGATGTGAAAAAGTTCTTTTGGGATAAGCCTTACTGATATCGTAGTTGTGCAGATGGGCTTATTCGCCGTTATGTGCCGGAAGTTGATATTCTAAGTGTTTTAGAGGCATGCCATTCCTCACCTGTATGTGGGCATGATAGTGGTATCCGGACTGCCCATAAGATTTTGCAGTATGGGTACTATTGGCCAACCATACACCAAGATGCTCATGAGTTCGCAAAGATATGTGATAGGTTCCAAAGAGATGGAGGTATTTCAAGAAGGCAAGAGCTCCCTTTGAATCCCGTTCTAGTAATTGAGTTATTTGATGTATGAGGCATTGACTTTATAGGTACGTTTGTGAGTTCTCATGCGTTGAAATATATTCTTGTGGCGGTGGATTATGTATCAAAATGGGTAGAAGACATAGCACTTGGCAACAATGAAGGGAAGAGTGTCACCGCGTTCTTGAAAAAGAACATATTTTCTAGATTTGGCACACCTAGGGCTATTATCAGTGATGGGGGGTCCCACTTTTGCAACAAGTTTTTCAAAGGGCTCTTTGAGAAATATGGGGTTTGCCACAATGTAGACACCTTGTACCATCCACAAACTAGTGGGAAAGTTGAGGTGTCCAACAGAGAAATCAAGCAAATCCTGTCAAAAACGGTGAATGCTAATAGGACGGATTGGTCAAGGTGGCTTGATGATGCTCTTTTGGCTTACCAGACAGCATACAAGACTCCCATAGGTATGTCTCCATACAAACTTGTGAATGGGAAGTCTTGTCACTTGCCAGTTGAGTTAGAGCACAAGGCCATGTGGGCGATGAAAAAATTGAAAATCGATTGGAATGAAGCAGTGGAACAGAGACTTAATGGGTTGAATTATCTTGATGAGTTTCGTCTAAAAGCATATGAAAGTTCAGCCCTCTACAAACAGAAGATAAAGAAGTACCATGACCAAAATATTGAGAAGCGCGAAGTTGTAGTTAGGGATTTGGTACTTCTATTTAACAGAAAATTCTGTGAAAAGATGACTTCTGAATTTTGCTCAGTGTCCACCAACGGATATGATACTTTCCAATATGTCTTAAAAACGTTACCCTAAAGTAATGAACTAAGATTGGTTAAGAGAATGATACTATGTTAAGATGTGTCTGAAAATGTTATGTATGAAGATGGTTACGGTTTGTTGTGCATACTTACTGTTAATGTGACTTTTTGATGATGTTGTGTTCATTAAATGATCATATTATGCTGTCCAAGATGTTTAAAAACGTTATGCCTAAAGTTATGTTATACGGTTGGCTAAAAAGATCTCCATGAAATCACTTTTGAATTAATTGCCTATCTTATGCCAATAATTTGGGCAATAAATTGGTTGTTTAATAGAATTGGCTAAAACATTGCTTTCAAAGAATGATGGGAAGATTGACTTACTAAAATAATGAAATTAGATATGGTATATACATAAAGTTAATTGAATTGACTAATGATATTCTCATGACCAGTGTCTAGTGAAATTATGATTTGTGCCAACAAATTGGCTAGTAAAACATATTGTCTAATCATATTACTTCCAAAACATGAAAATTCATACCAATCTGTACATTAATGAACTCATAACATAGGGTATGCCAATCAATGGGACAAGTCCCAACATACCTTATCCACAAGAACTTGTGAACGTAAAAACATTGAATTGTTCTGGTAAGTTAATCAAAAGGTCAAAAGTTCAAGTGTAGTGAAAGTTTGGCTTATGCCAGTAAATTGGCCTACAATATTATCTCCAAAAATATGTAATAGAATTGTCTAATGATTCCATGAAATCATATTCGAATGAATGTTTGGCTTGTGCCAATAAATTGACTATGAAATTATTTCCAAATTTTCTAGGCCAATACTAATCATATGACAATCTTGTGTAGCCAAAACAATGAAATGACAACTCAAGTACTTCTAAACAAATTCAATGAATCCATAACCAAGGGCATTCCATTCATTGGGACAACTCCCAACATGCTCTATAAGAATAAACTATGAACGTATGTAACTCATTGAAAGAAGAGTTCATCGTCCATAAACGATGAAATGAAGCTACTACACTAAAGTAAAGAAGTAACGTGAGTTATAATATAATTAAAGGGGTCTAAATCAAGTAAGTGACCAGAATGGAGTGTTAAAGGAAGTGAGACAAGTCTTACTTACACCTAAGCTACTATGTTGAAATAATACTCACGAATGAAGGTGTTAGAATGTGTCAGACTAGTCTCATTAAAACCTAAGGATGAAATATAAGGACAATTCATGTTTCATCAATGTAAAGTAAGGATGATATGTAAGGACAATTTACATTTCTTCAATGTAAAGTAAGGGTGATATGTAAGGACAATTCACCTTTCACCAATGTAAAGTAAGGATGATATGTAAGGACAATTCACATTTCATCAATGTAAATTAAGGATGACAAGTCATTAAAAGAGTAAGTAAATCTCAATCTAGAAGCAAGTTTCCACAATACTTGAGTCAACTTTAAAAGATAGAGAAGATAATGAAAGTGAGCACAGCACCGATAGACTAGTTATGAGTGGTGTTGCCTTCCTTCGAGAAAGGCGGAGGTTCACGTAATTCTCATGAAGATGAGACTGTCCACCAAGGTGGGTATGGGTCTCCCTAAATCTCCTAGTCTTCGAACTATATCTATCCAACATAGGAGCTAGCTAGTTGTTTCCACCTAAACGATTTAGGCATGTTCGGTTTCACTTTGGCCGGTGATTCCACCACTTTTCGGTGTGGGGCAGACACTGAATTTCATGTTTAGCTCACATGATCTATGTTGGTTAAATCTTACGATATGTTCTTGGTTCACTATAGCCATGAGCCACTCCTTTTTAGTGTGGAGTGAACACTTGAGATGGATCCGCCTTAGCCAGGGATCACCCGTTTCCATGTGTGGGGCAGACATGAGATTCCATGAGTAGCTCACATGGTCTAAGATTCATTTAAACCAGTGAATCACCTTTTTCAGTGTGGGGGAGACACTGGATTTCATGTTAAGCTCGCATGATCTTATTCCTAATGATGTCAATATGAAAGTGAGAATGATGATGATGGAACGTAAGTTCAAAGTGAGCAATGATGACGGATTTAAGAACGTCAAGTGCCAATATTACACTCATGAAGTTTCAGCAAATAATGGGCATAGCCAAATAAGATTGACTTATAATGACTTCTTATATGATGCTAATAAAGGGAAGTAGAAAGCAATGTTAATTAAATACCTCATAACTTCCCTAACACGAAAGTAATAAAATAAATGGCATGGCTAATATAAAATGGCTTATGAAATGTTTATGAATACTTAGAGTAAAGAATGACTCCATATAAGGTAGTGAAATAACTCCTTAGTCCTTGGATTACTTACATCGATTCATTATGGGTATGTGACTACAATGAATCATTGAACTTGTAAGTAAAACATAAAACTAAAGGAATTATTGAACTACACAACAAGAAGAAGAAAAATACTGAAAATAAAACTAAGTATGGGAAAAAGGGCTCTCGGGTTTGGGAGGATTAAAAATTCCAATCTTCGCTCGAGTGGTTCTTAAATTATGTTGATGATACTAATGTATTATAATCATATAGAAAATGAGTTTTGTGTTTTGAATGCATTAAAATACATCATATTCATACCACAATTCACAACTAACGAATTAGGAAAATCTAATGACTAGACTTTCCAGAAATGACATGTTGCTTAGGACGAGCTTTCATTGATCATGCATAGCTTTATGTGTATGTCTACATACACCCATACTTATTACAAGTGGTGTAGTAACCCCCTACTAAATACTATTTTCATCTGTGCAGTTTAGAGAGCAGATTGACGAAACATGCAGCGGTTTGGACTTCAGCGTTTTTCTAGATCATTTGGTAGGTCCTCTTGATTTCGAGGATGCTACACGCATTAGTCTAGCCTTTGTTTTATACATAGCTAGTGCATGTTGTCCCTAGAGTTTCTTTCACATTTCATTTCAAACCTTTTTACGTAAGTCCGTATTGGCAATTTAATATATTCTATTCATCGTTTGTTTTGAAATATTCTTGATATTAGATTTTTGTCTATTGATGTTGAGCTTAGTATATAATGATTAATATGTAATGACTATATGAAGTCTAAGTAAACTTCATACATATAAAAAGTTTTAAATTTCCCGCAAATTTAACTAGATGAATGTGATGAATGCAAGATGAGGCTTGTCTGCAACCTCTGAGAGGTTAACGGCGCCGATGGCGATTCAGATTCAAGAATCCGGGTCGTTAAAAACTTGGTATCAGAGCATGAGGTTAAATTACCTAGGAACTAAATCTCAACACAACCACGTTACATAGTTTCAGACTTATGGTTGTGAAGCACGCCACAATCATAATTTAGAGACTACGCGATGATAGGAAATTCTCCCTTCTTCTACTCTTTATCGTGCTATCTAGAGCTTTGACATATTGTGTCATTCTAAGTATCTAACTTCCTTCTTGTGTAAATTCATAGAAGAATGCACACAAGAATTAGGATGGCTAAGTTGTCTAAGGCGCCAGACTTAAGATCTGGCTTTCCCAAGAAGGGCCATAATGGAAATGCCCAACGTGGACAAAAAACGTGTGGTTGTTCACATGGAGGTGAATGCATGGTAATGTCTAAAAGCCTGCTTTGAGTATTTATGAGGAGGAGAAGGATAAGTTGGCTGCATACCAACTCAATAATATGGCTTAGACATGGATTTTCTTCATAAGTGATATGATATAATAGACTATAGAAACAGGGTAGTAAGACTTCAGTTTCCAAATAAGTTGGATTAAAATGAGAAGGGCGTGGTTCAAATCCAACAGGCCAAATAATTTCCAATCTTAAACCTAATAAGATGATGTCTAAGGGATACTTATTCCACTTTGTAAGAGTCAAAGGCTTAGAAAAAGAAGTTCCTTCAATAGACTCTGTGTCCGTAGTAAATATGGGGTTTTGTAAGAAAAGAAAGTTGAGTCTGAGGTATATATGTCATTATGAGATCTTACAACAAGTAGTTAAAATTACCAAACGACTTTGCATCTGTTCATCCAGTGTTTCACGTTTTGATGCTTGAGAAGTGTCTAGGCAATCCAACGTCCATCCTACCCGTCGAGGGGTTAGGAGTCAATGGGAATATTTCCTTATGAAGAGGTTCCTGTTGTAATTTTAGATCGTCAAGTAAAGAGACTGAAGAACAAGGAGGTTCTCACCGTGAAGGTGTTATGGAGGAACCACTTGGTTGAGGGGGCAAGATGGGAGGCTGAGGCCGATATGAGATTCTGTTACCCTCACTTGTTAAGTTCTTGAGGTTAGATGCACTCTTCCTAAGTCTATTTTATGTTTAAGAAAACTCTAAGTTTAAGTGCTTTAGTCGATTTGGTGTGATAGGTCACTAATCGTATGTCTTAAATAGCAATATATGAGTTAAAACGAAGTTATGTTTGCATTTCATGTGCTGTTTTTGTGTAGCATAGACATGTTTCCTGTGTTGCATGATTGGTGACATGCATTAAGTTAAGTGTGATTAAGAATGAAGTTCCTCAATATCAAATATAAATCTTTAGATAAGCTTGAATGATATGCGTCATCCAAATAAGAGTGAATCAGACATTCACAAAATAGAAACATTTAAGCATGATAAAGTAACTTTCGAAAATCACCCTCTTTGTTTAAATGATGTGTAAGTGTCATTCGGGGACGAATGTTCCTAGGGTGGGGGGGATAATGTAACGTTCCGGCTAAATGAATATGTCTAGTGAAGAGCCCAGTAAGTCCGTTAGAATGCGTATTGGGGTACATAGGCATCCCAATGCCCAATATGGAGAAATAGGGCATATCATAGAATATTGTCTAAGGGGTGTTAGCCAATTTCTATGTATACACAAATAAATAATATAGAAATATTGATCCTCAACTCAATTCATCAAGTAATAGGCATCCCAATGCCCAATTTTGAGAAATATTGGGCATATAATAGAATATTGGCTAAGGGGTGTTAGCCAATTTCTATGTATACGCAAATAGTTACAATAACTATATTCTTCATATATGGCTTAATATACATTCTCATCAAGAAATAGGCGTCCCAATGCCCAATATTGAGAAACATTGGGCATATCATAGAGAATTGGCTAAGAGGTGTTAGCCAATTTCTATATATGTATACTCAAGTATTTAAGATATAATCCAAACTTGTTTAGAAAATGTACCTTCAATGAAGACCCTCAACTAATAAAATATATGTCGTCCAACTCACAAAAGGTATGAGGCATCCAAGTGTCAAGCCTAGATACCATAGCACATGACCATTTAAAATGATCATGTAAATTAAGTAGTGCCCAAGGACATAGTAAGGGTCCTTGGGACGATAAGTAAATATTCCAAATAGGACATCAAGAATAGTTAGTTAGTAAAGTACAACCAACCCATGTGCAAGCACATGGTCAAGTGGGAATCGGCCATAAGAAGGGGACCATCCTAACCGAATTCGGTTAGGGTAGTTAAGGGGCAGCATGTGCGGACGGGTCCTCCCAATGTGGGGCCTAACTTCCTAACAAATTCTAGACTCTAACATACTGCCCTAACTAGCTAACTAACCTAGGACCAAACTAAATAAACTAATAAGTGCACCCGACAATCTAAGACTTAATCGGGTGACACTAACCTAGTAACTAGTTGAAGAGATAACCTAGTACCTAACCTAGGATGGTACAAAAGGTTGGTTATAGTCCTAACAACTTAGGTATACTTTAGTAATTACCCTAATTTACTTAATTAATTAATTTAGAAACTTAATTAATTAATTTAAATGGACAAAACCGAAATCACAAAGCAATTTCCTTATTTCGGTTAACACAAGAAAAAGACAACCTAGTACCTAACCTATGATTGTCCAAAAGGTTGGTTATGGTCCTAACAACTTAGGGATACTTTAGTAATTACCCTAGGATACTTAATTAATTAATTTATTAGCATAATTAATTAATTTAAAAGGACAAAACAAAAATCACAAAGCAATTTCCAGATTACGGTTAAGACAAGAAAAAGACAACCTAGTACCTAACGTAGGATGGTCCAAAGGATTAGTTATGGTTATAGCGACTTAATGGTACTTTAGTAATTACCCTAGGTCACTTAATTAATTAAACTAGCCATTTAATTAATTAAATTAAATGGGTCAAACCGAAATTCTTACACTAACCTAGTACTACTTAAGAAACATCCTAGTACTTAACCTAGGATGGTCCAAAGGGTTAATTTTGGTTCCAATGATTTAGTGGCACTTTAGTAATTACCCTAGGTCCCTTAATTAATTAAATTAGCCATTTAATTAATTAATTTAAAGGGTAAAAATGAAATTCTTAGGAAAAATTTCAGATTTTACCAAGTATTGTGTTTTCCTAGTTCTAGTCAATCTAGGAGGGGATTTTTAGTAATTAGTTAATTAATTTATTTAATTAACTTATTAAACCTAAGTTGAATTAGTCAAGATCAGTTCCTAAGACTTAGAATCACGTTCAAACTCATAGAAGAGGCGACGCAAAAATAGTAAGCAACAACGAAATAAAAAGGCAGAAAATTTATCAATTTCTCTAGGGCGATTTCAAGGTTTCTTCAACGTTTCATTCAAGGTGGTCTTCGTAGATTAAGTTCTATATAAGGTATGGGTTTCTATCCTGGACTTCTTTCTCGAAGAGAACTTTCTTTCCAATGTTTCCAAGATCTTGAAACTAGGGTTGTTCCCGTACTCGTCGAACTCCTTATCCCTAGTATCCTTTTCGATTTCAATGTTGAATAGGTTAGAGATCATGTTGTTGGTATTTGGTGCTGACTGTTCCTAACATGTATTGTTCTTGAATGATGAGTATCGAATGAACCTATAAACTTGTAGTCACGTAAAGTTAATACTATCATGAAAACTAAGAATCGATGATATGCTAAGAATGTCCATAATTGTGTTAGGTGATTTATGTGTCTTGGCCGAATATTGACTTGCTGTTGTTGTGACGTTATGAAGATATTAAAGTCATCAAATCTTAATATGATACTGTCCAATATGTCTTAAAACCGATACCCTAAAGTAATGAACTAAGATTGGTTAAGAGAATGATAATATGTTAAGATGTGTCTGAAAATGTTATGTATGAAAATGATTGCGGTTTGTTGTGCATACATACTGTTAATGTGACTTGTTGATGATGTTGTGTTCGTTAAATGATCAAATTATGCTGTCGAAGATGTTTAAAAACGTTATGCCTAAAGTTATGTTATAAGGTTGGCTAAAAAGATCTCCATAAAATCACTTTTGAATGAATTGCCTATCTTATGCCAATAATTTGGGCAATAAATTGGTTGTTTAATAGAATTGGCTACAACATTGCTTTCAAAGAATGATGGAAAGATTGACTTACTAAAATAATGAGATTAGATATGGTATATACATGAAGTTAATTTAATTGACTAATGATATTCTCAAGACCAGTGTCTAGTGAAATTATGATTTGTGCCAACAAATTGGCTAGTAAAACATATGTCTAATCATATTACTTCCAAAACATGAAAATTCATACCAATCTCTACATTAATGAACTCATAACATAGGGTATGCCAATCAATGGGACAAGTCCCAACATACCCTATCCACACGAACTTGTGAACGTAAAAACATTGAATTGTTCTTGTAAGTTAATCAAAGGTTCAAAGTTCAAGTGTAGTGAAAGTTTGGCTTATGCCAATAAATGGCCTACAATATTATCTCCAAAAATATGTAATAGAATTGGCTAATGATTCCATGAAATTATATTTGAATGAATGTTTGGCTTGTGCCAATAAATTGACTATGAAGTTATTTCCAAATTTTCTAGGTCAATACTAATCATATGCCAATCTTGTGTAGCCAAAACAATGAAATGACAACTCAAGTACTTCTAAACTAATTCAATGAATCCATAACCAAGGGCATTCCATTCATTGGGACAACTCCCAACATTCTCTATAAGAATGAACTATGACCGTATGTAACTCATTGAAAGAAGAGCTCATCGTCCATAAACGATGAAATGAAGCTACTACACTAAAGTAAAGAAGTAACGTGAGTTATAACATAATTAAAGTGGTCTTAATCAAGGAAGTGACAGAATGGAGTGTTAAAGGAATAGAGACAAGTCTTACTTACACCTAAGCTACTATGTTGAAATAATACTCACGAATGAAGGTGTTAGAATGTGCGAGACTAGTCTCATTAACACCTAAGGATGAAATGTAAGAACAATTCATGTTTCATCAACGTAAAGTAAGGATAATATGTAAGGATAATTCACATTTCATCAATGTTAAATAGGGGTGATATGTAAGGACAATTCACATTTCACTAATGTAAAGTAAGGATGATATGTAAGGACAATTCACATTTCATCAATGTAAAGTAAGGATGACAAGTCATCAAAAGAGTAAGTAAATCTCAATTTAGAAGCAAGTTTCCACCATACTTGAGTCAACTCTAAAAGATAAAGAAGATAATGAAAGTGAGCAAGCAACCGATAAACTAATTATGAGTGGTGATGCCTTCCTTCGGGAAGGGCGGAGGTTCACGTAATTCTCATAAAGATGAGACTGTCCACCAAGGTGGGTATGGGTCTCCCTAAATCTCCTAGTCTTCGAACTATGTCTAGCCAACATAGGAACTAGCCAGTGGTTTCCACCTAAGCGAGCTAGGTATGTTCGGTTTCACTTTGGCAGGTGATTCCACCCCTTTTCGATGTGCGGCAGACACTGGATTTCATGTTTAGCTCACATGATCTATGTCGGTTAATGCTCACGATATGTTCTTGGTTCACTATAGCCGTGAGCCACTTCTTTTCAGTGTGGAGTGAACACTTGAGATTGATCCGCCTTAGTCGGGGATCACCCCTTTCCATGTGTGGGGCAGACATGGGATTCCATGAGTAGTTCACATGGTCTAAGATTCACTTTAACCGGTGAATCACTTTTTTTCACTGTGGGGGAGACACTGGATTTCATGTTAAGCTTGCATGATCTTATTCCTAAGGATGTCACTATGAAAGTGAGAATGATGATGATGATGGAACGTATGTTCAAAGTGAGCAATGATGAAGAGCTTAAGAATGTCAAGTGCCAATATTACACTCATGAAGTTTCAACAAATAATGGGCATAGGGAAATAAGATTGGCTTAGAATGACTTCTTATATGATGCTAATAAAGGGAAGTATAAAGCAATGTTAATTAAATACCTCATAACTTCCCTAACAAGAAAGTAATGAAATAAATGGCATGGCCAATATAGAATGGCTTATGAAATGTTTATGAATACTTTGAGTAAAGAATGACTCCAAATAAGGTAGTGAAATCAGTCCTTAGTCCTTGGATTACTTACATCGATTCATTGTGGGTATTGGACTACAATGAATCATTGCACTTGTAAGTAAAACATAGAACTAAAGGAATTATTGAACTAAACAACAAGAACAAGAAAAAACTGAAAATAAAACTAAGTATGGGAAAAAGGGCTCTCGGGTTTGGGAGGATTAAAAATTCAAATTTTCGCTCGAGTGGTTCTAAAATTATATTGATGATACTAATGTATTGTAATAATATAGAAAATGAGTTGTGTGCTTTGAATGCATTAAAATACATCATATTCATACCACAATTCACAACTAACGAATTAGGAAAGTCTAATGACTAAACTTTCAAGAAATGGCGTGTTGCTTAGGAAGAGCTTTCATTTATCATGCATAGCTTTATCTGTATGTGTGAATATACCCATACTTAGTACATAGTGGTGTACTAACCCCCTACTATTTACTATTTTTATATGTGCAGGTTAGAGAGCAGATTGACGACACATGCAGCGGTTTGTACTTCAGCATTTTCTCCATACCATTTGGTAGGTCCTCTTGATTTCGAGGATGCTACACGCATTAGTCTAGCCTTAGTTTTACACATATCTAGTGGATGTTGTCCCTAGCGTTTCTTTCACATTTCATTTCGAACCTTTTTATGTAAGGCCGTTTTGGCAACTTAAGATATTCTATTCATCGTTTGTTTTGAAATATTCTTGATATTAGATTGTTGTCTATTGATGTTGAACTTAGTATATAATGATAAATATGTAATGACTATATTAAGTCTAAGTAAACTTCATACGTATAAAAAGTTTTAAATTTTCCGCAAATTTAACTAGATGAATGTGTTGAATGCATGATGAGGCTTGTCTGCGACCTATGAGAGGTCAACGACGCCGGTGGCGATTCGGATTCAAGAATCTGGGTCGTTACACCATACCTTAATGAAAATAATTCCACGAAATTGAAGTGAAATCCTAGATAAATCAACCTTCTTCTTTAAACTTTCTTCATTCTTCAATGGAGGAATTGGGAAGAGAGAAAGTAGAGAGAGGTGAGAGCTTTTGGGTTTTATTTTGGGAATTGGGTTTGGGTGAGTGAAAATGACTTTAGAATGACCCTTACGCTATATATAATCGCCCTCTAAATTACCCAAAAAACCTCTCACTTAAATGTGGCTTTTTGTGAAGTCAAAATGTCAAAAATATGATTTTACTGAATCTGGGAAGTTGCTCCGCGTCACGGGGACAACACACACTTTTATTTTTGAAAAATAAAATGAACCATTTAGGTCTGTGTTGGCTGCGCATCGCACAACATCCCACTGATTCTTGACTTTCGCAGGCTGCCTGCCCACCCATGTTTGGGTCCTCCTCCATGACCCTTCGGGGGGTCTTTGGAGTGTCGTTTTCTGGCGTTTAGACCCTCTATACTACACTATACCTAAACAAAGTCTTTTTACAAGTTTTAGACTTCATTTGATCCTCCGAAACCATCTCCAAACATAGAGACGTCAACTAGTTCAATTAAGCTAGTTTTCGAACGTCATGGACGTTCTTTGATATCTTGGCTGTAAAACTTCTGGGATGACTTATATACATTATTTTAGGTCTTAAAACAATATTTAATCCTTTAGAAACTCATGTTAAGATCTAGATTAGGTCTTGAATTTTCTCATTGTTACATTATCCTCCCCTTAGGAACATTCCTCCCCGAATGACACTAAACTTTTAAAAGGGAAAGGATAGACTCAAGACTAACAGCCCAACCAACAATATACATCATCAACATGAGTTACAACTTAATTCAACATAACCATATGGAATTTACATAATGACCCAAAACATCAATTTAACACATAAGACTCAATGTCACAACATGAGGAATTTCCTTCTCACCATAACAACATGAGCTCATCATATCATTAAAGAGTCAATTATGCCAAAGTTCCTTTCTCAACATATCAACATGCTCACTATAACATCATGAAGGCAACAATATAAAAAATACACAAATAACTGCAATTCGAGAAAAAGAGTAGTTTTCCATGATAAATCATTTTAGCATAAATCTTCGTACCATAAATATAAACATCTTTGCAAAACAAGTCAAAATCACATTAACTAATTATTTTCGTTAATAAGAAGAACAACTAATCTTAAATAGCAAAGATATGAGGATAACGGGATTTCAAGGCGGCCTCGGTCTCCCATGTTGCTCCCTCAACTAGGTGGTTTCTCCATAACACTATTACAGAGGCAACCTCTTTGTTCCTTAACCTCTTCACTTGATGATCAAGGATTTCAACCGAAACCTCCTTATAGGAAGAATGGACTAGGGATTACCAATTCACTTTTTAAGCATAAATACATGCAAACCGGATGAAGTGAAGATAGTTCACTAGGAAGTTTCAGCTCGTATGCAACCTTACCAACCCTTTGCAAGATTTTATAGGGACACACATAAAGAGGACTTAACTTCCCTTTCTTGCCAAATCTAACCACCCTTTTCATGGGCAAAATTTTTAAATACACCTTATCACCTTCTTCAAATTCAAGGTCTCTTCTCCTATGATCGGCATAAGACTTTTGCCGACTATAGGATGTTTGCAACCGGTTCCTTATGATATGAACTTTCTTCAAAGTCGTATAGATCAAATCGGGACCAAGAAGCGAAGACTCGCCAACCTCAAACTATTCAATAGGAGACCTACACCTCCTACCATAAAAGGCTTCATAAGTAGCCATGGAGATGGATGAATGAAAGCTATTGTTATAAGAGAACTCCACCTAAGGAAAATGCTCATCCAAATTTCTTATTAAGTCAATGATACAAGCCCTAAGCATATCTTCAAGATTTTTAATAGTCTGCTCCGCTTGACCATATGTTTGAGGATGAAAAGCGGTGCTTAACTACACATGAGTACCCAAACCTCTTTGAAATGATCTCCAAAATCTAGACGTAAATTGAGAACCTCTATCCCATATAATAGACAAAGGAACCCCGTGAAGACTCAGTATCTTGTCAATATAGATCCTTGCATAGTCTTCCGTCGAATAAGTAGACTTACCGGGAATAAAGTGAGCGGATTTCGTCAATCATCCACTACCACCCATACAGAATCATATTGCTTTCGAGTTCCAGGCAAACCTACTACAAAATCCATATTAACATCTGCCCACTTCCAAGTAGGAATTTTGATTTCTTGTAGTAGACCACTTGACTTTTGGTGTTCGACCTTCACTTGTTGGCAATTGGGACAATTTGCAACAAACTCCACAATATCCCTTTTTAGGCCATCCCACCAAAACACTTCTCTAAGGTCATGGTACATCTTTGTAGAACCCGAATGAATAGAGTAACAGACTCCATGAGCTTCCTCAAGGATCCTATTCCTCAAATCATTCACATTAGGTACACACAATCTCCCTTGTTACTTAAGAACACTATCCCCCCTTGGGAGAATGACTCATTCATCTTACCAAGAACCGATTCTTTCACCTCCATCAATAATGGATCACGGTGTTGCTTAGACTTCTCCTCAACCACCAAAGATGACTCGGAGTTATGATGCCCAACCATACCACCATTTGGTGAATTTTCAATTCGAACCCCTAAACGAGCCAACTATGAACATCTTTAACTAGGTTTCTCTTGGATTCTTCCACATGGGATAACATTTCCCATGGACAATCTACTTAGAGCATCCGCTACCATTAACCTTGACTTGGTGATAGTGAAAACTCATGTCATTGTCTTTCAACAACTCTAACCATCTCCATTGCCGTAGATTTAAGTCCTTTTGAGTGAATACATATTGGAGACTTTTATGGTCCGTATACACATAAACATGAACCCATAGAGATAATGCCTCTATATTTCAAGGCAAATACCACGACCGCTAACTCAAGGTCATGAGTTGGATAATTCTTCTCATGATCTTTAAGTTTCCTAGAAGCATAGGCTATAACTTTACCATATTTCATAATAATACACCCCAACCGGACTCGGGATGCATCATAATATAGCACAAAATCCTTAGTACCCTCCGATAGGGTCAATACCAGAGCAGAAGTAAGTCTATCCTTCAACATTTGGAAGCTCTTTTCACATGCCTCCGACCACTCAAAATTCACATTCTTTTGAGTCAAGGTTGTCAAAGGGGAAGAAAATTGATGCAAACCCATGGACAAACCTTCTATAATAACCGGCTAGGCTTAAGAAACTCCTAATATCCGTAGGAGCCAAGGTTTAGGACAATTTTTTGCAGCTTCGATCTTTCTTGGATCAACCTCAACACCTTCTGTCACGACCGGAGTGTAGACCCCAGACGAGACCGGCGTCGTTGACCTCTCAGAGGGCGCAGACAAGCCTACATACGTCATTCTTACTTCATCTAGGTTAATTTTAGCGGAAAATTTGAACTTTTTGTTTCTTATCATGCATAAAGGTCATTCTACTTACATTCATAATGTTCACCATCAACCATCTAACATTAAGATTCTCAACTGAAAGAAATAGTTCAATACTGCATTAAATGTATAATTGCCAAAATGGCACCAATACAATGTCTGAAATAAAAATGGAAGAAACACTAGTGGAACATACTCCACTAGCTAAAGCCTACTTCTAAGCTAGATAGTAACGGTAGACATCCTTGAAATCATGAGGGCTTACCAAGTCCGGATGAAAGCTCCACTTCCGTATAGCTGCAATGTCAACCTGTAAGCTCTAGCGTCCACCTGTGCCTGCACCCAAAAATATAGAGTTGTATGGGATTAGTACACACGTGTACTAAGTATGGGTATATGCAAGTACATACCAAGGACATGCATGAGTAAGAATAGCTCTGTCCTAACAACATGATTATGGAAAGTCAAGGTAGTGGACTTACCAAATTGGTATTAGGAAAGTTAATGAGCTTTCCAAATTTGGATTAGGATAGTTAGTGCGCTTTCCAAATTTGGATTAGGAAAGTCATGCCATGAGAGTAACATGCGTCATCATACTTATCATATTGCACACTGCACATAACATCTTACACATAGCACATATCATATTGCATATAGCACATAACATCTTTCATATCATTCATTCATATGCCATGAGACCTTGGAATCATGGACTTGACATTAATACTTCCCAAAATGAGGGCTCAACATGTGGGACCTCAACTAGGGAGTCTTCTTTAGCAAACACAGAGTCTACTTGATTCATTCATACGTACTTCATATCATTCATTCATAAGCTAGTGTAAACACCAACTATACCTAGGATGTAGTTTAAGACTCTCATCGGGTTTGCTGTGCAATTATAAAGAATAACCTAGTGTCATTACTTGAGTCTGGCTCACCTCTTGATTATCCTATCCTAACACCTTTGGTATCGTTCATTTCATTATGTGCATCATTTGAGGCTGGACTCATTCATTCATTTTGAACTTTAACTTTAACCGACATAGATCATGTGAGCATCATGAAATCCAGTGTCTCCCCCACACCAAAAAGAGGTGGATTCACCGTCACGGTGACCTATTTTAGCATGTAACCCTCTAACCAAAGGTTATTCTAAGACTCACTTAAGTTAGACGATGAGAGACCTCACATACATCCTCTCTAAGCACACCTAAATTATCCTTAAGACTACCTAAGATAAGATCATTCTCACTTTATTTGTTAAACTCCCTACCTAGAATTACTCTAAGACTCACCTAAGTAAAGCATGAAGAGACCGCCCATACACCCTATTCAAGCCTACCTAAGCAATCCTCAAAACTACTCTAGATAAGTACTTTTTCATTAACATTCCTTTACTAAAGTCATTATATTTATTATCGTCTTTAAGAAAACCTAGGGACTCACATACTAACATCTTCAAAGACTATCGTGGAATGTATACATAGCACCCCATTCCACTACCTAAACTTCATAGTCATTATCCAACACTATCATGTATCCCACAAGATGAGAATAGGCAATAACCGACATAGACCATACTAGCTAGGAATGGAATCCGGAGTCATAAACCTACTCCGATGGAGGGTGTTCTACTTGCCAAGGGTAGAACTAGGACACATCTCATGTAGGAACATGGTTAAGTAGTATCAAGGTCTTTTATGCACTCTAGTCTTATTCTCAAGTGGATTTACATTGTACTCTAGTCTCATTCTTAAGTGGAGATACAAATCATAACATATTCACTCGGTGCTAGCCTTTGTTCTCATAGAGTAAGTTCAATCAAAAGGGTCATATGAAAAGGTACCATCTCTTAGTCATTACCTAGTCATAATAAACCTACCAAAGCTTGGTCCACTAGGGCTTCCACTCAATGGTCTAATAAGTATAGCTCATTCTTAACCTTCTTTCTATATAAAAGGTTCCACATAATAATCATTCTTAGAAGGCCACCATCTTAGGTCTACTGATCCTAGATTTTCATAGAACATTCATCCATACACATACAAGACAAAGGTGCCTTAGTCTACTAAGTCAAGATGTTCATATTCATCATATAAATGTATCAAGTAAGGGACACAAGTCTACCAAGACAAGACACACACATCTTCACAGATAGCATATCATTCTATAAGCACATAGGCATAACCAACATCATCTATAGGTCATCCTATATACTACTATAGACTCATCAATATAGCCATTATAGACTCAGATAGTCAAGTAGGAACAATCACGCATCAACTCTAAGACCACACACATAAACACATAATCAAAGTCTAACATGATCTCCTAACAATATCAAACTTTCACATTACTAGCATGTATATATATATGATCATACTTCACATAATCAACAACACAAATTATCATAATACTTCAAGTAGTGCCGACAAGGCCATGATCATTATAATACGTAAAGTAACGCCGACAAGGCCACATCAATTGCAAGTAAAGCACCTAGCACCACCACCATAAGTGAACCATACCAATAAAAACATAATTGAAGTCTAATTAACATAAAATAAAGAGAATTAGGGCAGCGTATAACCAATCCATTCTCACCACTTCAATCCATAGATAAATCATCCAATTAAATACCATAAGGACCTTACCCATGGTTATGAACATCAATTCAATACAAAAACTATAATACTTAATGAATATAAGTAAATTCAATATATATTTATCAATCTTAGAAAAATTAGATATCAATTGAATACAATTCTTAAATCTTTCATTAGCCCATAGAAAACTACACTATAATTCATAAGTATCGAGACAAGATCACTTAACCTAAAAAATACTCAAAATAAGGATTGCATGGTTTGCATGGGATCATAGGAAATATATCTTTAAAACATTGCATTAACATCAATTCAATCTTAAAACATTGATTCAAAACCTTTTATGCAAGAACCCATGGGTAGATTATGGTATTGGACAATTCTTGTTTTTGATCATCTTTGAAAATCATTGGAATTGACTCCTTGAAGAAATAGATTTCAAGTATGAATAATCATACCATTATTGTAGTGAAAAGCCCACATGATTGATGGAGAAAAACTTGAGAAACCTATCTTTTTCCTTGGAGCTTCCAACCTTCAACAATGGAGGTTTTTGGAGAGAGTGAATGGAGAGGTTTTGTTTTGAGTTGAGGGTTTTTATTTAATTAGTTAGGTTAGGGGTATAAGTAGGTATAATAACCGTCCATAATATACCTCTAAATTACCCAAAAGACCCCTACATTTATTGGACAATTTAACCAACTTAAATTTGACTTAAAACGACGCAATAAAATCTGGGACTGTACTGCGCGTCGCAGAGACACTTTCAAATCTTATTTTTTGAACATTCTTGGACAGAATGGTTTGTGACAGCCCCGCATCGCAGGACGAGAATTTTTCCTACTGCGTGACAGTTGCACGTCGCGCAGCAGCATGCCAAAGCTTGGCTGCTTGGCAGCTTCACTGGCCCATGTTTGGGTCCTCCTTGGGGACCCTTTTATGGTCCGCGGGGTGTCGTTAGTAGGCGTTTCGACCCTTTGTATGTCAGTCTACGCATAGGAACTATTGGTACTTAATTTCACCTTCAAACCATCCATCAAAACATCACTACAAAACAGTACGACACACTAGTTCAACTTCGACTAGTTTCTGAACGCCTTGGATGTTCTTGAACGTTTGACCTCCAAACACTTCCCAACTTTATTTACTGCCTAAGAACACTATTATTAATCATTTTATGACTTTAAAACATCATGACACAAGTGTTAGTCTCTAGTTCAACCTAGCTTATTTTGAGGGAAGTTACAATCTCCCCCACTTGGACAACATTCGTCCTCCAATGACACTTGCTACACTTAATACATTTTTAGGAGTTAAGACTCAAATACTACCAGATCATAACCATATCACACAATACATAATACACACACGTAGGATAAACATCAATTTCACATAATAAAGAGACTCAAAGGGCAACAATAAGGTAGAAACTACATCTACAACTCATCATGCAATAAGACTCACATTTTCATTTCATCTACGAGGAACTTTCTTCTCCACATATTATGATGCTCATATACAACAGTTCTATACCCATCATAAGCATTTTTCATGAAAGAATAATTTAGTCAATTTTTCAAAATCTTTACAATGAACACTAATTTCTTTACACTGAAACATGCTCAGTTTTCCAAAAATGGAACTCTTAAGCAATTTATGATGGAAGCATAACAATATGAGAGATAAAACCATATAAACTCAATTTAAACATAATCATAAATTCATGAAATGCAAAATGCAAGGAATCAATGAAATTCAATTTTAACTAGACTCATAAAAAAAATGCAACATGCAACATGCAACATGTTACTATGACATTCTATCTCTCAAGCTTGAATTGAATAGAAGAGATGAAACAACAATCTACAACCCAAATACTAGCCATACTCCCCCACATACAAGGACCTCATATAACTAAAGAGAGAAAATTATCACTTACCGGCATCATCATCATCATCTGGTTTTGTTCCTTCGGCTGGGAGAGCATAGAAACGAGCCTTTCCCTTTGGAGCACCACCATCCGGAACATTAGGAGGAACTTGCTTGGCCTCCCTTCCTCTAGCCGCAATAGTAGGACAATCTCGCACCTTGTGATCATCCTTCCCACAACCAAAGCACCCACAAGTACCGACTAGACACTTCCAAAAATTCTTCTTCCCACAAGTAGCACAAGTAGGCTTAACCACTTGGGAACCACCACCTCTCTCATTGTTATACTTAGGAGCAGTAGAACCATCTTGATTTGGAGACCTCTTCTTAAAATTATGTTGAAATTGCTCATTTGTTCTTAACCACTTAGCATCTCTACTTCGCCTAACAAGTTTAGACTCTCCAATGGATTGAGAATACACCATAAGCCTAGATAGAGTCATGTCACCATGGAGAATGGTTGTACGAAACTCTTCTTTCACAATATCAGAAACACCGGTCAAGAACCTACTCATTTCATCCCTAGGGTTACACACCAAGGATGGAGTATACTCAGACAATATGATAAACTTTATGGAATAGTCCTCAACACTCATGCTACCTTGTCTAAGATTTATAAATTCCTCAGTCTTAACCTCTCTCTTCTCACGGGGAAAGTACCTTTCTAAGAATGTTTTCTTAAATTCTTCCCACTCTAATGGACCGGATTCAACCGGTCTACTATCTTTCAATTGAGTAAACGATACTTGAGCAACATCTTTCAATTTATACGAAGCTAATTACGCTTTCTCCCTAGAATTCACTCCCATTGCATGCACTATCTTATACACCTCATCAAAGAAAACTTGGGGAACTTCTCCCACCTTAAACCAAAAAAGATGGGAGGATTCATCCTCACAAAGTCCCTCAATCTAGAGGTCATATTACTCTCCATAGCATTCACCTTCGGGCCAATGTATCTATTCACTTGAGTTGTCATAGCTCGGGCTAGGGTAAGGAGACCCTTTCTAATCTCCCCATTATCCATAACCGGGGAACCACCGGTACCTCATTACCTCCTTCCACAATAGGGACTTGATCATCTTGAGCACCTTGAACACCTTGAGCACCTTGAGGAACTTGCTCAACTTGTGGCACATTTCCACCTCGGGGAGGAAGTTCCTCATTTACA
This sequence comes from Solanum sitiens, assembly GCA_016801875.1. Taxonomy (NCBI): domain Eukaryota; kingdom Viridiplantae; phylum Streptophyta; class Magnoliopsida; order Solanales; family Solanaceae; genus Solanum; species Solanum sitiens. The sequence goes on from JABWTJ010000961.1 coordinate 399,802, forward strand.
TCATTCTCTTTAACCCCCCTAGCCGTTGTCCACCTCGTATTCATCTTCCTAGAAACACAAGGAAAACCATAAGTAAAGGACACTCATAACTTTTACTCTACGGAACGACATAGGAGTAGAAAAGAAAGGAAACTCTACTGTCCTGTACCCTCTCGCCCATAGGTGTGTCGCGACTCACACCATTGGTCAAGACTCTACTAGATGTGGCTTTTTGAGACTTTTCGATTCATAGTACTACTTAATAACCTTATGCTCTGATACCAAGTTTGTCATGACCCGAGAGTACCCCCTAGAAGTTAGGGCATTGTTGAATAGAAACACGGCATACTCGACCTCTCAAAGGTCTTGTACAATCCCTTTCGTACCATTCATTGCATACATGTATGAAAAGTAGTGCTGAATTAAAACTTTTCACACGAAATAATAATACTTCAAAATATCTCTTTTATAGAAAAACATAATGAAAGGGTAAGTCTCAAAGTCGCCATCTTAGACGTACGAATATATTAGAACACGGCCCATACTTCATCATATAGAAAATAGTTATGTCTATTACTATAGTTTCAATAAGAAAATCTAAACATCAAGATGTCCTGGAACGTAGTAAGGACGTATCAACTCTTTACTTGAATGAACACAAATCCAAGCTTCCACTTCGAGACTCCTCTCAAACGGAACCTACACCTTTAGAGATAGAAAAAATGTATGGAATTAGTACAAACACTTGTTCTAAGTATGGCATAATGCATAAAATCATGATAAACAGAAATTTGTATAAAACATGATCTTTTTGATTAAAACATCATAGTATAAATATAAGAACAACATTTAACACCTTAAAAACATATAAGATACCAAATAAACATTTTATCAAATATAGAAGAATGTTACAGTGAACTAAGTTCAACTTCACTGTGACCTCTTTTAGTTTGAAACCCTCTCACCAAAGGTTATCGTAAGACTCACTTAAGTTAGACGAAGAGAGACCACCCATACCATCTTTCTAAGCACACCTAAATGATCCTTAAGACTACCTAAGATAAGATCATTCTCACTTTATTTGTTAAACTCCCTACCTAGAATTACTCTAAGACTCACCTAAGTAAGTCATGAAGAGACCACCTATACACCCTCTTCAAGCCGACCTAAGAAATCCTCAAAACTACTCTAGATAAGTAATTTTTCATTAATATTCCTTTACTAAAGTCATTTAGAAAACATTCATCAGATATGGACATTCACATAATGGTCTTTAAGAATAACTAGAGACTCACATACTAACATCTTCAAAGACTAATCGTGCAATGTCTAGATAGCGTCCCATTCCACTACCTAAACTTCATAGTCATTATCCAACACTAGCATGTTTCTCACATGATGAGAATAGGCAATAACCGACATAGACCATACTAGCTAGGCATGGAATCCGGAGTCATAAACCTACTCCGATGGAGGATGTTCTACTTTCTAAGGGTAGAACTAGGACACATCCCATGTAGGCACATGGTTAAGGAATATCAAGGTCTTTTATGCACTCTAGTCTCAATCTCAAGTTGATATACATTGTAATCTAGTCTCCTTATTAAGTAGAGCTACAAACCATAACATACTCACTCGGTGCTAGCCTTTGTTCTCATAGAGTAAGTTCATTAAAAAAGGGCATATGAAAAGGTACCATCTCTTAGTCATTACCTAGTCATAATACACCTACCAAAGATTGGTCCACTAGGGCTGCCACTCAATGGTGTTATAAGGATAACTCATTCATAACCTTCTTTCTATATAGAACGTTCCACATAATAGTCATTCTTAGAAGGGAACTATCTTAGGTCTACCGATCCTAGACTTTCATTTAATATTCATCCATACACATACAAGACAAAGGTGCCTAAGCGTACTAAGTCAAGATGTTCATATTCATCATATACATGTATCAATTAAGGGACACAAGTCTACAAAGACAAGACACACATCTTCACATATAGCATATCATTCTCTAAGCACATAGGTGTAACAAACATCAAATATAGGTCATCCTATATACTACAATAGACTCATCAATATAACAACTATAGACTCATATAGTCAAGTAGGAACAATCATGCATCAACTCTAAGACCACACACATAAACACATAATCATAGTCTAACATTATCACCTAGCAATATTAAACTTTGACATTATTAGCATGTTGATAGATATGATCATACTTCACATAATCAACTACACAAATCATCATAATACTTCAAGTAGTGGCGACAAGGCCTGATCATCATAATACGTAAAGTAACGCCGACAAGGCCACATTAATTGCAAGTAAAGAACCTAACCGCCATGAGAAGTGGACAATGCCAATAAAAACAAAACTAAACTCTAATTAACATAAAATAAAGAGAATTAGGTAAGCGTACCACCAATCAATTCTCACCACTTCAATCCATAAATAAATCATTCAATTCAATACCATGAAGACCATACCCATGGCCATGAACATCAATTAATACAAAAACTATAATACTCAATGAATCTAAGTCAATTCGATATATATTTATAAATCTAAGACCAATTAGACATCAATTGAATAAACTTCTTACATTATTCAATATCCCATAGAAAACTACATTATAATTCATAAGTATAGAGACAAGATCACTTAACCCATAAAATACTCAAAATAAGGAATGCATGGTTTGTATGGGTTCATTGGAAATATAGCTTTATAGCATTGCATTAACATCAATTCAATCCTAAAATATTGATTCAAAACCTTTTATGCAAGAACCCATGACTAGATTATGATATTGGACAATTCATGGTTTTGATCATCTTTGAAAATCATTGGAATTGACTCCTTGAAGAAAGAGATTTCAAAGATGAATAACCATACATTAATTGTAATGAAAAGCCCACAGGATTAATGGAGAAAAACTTGAGAAAACTATCTTCTTCCTTGGAGCTTCCAACCTTCAACGAATGAGGTTTTTGGAGATAGTGAATGGAGAGATTTTGTTTTGAGTTGAGGGTTTTTCTTTAATTGGTGCGGTTAGGGGTATAAATAGGTCTAATAAACGTCCATGTTATACCTTTAAATTATTCGAAAGACCTCTACATTGATTGGACAATTTAATCAACTAAAATTTGACTTGAAAACGAAGAAACGAAATCAGGGACTTTACTGCGCGTTGCGGAGACACTTCCAAATCTTATTTTTTGAAAATTCATGGACAGATAGGTTCGTGAAAGCCCCCCCTTGTAGGGCAAGAATTTTCCCTACTGGGTGACGGCTGCGCGTCGCGCAACAGTATGCCAAATCTTGGCTGATTGGCGGCTTTGCTAGCCCATGTTTGGGTCTTCCTCGGGGACCCTTTTGATGGTCCCCGGGGCGTCGTTCTCGGACGTGTCGACTTTTGTATGTCAGGATACACGTAGGAACTCTTGGTAATGAATTTCACCTTCAAACCATCCCTCAAAACATCACCACAAAACAGTACGACACACTAGTTCACCTTCAACTAGTTTCCGAACATCTTGGAAGTTCTTGGACGTTTGACTACTAAACACTTCCAAACTTTATGTACTGCATAAGAACACAATTATTAATAATTTTATGATCTAAAACATCATGACACAAGTGTTAGTCTCTAGTTCAACCTAGATCATTTTGAGGGACGTCACACTTACAATATTTATAAAATCATCACATAGAAGTCAATGCACCAAACATATAAGGAATACAACTTCAAACCAATTAGCACTCAATGTATAATAGCAAGCCACACTTTCACTCACTCATTCTCATCACATCAAGAACTTAGGCACTCTTCGTGATCATAGAAGGGAAATCTTTCTCTTAACCATAACATGGTCATTGCATTTCAATTCATTAAGAGCTCATGATGTATTATCACCCATAGCAGACAACAACAACCAAGAAACTAATCAGCACTCATACTTCAATGCACATAGACTTGAGTTAATTGAATCAACAAAGATCTTTATTAGTTAGACCTAGTGTCATGAAGGTCATACTCAACCATACCATGCTTAGTTGTGTCCATGAAGGAATGTCCTTCCCCTCAACACACTTACATATATCATGACTTCACACCCAAGCAAGGCACAAGGTCAATCCCCTTTTAAAATGAGAATTCTCAACTTTTAAACCAAGGCATGCTCATGTTTTCTTCCTAGTGAAGTCTAAATGGTAGGTCACACCAAGAACATCATGACAAATAGGAATCCATTTCCCAAAATGTCAATTTCTAACATAGCAATAGCCTTTACAGTAAGCATCATTTGGGAAAAATTAACACAAATCATAGGCACATATAAGGACACTAGCTAATCATGCCTTCACATTTTCAAAAGTTAGCCTACAATCATGCTTTCCAAGCCATACAAGTCACATAGTTTTCAAGTGAGTCAACATATTTAATTTTAAAGGGGCTCAATTTCTCATTATAAGGCCAAATCTTAGATATCATAGGTTACTAAAACCAAAATTCTTACCTTATCTCATGAAGTCAAATGCACAACTAGAATATTAAGATGCAAATCAACATGAGAATACCATGAAGTTAATCAAAATTATTTTTCAAATACTATAGAACCTTCAAAATACTCTTAAGATAGTGTCAATCAATACATACCAAACATGTAGAAGTCATGTCATTCATGCTTTAATGAAAGACTTTATTTATGAACAAGCTCACCAAGAATTCATTAGATTCAAGATCAAGCAAAAATAGAAGGAAATGTTAGAAATAGCCACAACCTTACTACTCCATCACCATCCCCCACTTAGGTTAAACCCAATTAAGAGAAACTTCATCCAATCTTCAAGAAAATCTTATCCTTTCAACCAACAAAGTGGTTACAGTAACTTACTATAAGGGTTTCGAAGGCATTCTAAACTTTATAACCTATGCAAATTATCCCCAAACTTTCAAGTTAAGCCATACTATTCAACCACATAAGGTTTTCATACATTACAATAGACACAAAGGTCATGCAACATTAGGGGAAACAATAGATGAGACTTAGTCTTGAAATTTCTTCTTTTTATTTGGACATTACAGTAAGGTAACTTCTAGGTCCATCCAACCCACATCATCACCGTACCAAGACAAGCATACTACCTTCACACCTAGGATCAAGTCTATACAAAGGAGTCCAATCCATACTAGGCAACTTATCAAGGACCACATATATACAAAGGGAAAACATTGAACACTTTTAAGCACATATTCTTAGGGTAGCAGGTTTACATAGGTATTCACTAAGCATTTCTAGCTCAAATCATAATATTAGGCTACCATCAAGTAAAATCATATAGTAACACATCATTCCAAAAGAAACTCTTGTTAACTATAATAACTTCTAACATGCTTTAATCATATCATTACATACATTTCTCAACATAACATACTATTTCACATAAATCTCATACATAGGCATAAATGGCATCAAATCATCAAAATATGCCAAAATTCACCTTCACACATACTCATCAAACCATAAAACCAAAATAAGCATTACACTCGCCTTTTTCTCCCTCAAGCATAAAGTACAATCTCATCCAAGCAATCATATCTAAAAGACCACTGAAAAAGAAAACCTAAGAGAGAGATCTTATAGAGTTAAGTTTTATGGCACAATATGAGAATGATGAAGAAGGGAAACTCTATCGTCCTATAGATTCCCGTACCATTTGATGTGTCATGACACACCACCAATGATATGAGACTCTACTAGACGTGGCAATATGAGACTTCTTGGACCCTAAACCACTTTTACAACCTGGCTCTAATGCCACGTTCGTCACATCTAAGGAGCATCCCCTAGAAGTAACATGACGTACTTGAACTCTTGGAGGTCTTATACAAGCCCATACTTATCATTCATCACATTGTCATAGTAAATTTAGCAAAAAATTTAAAACTTTTCATAACACATCATATGCTAGAAACTTCACTTCATATATATAAAATATCATATTACATACTTAGACTCTAAGTATCTTTGCCATCCTAAACACAACATCATACGAGTACAATAGGGACATGACCCTTATAACGTAATACATAGCTAAACAATTTGTAAGACTTTACCGTAAGCTAAACATTAGGACATCCTTGAACTTAAGGATTTCTTCCCTTGAGACTGAGAATCACATATCAAGCTCCTCAATTATATAGACATCCTTTTAGCATCCATAGCCTATATTTTGTGTAAAAAGTAGAGAAGAATGGTGTTAGTACAAGAATGCACAAAGTATGGCAACCCTACGAAAAAATTTCCTTTTAAAGGGGACATTTTCTTGAAATCATACTTCATGCCTTTTATGAGTAAATCTTCAAAAAAACCTTTATACAATAGCATTTATATAACTCACATGATTAATATGGACATATTAAAAGAAAAATATGATATAAGATCACATATAGAATTTAAGCCACTTGTAGGGTCACTATACAGTGAACTATTTTGCTTTATAGTGAACTTCCCTTCTTTTAATCTGTAGTCTTCCCAAGTATCGCTTTCGTGATACTTCGTGCTATGCATCACCTTAAGGTTATAAGGAAACCATACATACGACCTACACAATCCAACACAATCCATTATAGAGTATAGCACACCACAAGACATCTTCAAGTTAAGACCATAAGGCATTAGAGTGTACTTTACGTATTATTCACATATACAAATTTCACTTCACATAGAACATTCAAAGACCTTACCCACAATCCAAATATAAGTCTACTAGTGCAATGTACATTTGAAACCCCATAACCTCTCACATACTTAGTAGACCTATCATGAGACCACAAGCCTTACCATCCAATTGATACATCAACAAGTAAATGAAGACAACTTCATTCATGTAAACAACCTTCACCATATAGTCATTAAGACCAACATTAAGAATGTACATCAAGACCACTTCATATAGGCTCATACCATGCATTTCATCACAACAAGTACATAAATACTACAAAGTCATGCATAAGGAACATATACATAGACACATGCATTAGAACACCTTCCTAGGACTTTCCTCAAGATCCAGTTGTCCAATGCATAGGTGAAGTTCCATTACCCCACCTACACTAAGCAACTAACCTTAGGTTATCCTAGTTAGGGTCCTTACTTTACTTCCATTGTCCATTTTACTTTAGCATACTATAGCCTTAACCGACACTAAGACCATGGGTGCTAAACATGGAATTTGGTGTTATTGAGCCTTACACCACTGTAAGGTGTTATTACCTAGCCAAGGTAGAACATTAAAACATGCTAGCATACTAAGTGATTTCACTTGCTAGATCCTATGTAGCAAGCATAGTTTATGGAAGTTGGGGGCTGTAATGGAAACATATCTCTACACCCTTTTTGGGTCATGAGGCTATCCACCCCGTGAGGAACGTTAGTGGACCCTTTAGCCTTCCCTCCTTAAGAAGGTGCCACCCCCCTCATCTATAAGTTAACTCGGTGCTAAGCTATGTTCCCTTTATTGAAAAAACCTTTATCATCATTTCTTTATAAAACATAGGCTTATGAGAGTCATCCCCTCATATGATTAGCTCATTGGTCATAGATGAGAGTTCATCAACCTAAATCATATAATAAATCATTTCACATCGACATATCATATGTATTAGCACTATCTAGTTAAGTATACACTTGAGCACATCTTTCAAGGACCCTCCATTGATTAGAACATCATTCATGTGTGTGTGTCTACATATATGTGAGCACTCCTTTCACACAAACACATTAATACCACACATTACCATACATTCATATTCATGCACATAGAGAACCAAACCTAGGAACTATCCTAACAAGTCACACATGTGCAATACATTGGCAACGTCCCATACCCTTGCCCATACTAGTACACTTATCAAGTCATCCTAGTCAACGAAACACATATCATACTTTCATAGACATAAGCTTAACTTGCATAGTAGAAGACACTAGTGAATATGAGTACAACCTTTCATTAGACACTATGAACCTTTACTACATTGTAAGCATGAGTAGAGTGAGGGTGTGTGTCCATTGGTCAATATGATCACATAATGGCTATCATCAACACCTTGAGGAAGCCACCCTCTTAGGGACAAAATGCACTTTCAAGCATAGACCACACAACATATGATAGCATAGGAGACAAGTCAACTTCATATTACACTTAAGACTCCTAACTTTTGCTATTCATGCATTCACATAGGGGTACATAGGTAAGGGATTATTAACTATTTTAACTCATCAATGGCAGCACCTACACTTTACCCTAACATAGGTATACACATGCTCATATAAAATACACAATACCATACAAGGCTTCATCAATACACCTTTTTTCATCATCAATAAAATATAGGGTAGTAGCTAAATATACATTTAATCATGAAAGAAACCATGTACAAGTCGCTACAAGATCATATTGTAACATATTACAAGGCATAACATATATACTAGAAAGTAGAGAGTCATAGATCACTTACTAATGTTCTTTACTTTTATTACCATGATTAATATTCATAATATACCAATAATACCAACCTAGGTCAGTAGATAAAGACATAATAATCAAGACTGAATCATGCTTCATCTACCCTAAATTGAGATCACATTATGTTCATAGCATTATCAATCTTTAGGCTAAAACATGTAGATTAATCCTTATCAAGATTCCTTTGATGTGATCATCAAGGATTTAAAACCACAATTCATTTATAATATTAACAGTAAGACAGTAACTACAATGATCTTTGAATAATCGAAATCCTACACAATTGTTCTATAATTGAGATCACTGTAAACACATAGAAGACATAGACTAGTCATGTTCAAACCTTCATATATTCATCCACATGGATACTTTATCATTAATTCATCATCAATACACATAAATTACAATAGAAATAAGCAATTCAACGTAATTGAATCACAATTCAATCAATAACAAGTCACAATCACAATGCCCATGCACGGACTAAATCGAGTCTGGGAAGAGACATGGGCTCACAATGCAATTGGATTAAAATTCACGTTAAAACCAATACATTTTCACCAATTCATAATGATTAATCCATTAAAAATATTTTTAGAAAGAACCCATGCTAGATTGAAGAAGAAGAGATTTGATCATGAAATTTCTTTGAAAACTTTAAGATTAACTCTCCAAGTGAAATGTTACTCAGAGATGAAGGATAAATATACCTTTATGTAGATGAAAACCTCTAAAACATGATGAATAAACCATAGGAATCCAATCTCCAAGATGTTCTTTAGTTTCACCTTCAATGGAGGTTTCTAGGGAGAACTGGTTTTGGAGGGAAAGTCTATTTTATATGAATTGGTTTGGGAATGGGTTGATCACGTTTTTGATCATTTATATACACCCAAAAATAACTAAATAAACCTATTAGGGTTAGGTACGTGGGGTGAATTTTTGAGTCACCCCTTTAATGAAACAGTCGACAGGCAGCGTCCAATAGCCTGCACCAACAACCACAATCGACGCCCAGTAGGTCCATCGATGGACCGTCTATGGCTTCCTAGATTGGGTATTTGGGTTATTATTTGGTTTAGCCTAATGTAGGGTAAGTAACCATCGACGACACCACCACTGATGGGCCGTTTGTCAAGAAACAGGGCGTCGTTTGGTTCAATTGATTTACACTGCCAAGGCAGTGTCTCGACAGCCCTTGGGTCCTTCTTGTGGGCCCTTTTTTGGGGCCCTTTGGAAGTCGTACCCGAATGTTTCAAATGTAAATACAAACCTTAACAAGTTTAAACCTTCCATGCAAGTTTCACCCAAAATGAACATGTAAAATACATCCAAACATGCTAGGCACCATCAAGACACACACATGCATGTCTGAAGGACTATCTTTCGAACATCTCAGACGTTCTTGAATGTTTGATCTCTAAACTTCATTAAATTCCATACACTCCTTATAAAAATTATTACTAACTATTTTAAGACTTTGTAAGCTCATGAACTACAAATATAGGCACGTATAGACACATGAGGCACATAGGTGACTAGTCGTCGAACGTCTTGGTCGTTCCTTGACGTTTGAGTTCCAAATCACCTTGAAATTTACAAACTGCCTAAATAATATATTATAAACCATTTGAGGACCTTAAACTCTTAGGACAAATATGTTAGGCTCTAGACGCCCTAACTCATTTTGGGGGTCTTACAATATCCCCCACTTGGGAACTGCTATGTGTAAATGTCATTATTGATGTTGTAACTCATGTTGTAATGTATTATTGTTTTTGTTTGGGCTGCTAGTCTTGAGTCTAATCCTTCCAAAAGATTTTAGTGTCATTTGAGGATGAATGTTCCTAAGGGGGGAAATGTGATACTCTGAAAGTCTGAGATATGTTCTAGAGCCTAACATGAGTGTTTAAGGGTTGTGTCACTGTATGAAGGTTCAAAATAGTGTATATAAGAATATAGGAAGTTTTTGAACCAAAACATCAAAGAACGTCCCTGACGTCCGAAAACTAGTTCAAGGAGGTGCTAGTGTGCCTTAGCCTATTTGACTAAGTTTTAAGAGTCAGAAAATGATGAAATTTTATGGAAAGGTATCTCATGTGTATTAGAGTTAGTTTGTAGTTAAAATGTCTGGGTAATACTCACCAAGGACCAACCAAGCTCCCTTGAGGAAGACCCTTACAATTTGGCAAAAAACTACCAAAAGGCAGTGTCCATCGACGTGTTGCAGGCGACGAACCGTTGGTGAATTGATCGGGCGTCGATGCCTCCATCGATGGTCACTTAGACAAATCCATTGGAGTTCGCTTTCTACAAGTCTCTGAACCAAACGACGGTCAAACAGGACGGTTGGTACCTTTCCCGTCGTTGGACAAACGGGGCGTCGATCATGGTCTCGTATGTGAGTCCACAATTTTGCTGCACGTTTTCAAGTTGGTTAAATTAATTAATTAGGTGGTTAGTTAATTATTTTGGGGTTAATGTAGGCCTAATTATGTTAATTAACAAACTATATAAAGACCCTAACCTCATTAAACTAACCTAAGCCCTCATAATTCCCAAAACCAAATTACTCTTCCTTCTCTCTTCATTCTCTCTAACAAGTAGAAAAACACCATAGAAGGTCAAATTAAAGGGGTTCTAGGACTGCTAAACATCAAAGTTTTTCCATCAAACTTCATCAATCAACAAGGTATGGGATTCCTTTCACCTTTCAGATCACTTTCCCGAAGGGTTCATTCAAATTTATTTCAAAAAGATGGAATTCAAGCGGGTTTTCTTCCAATACAAAATTGTTCTTGTGAATTGCTTTGTTTGTGATTTATTTTTTGTATTAGGAGTAGATTAAAATGTATTATAGCTCAATTATTTTACTTCTTGATGTATTGGTCTAGATTGTAGAAGATGACCTATTACCCTTAACCCTAGGTTGTCATCTTAAATTGAATTGAGTAGTATTGATACAATTATCTTGGTTATTGTGTCAATAACTATCCTATGTTGTTATTATGTCAATTTATTATTAGATTGAGATGAATTGTAATCCAATTATGCTAGTTATTGAGTAATTGACCTAGGTTTTGAAGTATATCATGAATATGACCTGAGTCTCTTATCTCAAGCTATGAACTAGTGATGGATTGTGATGTAGTGATTCAATTGAATTCGTTATCATGTTGATTACTATTATATGATGGTATTATACCCATTGTTCGGATGAATTGAGAATGGTTGATGGTAAGACCTTGATGATGGTTTATGAAGAGCATTTGGGGTAAGTTTTATGATCCTGGCTCTTTACTTCAATAATGGTTACCTGTGATTAAGTGATGATGTTGTATTGAAGTATACCTTAAATTAAGATGATAAGGTTTGTATGATTTTGAATTTAAATGTCTTGACTATGATTTGTGGGGTGTTGGGTAAGATGTTCATGTTATAAGGATGGTGATAACTTACCAATGTGTCTTATCATGAATGATTATGTAAATGTGCTAACCTCACTTGTATGAATTGTAATGAAAGAAAAATACTCATGGAAACCTTATTGAGCTAAGATGATAATGATTATATAAGGGATAGACCCTATGAACTTTATTAAGCTATGATGATTAATAAAGGTATTAAAGACATTTCAAAAAGGGAATCTAACTTAGCACCTAGTGAACTAGAGTGAGGAGTGTCCCTTCCCATAGAGGGAAGGTAGGATCACTAATTTACTCTTGAGATTGGAGACCATAATGCATGTAGCATAACTAGGGTCCCAACTATATCTTTTTCTTCTTGAACTATGTTGACCCCATAGGAATACTAGCTAGTGGATCCACAATAGAAGCTATGTTCATGTTTTGGTACTACCTTGGCAAGTAGTACACCTTCTTTCGGTGTAGGGTTCCATGACACCGGATTCCACATTAGCTCATGTGGTCTATGTCGGTTAATGCAAGATGTTCTCGAAACGTAAGAAATGAAGTAATGAATGAACACTAACTAGGATGACCTAATGGGTTTAGAATAGTCTAGGTAGGGGTATGGGACTCTACATATACATTGAACTAGTTATCTTTGAATGGAATCTTAGGAGGATATTCTTATGTATGTATATGTTTATAAAGTAAAATGATATGTATATGATGATTTTACATATATATGGTACCTTATGATGTTGAACTCAATTATTAATATATATTTGGTCTATTGTAACACTCTGGAAATGTCATAACTTAGGATAGATCTTAATCTATTAAATAATGTTTAAAATTATGTTTCCAGACCTATATTAATGTAATAAGTTCATTTAGAAAAGGTTAGAGACAAAACGACAAAGAAAGACCTTGACGTCCGGACACTAGCTAATTTGAACTAGTTGACGTCTCTATGTTTGGTGAAGGTTTCAAAGTGTCAAATGAAGTCTAAAACATGTAAAAAAGACTTTGTATAGGTAGTATGTAGTACAAAGGGTCCAAACGTCCTATAACGACACCCCAAGGACCACCCGAAGGGTGCTTGGGGAGGACGCCAATCCAGTAGGTAGGCTGCCAAAGCAGCCTGCGCGAGCAAGATTGGAGAAGGTGGTGCGCGACACACAACCTTCACGAGGCACTCTGCCTCAAGAAATGAGAGGCAGCCTCTCAACGCAAAGATGACACAAACTCACTTCCTCGACCCAAAAATTCAGAAAAATAATGGGAATTGGCCCCACGACGCGCAGCCACTGCCCAAAATCGTTAAAGTCTTTTTTTTTTGGGTAATTTAACTTCTTAAAAAGACCCATTTAAGTGGAGGATGGGTATTTTGTAGGGAGACTATATATGTATTATAGGTCAGTGTTAAACCACTTTTTACACCCTAAGCCATCTTCAAACGAATTTTTTCATCTTTTTCAAGAAACGCTATCTTTTCCAAACTCCTTTGAAGAACAAGAAGTGCTTAAAGAAGAAGACGAAGACTACAAGGTTTCCAATCAAATTTCTTGGATTATTCGTCTATAAGCTATGGGTTTTTCACTCTTGGGAATCATTTCCCCAAGAGGTCCTTTCAAAGATAGTGTTTCGAGAAATTCAATTCTAGGGGTTTTTACTCTACAAAAAAGATTTTCTTTATTACTCTAGATTTATGACTATCGATGAAAAATAATGATTCTCTATTGTTGATTTCACATGAATTGTTGAGTATTTGATTAATAGTGTTTGAATCTCATGTGATGTATGATCTCTCTGTAAATAATAGTCTTGATTGGGTTGTATTTACAACTTGATAACATGTAAACGTTGGGATTGGAACTAAGACTTGAATGAACCTTTTAATGACTCTTTTCCTTCTCTTACATTATAAATTGATCTTGTTTATGAGTGGAAGAGTTAGAATTGGTTATGCCATTGAGTATTTCACTATGTTGTTGTAATCATTGTTGTAAGTTGAACGTAAGTTCTTGAATAAGGTTCTTGGAAGCAAGAGGTACGTCTTCCAAAGTCGTGATTACTCTATGATTGTTATGTTACCCTATAAAAGATGATGCTATGCTATGGAAGTATGTATGATGTTGCTATGTATATATATGTTGGGCTACAAATATGTTAACTGTGAGATCATGATAAGAATATAATAATGCAACATTATGATATTCTCTTGTATGCTTTACACAAGACGATTATGCTATGTTAATCTCACAAATAAAGGGTTGGGGTGAAAGGAAAATTATAATATAATTCTAAAGATCTTATGATCATGTTTATACAAGGAGTTAATCTCCCATGACTTATGATAAGATTTATGAACATATGATAACTTAAAGGTTAATAAAAAATGGACTTAAGTATAGCACCAAGAGAACTAGATATGAGAGGTGTCCCTTCCTAGTTGGAAGGTTTGTTCACAATAACTCTCATGAGATAGAGGCTGACATGTAATGTGGAACTATGGGTCTCTAATATATCTCCTACTTCTTGAACTATATTTCCACCATAGGATACTAGCTAGTGGATCCACCTAGAAAGCTATATCATGTTAGACCACATTTTTCGGTGTGGGGTTTCATGATACCGGATTCCATGTTTAGCTCACATGGTCTAATGTCGGTTAAGGCGAATGTTCCATCATATAAAATGAAAGACAAGTAAATAGACAATGAGTAGGGTGACTTGAGGACTCTACTTAGTATAGGTAGGGGTATGGGACACCTAAACATTGCACAAGTTGACTCTAACGGAAGTCATAGGAGATTGTTCTTATGTAATATGATAACATGAAAGGGATGATGCTTACGATACATGTTGTTACTTTTATATGAAGTTCGTTACGTTAATGAACATGTTATTGGTGTATATTGCTTCATGAGGTGATGACTACTTATGTTACAAGTTATATGAAGCAAATCATTACTTATTGTCTCCTATCTTATGTACATGGTTGTGTGTGGTTATGGTGCTTCACATGACCACTGCACTTGTAGGTTGGGGATGGGACCATTGGTAAGTGTTTTGTATGTTATGTTTATATGATCTATTGAATATGACATGTTAACATGACCCCATGATAATATGTCTTTGATTATGATCATGCTTTATGTTGATGGAATCCTTAACTTGTAAATGTTCTATGGTATGTGCATGAAGACATTCGTATGACTTAGCATGCTTTCTAAAGAAATGATAAATGATCCTTTTTAATGCATGTCCTTAAGTCTTATGTGCATATACCCATACTTAGTACATGTAGCGTACAATTACTTTATAATACTACAAATGTAGGGTCTGGCCATTGAAGATTAAGAAGGTCGATTAAAGAAGCTTGGAACTCTTTCTCCAAGTGTTGGTAGGTTCTCGTGTTAGGGGATGTTATGTTCGCGTTATTCTACCTTACGAAGTCTTAAGTAGATTTTAAGAATTTTCTTATTTCTATTTATGTTCTTTGGATTCTTTTGTATTAAGGCCTATATGGCGTATTGACTATTTATTGGTTAAGTCCAGAATCGTACTCTTTAGATGGTTTTATATATGTGAGACAAGTTTTTAGAATATTGTATGCTATAATGAATGTTAAGTAAAAAGTCTTAGTATACTTCACATAGTATATAAAAGTATTAAATTGTTCGCAATTTTTACTAATCACATGTTATGACGAATGCTAAGGGCTTGTCTGAGTCCTCTGAGAGGACGACGACATCGGTCGCATCTGGGAGGTGCTCTCCGGGTGTGAAAAGCTTTGTACCAGTGCATGAGGTTAAATATCCTTAGGACTAATTTCTCACTAAGCCACATTACCTAGTGTCTTGTTCATAGTTTTGAAGTGCGCCACAATTGTGGATGAGCGACTATGTGATGATTAGGAAAATTATCTTTACCTCTTAATCCTATGTCGTACCTTTAGAGTTTTCACACTATGTGTCATTCAGCGTCTAATACCATTATTGTTATTTTAGGCGATGAACACAAGAAGGCCAACCACTAGGAGAGTAGGAGATGAGGTTGCAAATGCGGGAGCTAATTCCCAAGGCAATCAAGTTCAACCTCAAGTGCAAGTAGTTGCGAATGATAAAGTTTCGGTGCATCCTGTGGCTATGACGAACGGTAAGGTGAGGGTAGCCCTGTTCCAAATGACCTAAGCTCAATCTGTTATGGCACAAGCTAACAGAGAGGTTGTTCCGCAAGAGAACCAACACGCTAGTACTATGGCTAGCCATTTGAGGGATTTTACGAGAATGAATCCTCTCATGTTCCTTGGATCAAAAGTGGATTAAGACCCCCAAAATTTCCTTGATGAAGTCTATAAGATCTTGTTTGCTATGGGGGTGAGTACTACTGATAAGGCTGACCTTGTTGCATATCAACACAAGGACGTGGCTTAGATATGGTACAATCAGTGGAAGTATAATCGGGCTTTAACAGATGGTCCTGTGACTTTGGAGATCTTCAAGAAGGCCTTTCTTGATCGATTCTTCCCAAGGGAGCAAAGGGAAGCTAAGGTAGAGGAGTTCATAAACCTTCGTCAAGGAGGTATGAGTGTCAAGGAATACTCCTTATAATTCATTAAGCTGTCCAAATATGCTTCTTCTTTTGTTTACAATGCTAGGGATGAAATGAGTCTTTATGTAAAGGGCGTGTCCGAAGAGCTTGAAGAAGAAAGTCGTACAGCAATACTTCATGACAATATGGATCTTTCTAGGTTGATGGTTAATGCTCACCAAGTTGAGGAGAGTCGTCTATGGAAGAGGAATAGGAAAGCTAAGAAGGCAAAGTCTTTTGAAAGTGGTTATTCTAAAAGTAGGCTTGATGTTCAAGACAAGCCTAAGTTCAAGAAGAGGTTTTCAAATCAGGCTCCTTCAAATTTCTCCAAGAATCACAATCATAGAGGTTCTAATCCTAAAACTCAAAAAGGGAGAAATGTTGATCCACCAAGAGAAAGACCAACTTGTGGAAAGTGTGGTAAGAAACACGTGGGTAAATGCCTGTTTGGAATGAATATTTCCTATGGTTGTGGCAAATGTGGCCATATGGTGAAAGATTATCCTAATGTGAGAAGTCAAGGTAAGGGGAATAGCCAAACTCAACCAAATGGTCCTAGTATTGATGCTCCAAAAATGAACTATTTCTATTCACTCAAGGCTAGGGGAGAATAAAAAATCTCTCCCGACGTTGTGACGGGTATATTACAAGTCTTCTCTATTAATGTTTATGCTTTGCTTGATCACGGTGCTACCCTTTATTTTGTTACACCTTTGGTATCTAGGAAGTTGGATGTAGTTCCCGATGTTTTAGTTGAACCCTTTTCGGTTTGTACACAAATGGGTAACTCTATGGATGCAGAAAGAGTCTATAAGAAA
This sequence comes from Solanum sitiens, assembly GCA_016801875.1. Classification (NCBI taxonomy): domain Eukaryota; kingdom Viridiplantae; phylum Streptophyta; class Magnoliopsida; order Solanales; family Solanaceae; genus Solanum; species Solanum sitiens. The sequence goes on from JABWTJ010000961.1 coordinate 417,144, forward strand.
TGCCCTGTAATGCTTCCCAATAGATTTACTCATGTTGATTTAGTAGATCTTGACATGGTTTTTTTAATATCATCTTGCGTATAGAATGGCTCCGGCTGAATTGAAAGAGTTGAAGCTCCAACTCAAAGATTCACTAGACAAGGGTTTCATTAAACCTAGTATTTCTCCATGGGGTGCTACGGTCTTGTTTGTTAAGAAGCAGGATAGGTCCCTTAGAATGTGCATTGATTATCGCCAACTCAATAAGGTCACCATAAAGGAAAAGTATCATATCCCTCGGATTGATGATTTGTTTGATCAAGTACAAGGTTCTAGCTATTTTTCCAAGATTGACTTAAGGTCGAGATATCACCAAGTTAGGGTGAGAGGTGAACATATTCCCAAAGTACCTTTCCGAACTAGATATGGTCACTATGAATTTCTAGTTATGTCTTTTGGGTTAACAAATGCCCCGGCGGCGTTTATGGACCTAATAATTAGAGTTCTCTGAGATTACCTTGACTCATTTGTGATTGTGTTAATTGATGATATTTTGATATACTCTAATAATGAAAATTAGCATGAGAGTCATTTGAGTTTATCCTTGCAAGTCCTCAAGGAAAAACAACTTTATGCCAAATTTAGCAAGTGTGAATTTTGGTTGAGGTCAGGTTCTTTTCTTGGACATGTTATCTTTGATGAGGGTGTAGAGGTTTATCCGTAGAAGATGGATACGGTCAGAAATTGGCCTAGACCTTTGACACCCACAGACATAAGAAGTTTCTTGGTTCTAGCCAAGTATTATAGAAGGTTTGTTGATGGATTTTCGTCCATTGTTTTGCCTTTGACAACCTTGACAAAAAAGAATGTGAAGTTTGAGTGGTCGGAAGCTTGTGATAATGGTTTTCAAGAGTTGAAAGATAAGCTTACCTCCGCTCTGGTGTTGACCTTACTAGAGGGTAATGAAGGCATTTAGTGTATTGTGATGCTTCCTGAGTGGGCTTGGGATGTGTCCTAATGCAGCAAGGCAAGGTGTTTGCTTATGCTTCTAGGCAACTCAAAATTCATGAGAAGAATTTTCCAACTCATTATCTATAGTTAGCCGCTGTAGTTTTTCCCTTGAAAATATGGAGAAATTATTTGTATGGGGTGCATGTTGATGTGTTGACTGACCATAGAAGTCTTCAATATGTTTTTACACAAAAGGAGTTTAACCTCTGACAAAGAAGATGGTTAGAATTGTTGAAGGATTACCACATGAGTGTCATTTACCACCCTAGCAAGGCCAATGCGGTTACGGATGCTTTAAGTCATATTATTATGGGTATTGTGTCTCGTGTGGAAAAAGATAAGAAAGAACTTCTGAAAGATGTTCATTGGTTGGCTCATTTAGGTGTGCGGTTAGAATATTATCCAATTGGTGCTTTTGTGGTCCATCATAATTCCTAGTCATCTTTAGTTGTGGATGTAAAATCTAAGCAACACCTTGATCCTCTATTTATGGACTTGAAGTAATCGATACTTGGTAAGCTCAACTAGTCATCCTCCCAAGGGGGGATGGTGTTCTTAGGTATCAAGGGAGATGATGTGTACCGCATGTTAAGTATATGAGAAATCGAATTCTAGAAGAAGCCCATGGTTCTCGCTATTCTATACACCGTGTGCCACCAAAATGTATCATGACCTTAGAGAGCTCTATAGGTGGGATGGTTTAAAAAGGGATATAGCAGAGTTTGTTGCTAAGTGTCCTAACATCCAACAAGTTAAAGCTGAGAATCTTAAACTGGGTAGTTTAACACAAATCATGGATGTTCCTACTTGGAAGTGGGAAGCCATCAATATGGACTTTGTTGTTGGGTTGCCTTGAACCTGAAGACAAAGTGATTATATATGGGTTATTGTGGATAGGCTTACCAAATCATCCCATTTTATTCCTGTTAAGTCTACTTATACTGCAAAAGATTATGCAAGAATCTACATTAATGAGATTGTGAGTCTTCATGGGATTCCTTTGTTCATCATTTTGGATAGAGGTGCCCAATTCACATTTCATTTTTGATAGGCTTTTCAAAAGGGTTTAGGTACTCAAGTGAAACTTAATACCACTTTTCATCCTCAAAGATGGTCAAGTTGAACGTCCCATTCAAACCCTTGAAGACATGTTAAGAGCATGTGTTATTGATTTCAAAGGAAAGTGGGATGATCATCTTCTTTTGATTGAGTTCCCTTACAACAATAGTTATCGTTCGAGCATCTCCATGGCACCTTTTGAAGCTTTTTATGGTAGAAGGTGTAGATCTCTTGTTGGATGGTTTGAGTTTGGTGAGTCCTCATTCCTTCGTCCAGAGATTATCTATGAGGCTATAGAGAAGGTTCGAATCATAAGATATAGATTGAAGACAACCTATGCCGACAATAGAATAAGAAACCTTGAGTTTGAAATAGGTGATCATGTCTGCTTGTAGATTTTACCTATAAAAGGGGTGATGAGATTCGGTAAAAAGGGGAAGTTAAGTCCCCGATATGTTGGTCATCATGATGTTTTACAACGGGGAAAGGTTGCTTAATGAACTGAAATTACCAAGTTAACTAGCTTTGGTTTATCCGGTGTTTCATGTTTCTATGATCAAGAAATGCATGGGCTACCCGGTGTCTATTTGAACTATGGAAGGTCTAGGGGTGGATGAGAACCTTTCCTATGAGTTGGTTCTGGTTGAGATCCTAAATCGCCAAATCAAGAAGTTGAGAAACAAGGAGGTTGCCTCTGTAAAAGTTCTATAGAGGAATCATCTTGTTGAGGGTACAACATGGGAGGCTAAAGCATACATGAAGTACGCCACCCTCATCTATTTAATCTTTGAGGTTAGACATTACTCTTAATAGAGAAATTAATGCATAATAATGAAATTGACTTCTTACTAAATAGGTGCATGTTTTGGTAAAAGTTTTACTTACTAGAGTTTTACGAAAATCCCTTCATACTCTATTCTTGCACTTATGTGAAATATGTATGCATGTGACTTCTTGAGATTTTTTTTTTGTTTTGTTTTTTTTGAGAAGAATTATAGCATGGTAACTCTTTGATGAATTTTGAGCTTATGACAAGATTGAGAAGGAAATTCCTCACTATGTGTTATGAAATATTGGGCTATGATATGTTTGTGCATCATGAATTGAGTGCTATATGTAATGTTATGGTATGTGTTGTAAGGAGTTGTGAAGTACTCATATGAGTTGTGACTCATTATAATGCTATGTTATGTATTGGTTGGGCTGCTAGTATTGAGTCTATAACTTACCCTCTAAAAGATTTTAGTGTCATGCGGGGACGAATGTTCCTAAGAGGGGGATAATGTAACACTCCGGAAATGTCATGACTTAGACTAGAGATTAATCTATTAAATAGTTTTTATAATGATGTTTACAGACCTATATTAATGTAATGAGTTAATTTAGACAAGGTTAGAGCCAAAACGACAAAGAAATACCTTGACGTCCGGAAATTAGCTAATTTGAACTAGTTGACGTCCCTATGTTTGGTGAATGATTAGAAGTGTCTAATGAAGTCCAAAACATGTAAAATGACTTTAAATAGGTAGTATGTAGTACAAGGGTCCAAACGTCTGGTAACAACACCCCAAGTACCACTCGAAGGGTTCTTGGGGAGGACCCCAACATGAGTAGGCAGGTTGCCAAAGCAGCTGTCTCGAGCAAGATTAGAAAAGGTAGTGCGCGACGCACATCCTTCACGAGGCACTCTGCCTCAAGAATTGAGAGGCAGCCTCACGACACGAGGCTGATACGAACCTCACTGCCTCGATCCAAAAATTCAGAAAAATAATTGGAGTTGGCCCCGCGACGCGCAGCCACTTCCCGGAATCGTTAAAGTCATATTTTTGGTAATTTTACTTCTTAAAAAGACCCATTTAAGTGGAGGGTCTTTTGGGTATTTCATAGGGAGACTATATATGGATTATAGGTCAGTTTTAGACAACCTTTTAAACCCTAAACTAGATTCAAACGAATTTTCTCATCTCTCTCAAGAAACGCTCTCTTTTTCAAACTCCATTGAAGAACAACAAAATCTTAAGGAAGAAGACGAAGACTCCAAGATCTCCAATAAATTTCGTGGATTATTCGTCTATAAGGTATGGGTTTCAAACTTTTAGTATTCCTTTCCCCTAGAGGTCCTTTCAAAGATAGATTTTCAAGAAATTCAATTCTAGGGTTTTATACTCTACAAAATTGGTTTTCTTCCTAACTCTAGATTTATGACTATCGATGAAAAAGAATGGTTTTCTATTATTAATTTCACAGGAATTGTTGAGTATTTGATTAATAATGTTTGAATCTCATTTGATGCGTTATCTATCTCTAAATAATGGTCTTGATTGGGTTGTATTTACTACTTGATAACATGTAGACGTTGGGATTGGAACTAAGACTTGAATGAACTCTTTAATGACCCATTCCCTTATCCTACATTATAAATTGATCTTGTTTATGAGTTGAAGAGTTAGTATTGGTTGAATATTTCACTATGTTGTTGTTATAATTGTTGTATGTTCAACGTAAGTTCTTGAATAAGGTTCTTGGAAACAAGAGGTAAGTCTTCTAAAGTCTTGATGACTCTATGATGTTATGTTAGCCTATAAATGATGATGCTATGCTATGGAAGTATGTATGATATTTCTATGTATATATATGTTGGGCTACAAATATGTTAATTGTGAGATCATGATAAGAATACGATAATGAATGTTTATGATATTCTCTTGAATGCTCTACACAAGACGATTATGCTATGTTAATCTAACTAACCGATTGTTGGGATGAAAAGGAAATTCTCATCTAATCCGAAAGATCTTATGATCATGTTTACACAAAGAGTTAGTCTCCTATGACTGATCATAAAATTATCAACATATGATAATTTAAATGTTAATCAAAAAGGGATTTAAGCTTAGAACCAAGCGAACTGGATATGAGAGGTGTCTCTTCCCTAGTTGGAGGGTAGATTCACAATAACTCTCACGAGATAGAGGTTTCCATGTAATGTGGAACTATGGGTCTCTAATATATCTCCTAGTTCTTGAACTACGTTGGTACCATAGGATACTAGTTAGTGGATCCACATCGAAAGCTACGTCATGTTTGGTTCTACTTTGGCCGGTAGACCACCTTTTTTGGTATGGGGTTTCATGACATCAGATTCCATGTTTAGCTTAGATGGTCTAATGTCGATTAAGGCGAATGTCCCCTCATGTAAAATAAAAGAAAAGTAAATGGACATTTAATCGGGTGAATTGAGCTGTCTACTTAGTATAGGTAGGGGTATGTGACTCTACCTAGACATTGCACAAGTTCAGTCTAATGTTGAAAGACGACTTGTTGCCTTATGGCACCGATTTGCCTAACTCATATTATGAGGCAAAGAAGATCATTTAAGAACTCGGGCTTTCATACAACAAGATTGATGCTTGAACTAATGATTGCATGTTATACTGGAAGGAGGATAACTTACTTGATTCTTTCAAAGTTTGTGGTGCATCCATATGGAAAATAAATATACATAGCGGGGAAACAAAGAATAAAAAAGGTAAAAAGATAGAGGTAAAGAGCCTACACTATTTTACTTTAAAGCCTAGGCTTCAAAGGTTGTTTATGTCTAGAAGGACATCTTCTCTAATGATATGGCACAAGGATAAAAGAGTTGATGATGGAACAATGAGGCATCCGGCTGATTCAATGGCATGGAAATGATTTGATGAACTTCATCCTTCATTTGCGGCTGAGCCTCGTAATGTTCGACTTGGACTTGCTAGTGATGGATTTCAACCATTTCGTAATTCAAAAACCTCATATAGAATTTGGCATGTTGTTCTTATTCCTTATAATTTACGACCTTGGTTGTGTATGAAGCAAGAAAACTTTATTTTGTCTTTGCTTATTCCAGGTCCAAATTGTCCAGGAGATGCAATTGATACATATCTTCAGCCTTTAATAGAGGAATTGAAGGAATTGTTGGAAGTTGGTATTGAGACCTATGATGCATCTACTAGAACAACTTTTAAATTGCATGCTTATTTATTGTGGACAATCAATGACTTTCCAGCATATGGAAATTTATCTGGATGGAGTACAAAAGGAAAAATGGCATGCCCATATTGCAATAAAGGCCCTTCCTCAATTATATTGACGAATGGTAAGAAGGAGTGTTTTATGGGTCATCAGCGTTATCTTTCTAAAAACCACAAATGGACAAATGATAAGGACTCATTTGATGGTACAACTGAGAAAAGGCCCCCACCAAAAATGTGTTCAGGTATTGAGATACTTAATCAAGTACAAGATTTTGAAGGGTTTTAGTTATCAAAGGATCCTAAGAAAAGAAAGATGATATCACATGAAAATTGAAAGGATAACTGGAACAAAAAAAATTATCTTTTTTGAACTTCCGTATTGGAAGTGTCTCTTCCTGTGACAAAATTTGGATGTTTTGCATATTGAAAAAAAAATATGTTATAATATCATGGGGACAATCATGAATGTCAAAGGCAAGACAAAGGATACAATCAATACTCGATTAGACTTGCACAAGATGAACATTAGGCCAGAATTATACCCCATCCAAAATGGGGAGAAGATTGAAGTTCCAACAGCATGCTACACATTGTCTCTAGAAGATAAGCACAAATTTTGCCTTTTCTTAAATAATCTAAAGGTTCCTGATGGTTTTTCATGTAATATTTCTCAATGTGTGAACCTGAAAGATCACAAGATATCTTGATTGAAAAGCCATGATTACCATGTTCTCTTGCAACATATACTTCCTCTTGCACTTTGTGGTACGTTGTCAAAAGCAGTGTGCGAACCACTTATTGAATTATCTATATTTTTTAGTGTTCTTGGATCAAAGGAGTTGAAAATTTATAACTTGGAACATATTGAAGCGTAAATACCTCTAACGCTTTGCAAGTTAGAAAACGTATTCCCTCCTTTATTTTTTGATGTGATGGAGCATTTACCTGTTCATTTAGCTACTGAAGCTAAGATTGTTGTACCGATTCATTATCGGTGGATGTATCCTGTGGAACGATGGTTATTTTTACTGAAATCTCTCATTGTAATAGGGCATGTCCTGAAGGTTGTATTGCAGAGGGATACATTGCACATGAATGTATGACACTATGTTCAAGGTATCTGCATAAAGTTGATACAAGATTCAGTTAGCCCGAGCAAAATTATGATGGTGGTTTAAAACTATTATATGGTAGTTTATCTATCTTTAGTCAACTTGGAAGAACTCTAGGAGCTAAAGAGCCATGTGAGCTTGAAGCGGATGAATTAGAACAAGCACATGTATACATACTCAAGAATTGTAATGACGTCTTACCATATCTTAAATATGGAAAGTTCTTTAATATTATACCATTTTTATTTCTTTTAAGATAATTTCTTTTCTATATGGGGACTTATGGTTCAATTCAATTTTGTAGAGAGTTTGCACAAACTCATGACAATGCTCGACACTTGTCTGATGCAGAATGGAGCTGACACATTGTTGAATCGTTTGAACATACAGTGAGTAATACATAAATATAAAAATTCATATATATAATATTATAATAATCATTCTAAAATATTTAACAAAATTTTGTTGATAGGTCGCACAATTGCATAAAGGGATGATAGTTTTATCATGGAAGATCTACTCTCACTTTCATGCGATCCCACAAAATATTCGACGCTTCTAATGGTTACATTGTTTATGGATATAGATTTCATGTAGAAGAGCATGATAAAAAGTTAAGGACTCAAAATTGTGGTGTTGTATTGGGTGAGAATGATAAAGATAGTGAGAACCTTGATTACTATGGAGTTAACAGATATAATTGAGTTGCTATTTGTCGTGGATAGAAGAGTGGTTTTATTCAGATGTAATTGGTCTGATGTGTATGATGAAGTAAAAGGAATTAAAAAGCATGAGTATGATCTTGTCAGTGTTAATCCGGACAGATTTTTGAAAACAAATAAGCCATTTGTTTTAGTGAATTAAGCATCTAAAGTATTTTATGCTAATGATAATTCCAACGAAGGTTGGCAAGTAGTGAGGAAGACTCAACCTCGTGATTCCTATGAGATTGTGGAACAAATGGAGGATGATATTGTAAAGTTAGGAAGTCCTTCACAAAAGAAACGAAAAAGAACTAATGAGGTGAAGTATCTATTTGTGAATCAATATATTCATTGTTAAACAGTATGATGGCATATTTTTTTTTATCACTATATTGTTACTTTTTTTCCATGTCCAAACTTAAACTTTTGACTATTTTTGCAAGTTCAAGATGAAACCATTGAAAACTGAAAATGAAGTCAGTTCAAATTTGAAGAGTACTATCATATATACATTTGTCGCGCTTGGGGCTATAGGAAAGGGACGGGGACGAGGACTTAAATCTTTGGGTGAAAAAGGAAATACATCATCTAAGAGTTTGTTGCCTCAATCAAGTGATCTAGTTAAGAAGTACATCAAAGAAATTGAAACAAGTAAGATATTTTGTATTCTATTACTTCAAACCATAAGCAAACTATTAAATGTTGTTGAAGAGATATTCTTTTCATGTATTCTGTATTTTAACTTGGAGGAGGAGGTGTGAAATTTCAACCATTTCCGACGAAAATGACAGAACTTATTGATTTTTATGATTGATTTTTACTTGGTGAGTTATTTTTAGCTAGTGAATTCTCCCTTGTCGCCCCTGTTTCACCTAATAACTGTGATAATACGTCACAGACATATCATACACTTTGTCCAGGTAAATCTGCACTCTTAAATTCTCATTCATCAATTGTGTCACAACTTGTATCAATATTCTTTATGTGATCACTGAGTAGAAGTACTTGGTTTTGTCGTCCCCAAGCCTAATCCATGTTATCGTTCTTCTTTAAAGTTAGTAAGATTCTGCCATAATTTATTAACTATGTCAAATACTTTCATGTTTGCTACCTTGACTTGGATATTTAAAGGATTCTAATGTAATTTACCTTTCATCTCTAGCAACCTCAGTCTCAGAAATAATTCCCCCTGTTGCATCTATTTGATAGATCTCATCCTCCCCACCTGGGTATGTACGAAGGACAACATTGGTATTGCTTGTACCTGCAGACTTGATTTAGTACTGCTCCTATCTGTTGTTAACTTATGAATATGAATTCTGAAAATGCGGTATATCACTGAAGTGGATGTTATTTCTTGATGTTCCACTAGTGGATAGCATATACGACTGATTCTTCATCCCAGTGAGTTCTTCTAACGAATTAACTCAGCTGCTAACAGGATTACTGTTAATAGCTATATACACTTGAGGGTCTGTTACACATAGTTACATTAGTCCAGTACCAATATATCTTTTATTAGAACTCACTAGATATGAAAAGCACATCACTGTAACAATATAGGATATTACTGAAGCAGATAAACTACAATCTTATGGCTGCAATTATTTGTTTTCAACATTTTATAGTCAGTGAAATGTTATCTTACTTACCAATGGAAAAAGACCATAAATAAAGCTATGAGATTAATTCAAACAATGAGGAATATGACTGTTTTTTTTTTTCAGGTTCTACGTTGAAGGACAGAGGACGAGGACTTGAAAAATATAAGATTTATAAGAACTCCATTGTTCCTGAGAAAGAGAACATCCAAAATAATTTTTCTTTTCCTACATCTGCTATTAAAGTTGAGAAATGCACTCAAGAAGTTGAACCAAGTAAGATATTTCTGATTATAAGGCTGACTTTCTTGTAGTTAATGTCTATCATTTTCGATGAAAAATGACTAAACCTATTGATTTAATTGTGTTGAAGAGAAATGTCTTTTCCTACTTTTTATTGTTTCGAGTTCTCCGCTGTTGATCCATACAACTGCTATCAAACTTTTAAAACTTACCAGCCCCATAATTTGATAAATATACTTCACTGCACAAAGACTTAATAATTGTGTCTAAGACCCCAACATGAGATAGGGTGTCTAGAGCCTAACCTGTTCTTATTAATGTTATAAGGTCCTAAAATGACTTATAATATGGTTTATAGGCAGTGTATAAAGTTTGAAGTGATTTGGAAGTCAAACGTCAAGGGTCGACCGAAACGTTCGACGACTAAGTCACCTAAATGCCTCGTATGTGATTATATATGATTCATGAGCTTATGAAGTCTTTAAATGGTTTATAATTATGTTAAATGATAGTATATGAAGTTTCGAGAATTTTTGAGGTCGAACGACCAAGAACGTCCAAGGTGTTTGAAAGATAGCCCTTAAGATGTTCAACGTGTGTCATGATGGGGCTTGGCCTGTTTGGACGTCTTGTAGGTGTTTGTTATGGTTGAAATTTATGTGGAAGTTCTATAACTTGTATAGATTTATAATCACATTGGAAACGTCCGGTTACCACTTCTAAAGTGCCCCACAAGAGGCCCCAAAAGAAAGACACAAGGCTGTCGAAGACAATGCCTGGGCACTGTCCATTGACGGACCGAACGACAAATCGTTGGTCCACCAACGGCTCGTCGAGCAAGTATCGTCGACTGGAACTTGCTTGGGGATGGTCAGAAGCTAAGAATTTGGCTAAGTGCCAGGCGACGGAAGCTAGGCAAGGACCGTCGAACGCATGACGCCCCGTAGGTGCCTCCGCGATGGTGCACTGTCAACTGGTAGCTGCGTCTGTTTCATTTAAGGGGTGAATGGTAAATTCACCTCACGTCCTAACCTGACTATAATAGGTTTATTTAGTTAATTTTAGGTGTATATAAGTCATCTAAAACGTGATCAACCCATTCAAAAATCAGCTCGCATGTTTTAAACTCATCCTTTAAAAAATGTTCTCTCTAAAACCACCATTGTTGTTGAAGCTCAAGAACAGATTTAAGCTGGGTTTTCCATGGATGAATTATAAAGTCTTAGAGGTTTTCTTGTGGATAAATGTATGGTGATCTTCATATCTAGTTATCTTTTCATCTAGAGAGCCATTCTAAAAGATTTCAAAGAAGAAAAATATGATCAAAGTTCATCTTCTTCAATCTGCCGTGGGATCTTTCTAAAAAGGTTTTGAAAGATTGAATCATGATTAATTGAAGTTAATACAGTGGTTTTAACATGAATTTTACTCCAAGTGCATGATGAACCCATGCTCCTTCACCAAAACGATTTAGCCTTGCATGGGATTTGTGATCTTGAATTTCTATCGATTGAATTATGATTCTATTACGTTGAGATGATCATATATGCAGTTATGTACGTGAATTTATGTTGAATTGACGTTGAAGAATCCATGTGGATCAATGTGTGAAGATTTGAACATGTTTGGTCTAGTTTTTCCATGGTTCACTGTAATGTTGACCTTTTGAGGTATAAAAGTGTAATTCGATTATGTTGTGGTTCATGTAGCTACTGCCTTAGGTTAATAAATTGGATAAATTGTATTAAGTGATTCATGTTGATCAGTGGTTGTTACCTATGATTCTTCTACTTTCCATTGGTGTCTTGAATAGTATATTCACTATGATCTAAGGGTTATAGTAATGGTGGTAGGATTTCATGTTGAGTATGCTGCCCTTATCTATTGCCTTATATTGATGATATTAATGGATTGTGGGTATTAATTCTTGAAGATCAAAGAAAAGGAATCTTCGCATGAATTGATCTAGGTTCTTCTAGTCTAGAATTTGAAGTTTGTAATGAACCTTATGTGGTCTAAATTCTAGGGTAGATGAAGCATGATTTAGATTTGATTTATATCTATTTAGATACTGCCCTAAATGTGTATTATTGAGATACGATGATTGATGAACTAAACTAGGAAGGTTAGTTGATGCTTTAGGACTCTCTACTTTCTAGTACATGTGAGATGTCTTGTATTATGTTATAGTATGATCTTGTAGCGACTTATACATGGTTTCTTATATGTTTAAAGTACATTTATCTACTTCCATATATATGAATTTATTGATAAACAAGGTGTATTGATCTATGAGGATCAAAGGTTGAGGAGTTGGTAAGAATGCCTATTTCCTCTACCCTTCTACTTCTCTATTCTTTATGGAAATGTTGATGAAGCGTTGTATGGCATTGTGTGGTATGGTCCACTTATGGTGGCGATGTTTAATTTATTGTCATTATATATGTGTTGACCATGGCTTTGAAGGCAAACTGATGAACTTATGAACATGTGCTTAAGATGAAACTATGAGAAGCTTATGCCTAATTTCGTATTCTAGTTGTAATCTAGGTTGTATGGCTATTGTATAAGCATGTGTGTATCCATGTTAGGGTAAAGTATAGGTGCTGCCATTGATGTGTTTAAAGGGTTAATAATCCCTTACCTATGTACCCCTATGTGAATGCATGAATAACACAAGTTAGGAGTCTTAAGTGTATTATGAAGTTGGCTTGTCTCCTATGTTATTGTGTGTTGTGTGGTTTGTGCTTATTGAAGTATTATGATCTAAGAGGGTGGCTGCCTCAATGTGTTTTGATAGACATTATGTTATCATGTTGACCAATGTACACACACACTCTCACTTACATGCATGATACAAGTAGTATAGGTCATTGTGTCTAAATGAAAGGTAGTTCTCATATTCACTAGTGTCTACTACTATGAATATTAAGGTGATGTTTATGAAAATATGATTTGTATTCCCTTACTAGGATGACTTGATAGGTACACTAGTATGGACAAGGGTATGGGACCTTGTCTATGCATCACACATGTGTACCTTGATAGGATAGTTCCTAGGTTTGGTCTCTATGTATATGAAATGATGAAGTATGAATGTGCATAGTGTCATAGTGGGTTTATATGAAAGGATTGTTCATATAGTTACGCCTATAGACTCATGCATTGATATATGAACATGTGTGACATTATGGGTTATGTGAAAGGTTTGCTCACATCTTTGTATACACTCATACATATGAATGATTATCTAGTCAATATAGGAGCCTTGAAAGGTGTACTCAAGTGAATCCTAGACTAGATAGTACTAATACATATCCTATGTCCATGTGGAGGGATCTCCTCACAAGATTTAGGTTGATGAACTTTCATCTATGACCTATGAGGTAAGCATATGAGGAGATGATTCTCCTAAGCCTATGTTTTTATAAATAAATGTTAATGAAGGATTTTTCAATAAAGGAAACTTAGCTTAGCACCGAGTGAACTTGTATATGAGTGTGTGTCCCTTTCCAATGTGGGAACGTATGTCTACTATAAATCTCATGGGGTGGATGCCTCATGACCCAAAATAGGGTGTAGAGTTGATATTTCAATGAATCCCCCAAGTTCCATAAACTATGTTGCCACCATAGGATACTACCTAGTGGATCCACCTAGAAAGCTATGTTATGTTTGGTTCTACTTTGGCCGGTAGACCACATTCTTTCGGTGTGGGGTTTTATGACACATGATTCCATATTTTGCACACATGGTCTATGTCGATTAAGGCTATAGTTTCCCTAAAGTAAAATGGACAATGGAAGTAAATGACTAGGACCCTAAATAGAATGACTTAAGGGAGGTTACTTAGGATAGGTGGAAGTAATGAACCCATCTAGACATTGCACAAGTAGCTCCTTAGGAAGTTCTAGGAAGGTGTTCTAATGCATGTCACTATGTATATGTCTTTATGCATAATGTTGATCTTGTTGACTATATGGTGAAGGTCTTACTTGACATAAATGAAGTTGTCTTCTCTTAATATGTTGATATATGATTTGGATGTAAAGGCTTGTGGTCTCATAATAGGTTTACTAAGTATGTGTGAGGTTATGGGGCCTTACATTTACATTGCACTAGTAGACTTAGATTGGGGGAATGAGTTAGGTTTTATAAGGTTCTATATGAAGTAAAATAAGTATATGTGCATAATGACTAGGAGTTCATTATAATGTCCTTTTAGTCTTGGCTTAATTAAGTCTATGTTGTACTATACTTCTATGATGGTATGTGTTATCTTGTGTAGGTTATATATATGCTTTCTTGTGGTCTTAAAGTGATACATTGTACCAAGTATCCCTAAAGGATTTCTTGGAAGGCTAATGAGTTGAAAGGAAGAGTTCACTGTAAAGGAAATTGAGTTCACTGTAAAGTGACCTCAATTTGGACTTAAATACTATAAGTGCTTTTCTATGATGTTTGGCCTTTGATGGTGTTTCTATGAAGTATGAAAATGATATAAATACTATTGATAAAGGTTTATGATGATTTACTCAAAATGGCACGAAGTATGATTTAAAAGAAAATATCCCTTTTAAATGCATGTTTTTGCATGATTGTCATACTTAGTACATTCTTGTGCTAATCCCATTCTTCTCTACTTTTTACACAAAATGTAGGTCATGGATGCTTAAAGGATGTCTTGACTGGTAAAGAGCTTGATAGATGATTTCCAATCTCAATGAAAGGAATCCTTAAAGTTCAAGGATGTCCTACTTATGTCTTTATTGTAAAGTCTTGAAATATTGTATAGTTATGTAATGTGTCTTATGGGCCGTGTCCCTAATATACTCTAAAGTTATTTAGTCTAAGATGGCAAAGAGACTTAAGGTCTATAAATGTATTATGGCTTATTTTTTATACATATATGAGTTGAAGTTTCTAGCATATGATGTGCTATGAAAAGTTTTAATATTTTCTGCTAAATTTGCTATGTTAATGGGATGAATGATAACTATGGGCTTGTATAAGTCCTCCGAGAGGTCAAGTACGCCGTGTTACTTCTAGGGGGTTCCCCCGGATGTGACAAATGTGGTATCAGAGCATGAGGTTTATAAAGTGGTCTTAGGTTCTAAAAGTCTTATATTGCCACATCTAGTAGAGTCTCGTAGCATTTTTGGTGAGTCGCGACACATCAAATGGTACGAGAGGCTATAGGACGATAGAGTTTCCCTTCTTCATCATTCTAATGTCATGCCATAGAATTTAACTCTATAAGGTCTCTCTCTCATGTTTTCTTGTCCGGTGGTCTTTTAGATGTGATTGCGTGGATGAGGTCTGTTCTCTATGCTTGAGGGAGAAAAAGGTGAGTTAATGCTTAACTTGGTTTTATGGTTGAATGAGTATGTGTGAAGGTGAATCTTGGCATGTTTTGATGATGTGATGTCAATTACGGCTATGTGAAAATTATGTGAATAAGCTTGTTATATTGATAAATGTATGTCATGATATAGTTAAAGCTTGTTAAAAGTTATTATGGTTAAAGTGAGTTTCTTTTGAAATAATGTGTTACTATATTGTGTTGCATGATGGTAGCTTTATATTATGATTTGAGATTGAAATGCTTAGTGGCTACCTATGAAAGCATGCTACCCTAAGATTTTGTACTTAAAGGTGTTCAATGTTTCCTTTTGTATACATGTGGTCCTTGATAAGTTACCTAGTATTGATTTGGAGTTCTTTTTATAGACTTGATCCTAGGTGTGATGATAGTATGCTTATCTTGGTAAAGTTTTGGTATCTCATATTGTCATGCTTTTCCAATCAATTGCCTAAATGTTTCATTTTTGGAATTTGGAAGCATGTTCACTATAAAGCTAGGCAGCTTACTGTAACATTTTTGGAGAATCAACTAAATTGTTCTTTGATTTGATATTGTTAAAATGTGTATAGAATCGATGTATATGAACATGATAATGAATGTAAAAAGGAGATTTGCTATTTGAAATGGAGAATGAGAGTCTTATGGCATGATGAGTCATAGATTTGTTTTTAACTTCTGGTTGTGTTGTGAGTCCCTTAATGTTGTGGAATTGATGTTTTCCCTAGAATTGAGGGTAGTATTCTTATCTTTGTAGGGTGATGATGTGGGTTTGATTGACCTAGAAGTTACCTTACTTTAATGTTGAAAGAAAAGAAAGAATCCTAATGACTAAGTCCCCTTGTTGTATTCCCCTAATGATGTATGACCTTGGTGTCTATTGTATTGTATACAAACTTTATGTGGTTGAATAGATGACCTAACTTGATAATTGTGGATAAATTGACTAGGTTATAAGGCTTAGAGTACCTTGGTGTTCCTATGTTAACTTACTGTAAATCCTTCTAAAGTTGTAATAACTTTTAAGTGATGAAAAATGAAGGTTGTTAAGTTAAGGTCCTTTTAAGTTGGGATAAGTTGCTCTTAATTGGGTTTACCCTAAGTGGGGGATGGTGATGAAATGGTAACGTTGTAGATATTGTCTACCTTCTCCTTCTATTCTTACTTGAACTTGAGAATAATGAATTCTTAGTAAGCTTGTTTATGAATATAGTCTTGCATAAAGTATGAATTGCATAACCTTTATATGTTTGGTGTGTATTTATTGGCATCATCTCGAAGACATTATGAATGTTCCAACCTGTATGAAAGAAAATTTTGATAAAAATCCATGTTTTCTCATGTTGAATTACATCTTGATATGCTAGTTGTGCATTTGACTTCATGAGATAAGACAAAGAACATGGATTTAGTCACTTTTGAGGTAAATTGTTTAGCCTTATAATGAAAATTGAGTCTCTTTAAAATGAAATATGTTGAGTCTCTTAAAAAATTATGTGACTTGTATGGTTTTGGGAAGCATGATTGTAGGCTCACTTTTGAAGAATGAAAGCATGTTTAGCTAAGTGTTAATGTGTGTGCCTATGATTTGTGTTATTCTTCTCAAGTGATGCTTACTGTGAAGGTGAGTACCATGTTAAAATTTGACATTTCTGTCAAATAGCTTCCTATTGTTGTGATGTGCTTGGTGTGACTTACCATTTAGAATTCACTAGGAAGAAGACATGATAATGTCTTGGTTTCAAAAGTTGAGAATCTCTCATTTTAGAGTAAATTGACCTTGTACTTTGCTTAGGTGTAATGACCATGTTATGATTAGGAAAAGTATGTTCCTCCTATGAACATGATAAGAGCCTCTTTGATTAATGCATTAAGGGGTGGGTGAATTGAAGTTTTGCTTGCTTGTGTGCATTGAGTGCTAAATGTTGTGAAGTTGTGTTTCTTTTAAAGTTTGGTGCATTGACTTCTATATGATGATGCTATGAATATGATGAACTACTCTGTGATGCTTTGAAGTCCTTGTTGTGGTTAAAGTGAATAAAGTGTCATTCGAGGACGAATGTTCCCAAGTGGGGGATATTGTAAGACCCCAAAATGAGATAGGGTGTCTAGAGACTAACTTGTTCGTCTTAATGTTATAAGGTCCAAAAATGACTTATCATATGGTTTATAGGCAGTGTATAAAGTTTGAAGTGACTTGGAAGTCAAACATCAAGGGTCGACCGAAATGTTCGACGACTAAGTAACCTAAATGCCTCGTATGTGATTATATGTGATTCATGAGCTTATGAAGTCATAAAATGGTTTATAATGATGTTAAATTATAGTATATGAAGTTTCGAGAAGTTTGGAGGTCAAACGACCAAGAACGTCCAAGGCGTTTCAAAGATAGCCCTTAAGACGTTCAACCTGTGTCATGATGGGGCTTGGCCTGTTTGGACGTCTTGTAGGTGTTTGTTTTGGATGAAATTTATGTGTAAGGTCTATAAATTGTTAAGTCTTATAATCACGTTGGAAACGTCCGGGTACGACTTCTAAAGGGCCCCACAAAAGGCCCCAAAATAAGGACCCAAGGTTGTCGAACACACTGCCTGAGCAGTGTCCATTGACGGACCCAACGACGGATCATTGGTCCACCAACGGCTCGTAGAGCAAGTCTCATCGACTGACACTTGCTTGGGTCAGGTAACAAGCCAAGAATTTGTCTAGTTTTCAGGTGACGGAAGCCAGGTACGGACCGTCGACAGCATGACGCCCCGTAGGTGCCTCCATCGATGGTGCACTTTCAACTGGCAGTTGCGTCTGTTTCATTTAAGGGGTGATGGTAAATTCACCCTTCGTCCTAACCTGAATATAATAGGTTTATTTCGTTAATTTTAGGTGTATATAAGTCATCTAAAACGTGATCAACCCATTCAAAAATCAGCTCGCATGATTTAAGCTCTTCCTTCCAAAAATGTTATCTCTATAACCACCATTGTTGTTGAAGCTCAAGAACAGATTTAAGCTGGGTTTTCCATGGATGAATCATAAAGTCTTAGAGGTTTTCTTGTGGATAAAGGTATGATGATCTTCATATGTAGTTATCTTTTCATCTAGAGAGCCATTCTAAAAGATTTCAAAGAAGAAAAATATGATCAAAGTTCTTATTCTTCAATCTGCCATGGGATCTTTCTAAAAAGGTTTTGAAAGATTGAATCATGATTAATTGAAGTTAATACAGTGGTTTTAACATGAATTTTACTCCAAGTGCATGATGAACCCATGCTCCTTCACCAAAATGATTTAACCTTGCATGGGATTTGTGATCTTGAATTTCTATCGATTGAATTATGATTCTATTACGTTGAGATGATCATATATGCAGTTATGTACGTGTATTTATGTTGAATTGACATTGAAGAATCCATGTGGATCAATGTGTGAAGATTTGAACATGTTTGGTCTAGTTTTTCCATGGTTCACTGTAATGTTGACCTTTTGAGGTATAAAAGTGTAATTCGATTATGTTGTGGTTCATGTAGCTACTGCCTTAGGTTAATAAATTCGTTAAATTGTATTAAGTGATTCATGTTGATCAATGATGGTTACCTATGATTCTTCTACTTTCCATTGGTGTCTTGAATAGTATATTCACTGTGATCTAAGGGTTATAATAATGGTGGTAGGATTTCATGTTGAGTATGCTGCCGTTATCTATTGCCTTATATTGATGATATTAATGGATTGTGGGTATGAATTCTTAATGATCAAAGAAAAGGCATCTTGGCATGAATTGATCTAGGTTCTTCTAGTCTAGAATTTGAAGTTTGTAATGAACCTTATGTGATCTAAATTCTAGGGTAGATGAAGCATGATTTAGATTTGATTTATATCTATTTAACTACTGCCCTAAATCTGTATTATTGAGATACGATGATTGATGAACTAAACTAGGAAGGTTAGTTGATGCTTTAGGACTCTCTACTTCCTAGTACATGTGAGATGTCTTGTATTATGTTATAGTATGATCTTGTAGCGACTTATACATGGTTTCTTATATGTTTAAAGTACATTTAGCTACTGCCATATATATGAATTTATTGATAAACAAGGTGTATTGATCTATGAGGATCAAAGGTTGAGGAGTTGGTAAGAATGCCTATTTCCTCTACTCTTCTACTTCACTATTCTTTATCGAAAATTTGATGAAACCTTGTATGGCATTGTGTGGTATGGTCCACTTATGGTGGCGGTGTTTACTTTATTGTCATTATATATGTGTTGACCATGGCTTTGAAGGCAAATTGATGAACTTATGAACATGTGCTTAAGATGATACTATGAGAAGCTTATGCCTAATTTCCTATTCTAGTTGTAATCTAG
Source organism: Solanum sitiens (assembly GCA_016801875.1). Taxonomy (NCBI): domain Eukaryota; kingdom Viridiplantae; phylum Streptophyta; class Magnoliopsida; order Solanales; family Solanaceae; genus Solanum; species Solanum sitiens. Next base: position 436,593 of record JABWTJ010000961.1, read on the forward strand.
GTTGTATGGCTATTGTATAAGCATGTGTGTATCCATGTTAGGGTAAAGTATTGGTGCTGCCATTGATGTGTTAAAAGGGTTAATAATCCCTTACCTATGTATCCCTATGTGAATTCATGAATAACACAAGTTAGGAGTCTTAAGTGTATTATGAAGTTGGCTTGTCTCCTATGTTATTGTGTGTTGTGAGGTCTGTGCTTGATGAAGTATTATGATCTAAGAGGGTGGCTGCCTCAATGTATTTTGATAGCCATTATGTGATCATGTTGACCAATGTACACAAACACTCTCACTTACATGCATGATACAAGTAGTATAGGTCATTGTGTCTAAATGAAAGGTAGTTCTCATATTCACTAGTGTCTACTACTATGCATATTAAGGTGATGTTTATGAAAGTATGATTTGTATTCCCTTACTAGGATGACTTGATAGGTGTACTAGTATGGGCAAAGGTATGAGACCTTGTCAATGCATCGCACATGTGAACCTTGATAGGATAGTTCCTAGGTTTTGTCTCTATGTATATGAAATGATGAAGTATAAATGTGCATAGTGTCTTAGTGGGTTTATATGAAAGGATTGTTCATATAGTTATGCCTATAGACTCATGCATTGATATATGAACATGTGTGACATTATGGGTTATGTGAAAGGTTTACTCACATCTATGTATACACTCATCCACATGAATGATGATCTAGTCAATAGAGGAGCCTTGAAAGGTGTGCTCAAGTGTATCCTAGACTAGATAGTGCTAATACATATGCTATCTCCATTTGAAAGGATCTCCTCACATGATTTAGGTTGATGAACTTTCATCTATGACCTATGAGCTAAGCATATGAGGGGATGATTCTCCTAAGCCTATGTTTTTATAATAAATGTTAATGAAGGCTTTTTGAATAAAGGGAACTTAGCACTTAACCCAAGATGAGGTGTAGCCTTAACCCGACACAAGAGGGGCCCAGTAGGATAGTGGGCTTAGTCAGACCAACATAGGTTGTTAAACCCAAAGAAGATACCCTTGATCACACCTTAGCCGTAAGTCAAGGCATTCAGGAAGCAAGAGATTACTAGCTGGCAAGTAACATTGCATCGGCTCTCTCTCGTTAGGTAATTACCGAGGCAAAAGCTTATTTCGGCTTCATGCAGGTGAGTTGCAGCCTGCAATCTAAGCGCTAAGAAGTGAACATCATGCTACTCAGACTATATCCTTAACACATGCAAGTAGAACCTTGGTTTGCGGAGTTTCTATTTCTTTCTCAATGATATCCGACGATCAAGACAATTCCCGTGAAACTCTTTCATTTCATAGAAGTGCATTCTTATTCTTACGAAGCAAATAGGTCAACCTACGAGACTCACTTTGGCTTTCGGGGCAACGAAAATAGATCACCAAGTTTAGCATAGACATATAATATTGATCGGGCAAGTTACTGTGCGGAGCATGAATAAGGTGGATATTTCTGTGAGTAGGGTAGGGTGGGTGGTACCGCTCTGCGGCCAATCTTACTAACCGCACGCGGGCCGGAATTTGAGAATTTTCTTCTTTATCTCTTTCTCCTTGCAGAAAGGATGTTCCCTCAGTTCGCTTTGTTCATTTTTGAGGGCTTTCCCTTCGTTTCGATTGGGCCCAGAACCCAGCGACGACAGAGAAAGTAACCCGTCTGCTGTGGCGGGGCGGCAGAGAATTCAATTTCACCGGGTCCATGTCGGAGACAGATTAGCATTGAGTGAACTTGTATATGAGTGTGTGTCCCTTTCCAATGTGGTAAGGTATGTCTACTATAAATCTCATGGAGTGGATTTCCTCATGACCCAAAATAGGGTGTAGAGTTGATATTTCCATGAATCCCCTAAGTTCCATAAACTATGTTGCCACCATAGGATACTAGCTAGTGGATCCACTTAGAAAGCTATGTTATGTTTGGTTCTACTTTGGCCGGTAGACCACCTTCTTTCGGTGTGGGGTTTTATGACACCGGATTCCATGTTTTGCACACATGGTCTATGTCGGTTAAGGCTATAGTTTCCCTAAAGTAAAATGGACAATGGATGTAAATGACTAGGACCCTAAATAGAATGACTTAAGGGAGGTTACTTAGGATAGGTGGAAGTAATGAACCCATCTAGACATTGCACAAGTAGCTCCTTAGGAAGTTCTAGTAAGGTGTTCTAATGCATATCACTATGTATATGTATTTATGCATAATGTTGATCTTGTTGACTATATGGTGAAGGTCTTACTTGACATAAATGAAGTTGTCTTCTCTTACTATGTAGATATATGATTTGGATGTAAAGTCTTGTGGTCTCATGATAGGTTTACTAAGTATGTTTGAGGTTATGGGGCCTTACATTTACATTGCACTAGTAGACTTAGATGGGGGCATGAGTTAGGTTTTATAAGGTTCTATGTGAGCTAAAATTAGTATATGTGCATAATGACTAGGAGTTCATTGTAATGTCGTTTTAGTCTTGGCTTAACTATGTCTATATTGTACTATACTTCTATGATGGTATGTGTTGTCTTGTGTAGGTTATATATATGCTTTCATGTGGTCTTAAGGTGATACATTGCACCAAGTATCCCTAAAGGATTTCTTGGAAGACTATTGAATTGAAAGGAAGAGTTCACTGTAAAGGAAATTGAGTTCACTATAAAGTGACCTCAATTTGGACTTATATTCTATAAGTGCTTTTCGATGATGTTCGGCCTTTGATGGTGTTTATATGAAGTATGAAAATGATATAAATACTAGTGATAAAGGTTTTATGATGATTTACTCAAAATGGCATGAAGTATGATTTCAAAGAAAATGTCCCTTTTAAATACATGTTTTTGCGTGGTTGTCATACTTAGTACATTCTTGTGCTAATCCCATTCTTCTCTACTTTTTACAAAAAGTGTAGGTCATGGATGCTTAAAGGATGTCTTGAATGCTGAAGAGCTTGATAGATTATTTCCAAGCTCAATGAAAGGAATCCTTAAAGTTCAAGGATGTCCTACTTATGTCTTTATTGTAAAGTCTTTAAGTATTGTATAGTTATGTAATGTGTCTTATGGGCCGTGTCCCTAATGTACTCTAAAGTTATTGAGTCTAAGATAACAAAGAGACTTAAGGTCTATAAATGTATTATGGCTTATGTTTTATACATATATGAGTTGAAGTTTCTAGCATATGATGTGCTATGAAAAGTTTTAAATTTTCCGCTAAATTTGCTATGTTAATGCGATGAATGATAACTATGGGCTTGTATAAGACCTCCGAGAGGTCAAGTACGCCGTGTTACTTCTAGGGGGTTCCCCCGAATGTGACATTGTGATTGAGTTTTCACCTCCCTTAAATGATAAACGCAGTCCTAAGTATCTGATAGGGAATTCTCTTAGTGTAAACCCTGTCCTTAACAATAGCTCATATTTCACATGATCTTTCACTCCAGCTACAAAGTTTTTAATCTCTAACAAATGACTTTTTTTCAAGTTCTACAGAGAAGTACAGAGGACATAGACTTAAAAAGTCTACCATCTTCACTAGTCAAGGAATGCAAACGATTTATAAGAACTCAACGGTTGAGAACTGCACCCAAGAAGTTGAAACAAGTAAGACATTTTCAAACATGTATTTTTTTAAAAATCAGTTAGGTTTTCAATTTTCTTGATGAACTACTATATTACATTTAGTGCGTCCAGCTGCTATAAGAAAGGGACTAGAGAAAAGATCTAGATTTTTGAGCTCACCTTTAGGAATTTCTGAATCTGAAGTGGGATCTTTTAACAAGAATGTTGTTTGTGCTAATCAACATATGGAAACTCCTTCTAAAAGCACAAAATCGAGTTCTATCTCTTTCTCTTGTCAAGAAATAAGAAAAATGAAAAATATTGTTCTTGAGAAAGAGGATATGTAAACCAATGTTTCATTGTCTCCATCTATTAATCAAGTCATGAAGCACTCTCAAACAACTGAAAACGGTATGATATCTTAAATTCATATATTATTATGTTTTTGAATTGAGTGTGATTTCTATAGTTATTGATTAATCAACTTTAGGTTCATCTAATCCTACAAAGGTAAAAAAAGTTCGAGGAAGAAACATGTGCAAAGAAGTTGCTTCACTTGAAATTGGACAAAAGCTGAAAGTAACATTTTATAATAATCGAACGGTTGGAGCAAATAACAATCTATTTTCGAGGCATTTGGGTAAAATTATTCGTGATCGTAATATTTGTCCCTTGGGAGTATCATCGTGGCATGATATTAAGCAAGAAAAGTTTAATCATATGTGGGCGGCTGTTGAGGAAATAAATATACACATGATTTATATTATTTACTGCTACCTGATATGTCGTGTGTTCTTCTCCATATAGCTAATGTTTCATATTTTAGAATTCTATCTATAGTAACTCGTATCGATATTCATTTGTAATAGATAAATAGTCTATAATCAAGTACCTTAGAGTGTTTTTATAATTTCGGAGCAAATTTTTCAGAAACACAGATCAAGTTTTTAGATGATAACTCAACTCATGTTTCGATTGTTGTAGCATAAATTTGGAGCAAAGTGTTGATATGAATTTTGGAGCAAAGTGTTGATATGAATTTCGGAGCAACTCATGTTTCGATGATAACTCAATAGATCAAGTACCTTAGAGTGTTTTTATAATTTCGGAGCAAAGTGTTGATATGAATGATCATCGTGATCATATCTTGGGATGGATGAATGCGTTATGGAATAAATGGAGAGGATACTTGCATGCAAAATATGTGAAGGACAAGACACTTCAATAATCTCTTAAGAATGTCCCAAGGGGACTAGACAAAAAAGAATGGGAATGTTTAGTGAAAGAGCACTTTTCTTCTCAACGTTTTCATGTATGCCTACTGAATTAATAGTCTACTTTGCTAACTTCTGTATTTTGGAGTTTGCTTTCTCTTTTGGAACATACCCGTTTTGTCAATTGTGGAGCCCTATTTGGAGAGTGTATCTGATCCGCAATTGTATTAGCTTTTCTATGGTCTATTATATTCATTTATCCTCCTAGAATGCAACTCATTGATAAAAAATACAGGCAAGGAGTAGAAGTAATGCAACAAACAGAGCTAAATTGAAGATGCTTCATCATATTGGTAGCAAGCCTATTAGAGAGATTATTTATCAAAAGATAATATCATAAAATTAATTTTTCCGAAATAGACTTTTTACAAGGTGTGCCTTATTTTGCATGTTTGAATTTGATGTAAAGGGAGGGAAAGATGGAAATCCACCAGATGTGGCAACTATTTCCTTTGAGACGCGTAAGAAAGATAACAAGCTTGTTGAACCTGAAGCAATTGAAAAACATGTGTGTTTGGTAAATTTAAAAAATTAATTACTTCAAAATGATGTGTTATGATAAAAAATATTCTTTGACATATACTATAGGCTCAACTCGAATAAATGGTTCAAGCAGATCCATCTTTACCTATTATAGAGATTGTTGAAAAAATTTGTGGACCTCAAACTCGTAGCCATATATTTGGACTAGGAGGTGGATTAAAGGCAAAAGACTTGAAAGGTGGAACTTCTTCAAAGGCTGAATTATTGTCCACGCTACGTTCAACTCGAGAGGATATCAAATTCTTGAATGAAGAAAACAAAACCTTGAATGAGGAAAACAAATCATTGAATGATCGCTTGTCTACCATAGAAGATAAGATGAAAGAGATAATGAATATGAAAGAATTCTTCGTTGCTCAGCAGCCACATGTCCCACCGACAACAACATCAGTTTCAACTGAATGAGCACTGCCTATTCAGCTGACCAAGTAAGTGACAATATACCTAACTTATATATATATTTTCTTTAGAATTAGTGGTTGTAGAGAGGTGATCTGTTTTTGAATATCTGCACAATTTTCTTTAATTGTGATAGGCTTAATTTTTCATTTTCTGTATAATGGCACAAACTTAGTTTTTAAATTTTCTGCGTTGCTGCAACACTACTGCCAGCTTCTCTGGTTTACCATGTTCTGCCTGATTGTTGTTCATCCTGCTCGTCTCTTAAGATATTTTTTCTGCAATGGTGCAAGGTAACAGTGTTGCCATGTAAGTGTCCGTTAAAATTCTTGTTGTTATTTCTTGGACATCCCCTCAATCTTCATGGCAGCCGCAAGGGCTGCAGAAATGTTGAAAGAAAACCCTTTATCATATACTTAGAATAGAAGCAACTATTAGAGGTATCGATAGGAAAGCTAACTGAGAAAAGTACACTAATCTTTTGCCCAATGCAGTTTTGAGGCTCTCTGTGATGGTATTACCTAGGGACAATCGCTCGGACTCACCGTTGTTAATTTATCTACACGTGTGCAGCAAAGGCTATAGGCTAAAATATTATTGTCACATCCAGTGTTCTTTAATTTCTTACAAAACGAACTAATACGTTTCACTTTCAAATAGTTCATCCAAATAATCTCTTAAGCTAACTTTTCTATCCATTTATCTCCAATTTTTAAAAAACGTTAGTTAGGTGTGGTTCTTCAAAATAGATGTTGGTTTCTATTGATTAACGAATTTGAAATTTTTTCTAATAGAACTTTTTTTTAATTCTTGCAGGTTTATGGATGTTTCTGAAAATCACATGAAAAAGACTAAACTTTTAAGTTTCTGCCCAACTTTTGCTCATCTTCAGTGAATCATAGCTTAGAAGATGCACCAACTCATTCTTACTTTGCTATAAATGTTATGCAAAACAATGGATGTTATCTTAGTTGTTTTATTTATTAATTAAGAAAATATTGAAACTTAAATTTTTTGTATCTAGATTTTAATTGATAATTAATTTGATATTTTTTTATATTCTTGTGATATCAATGGTTGTTGGATCAACAGTTATTAGTTAGAGACCATAATTATTGAATTTCTGTAAAGGTGAATCTACGACTAGAAATGATATTCGTCTTAAAGCTATTTTAGGACCAGGTTATTGTTCGTCCCTACAACTATTCTAGGACCAGCTTGTTGTTCGTCCCTAAAGCAACTCTAGGACCAGTTTCTTATTGTCTCTATAACTATTCTAGGAGCAGATTGCTAATGGTCTCTAACTCTATTCTAGGACCATATCACACTCGTGCCTAAAGAGTTATTGGGACTAAGTTGCGGAAGGTCGCAAAAGAGGATTAACGACCTGAAAAGCAACATATCAATGGTCCATTTGAGACCAGATATGCAGTCTCTAGAAGTGTTCCACGACCAGTGTTTTTCTCATCTCAAAGAAATTAAGAGACCAGTATTTTGAATTCGTCCTTAGTGACCAGTAGAGACAGCACTTTTTAGGACGAGTGGCGACCAGATTTTTTGGTCTCGATTGCTCGTTCGGGACCAGATTTCAACTTTCATGGCTGATTTTCTTGTAGTGGACATTGGGTCCTCCTCAAGGACCCTTAGGGTGGTTCTTAGGGAGTCGTACCCCGACGTTTAACCCCTACAGATGACTATCTAAGTGTGAGAGTCACCTCTATAAGTTTTAGACTCAAATCAACCACTACACCATTTTAGGCCTGTAGCCACCCAAAAAAGTGTGACTTTTACTCAAAGGCCACACTTTTTGACTTTAGACAACAATTTAACAGTGGTGGCCTAATCTATCGTAACCTTTGACCTAAGGACTTACTTTTCAGTTGTTGCCTAAGAAGCAACACTTAAAAAGTGTGCCCACTACTATACAAAGGCCACACTTTTAGAATTTTATATGGAAACACTTTTATGACCTTAAATAACACATTGAAGTGTGGCCTTTGGTTCTTCATAGGCCACACTTTCAAATGTAGCATTTGTTACCTCTTCTAAAGTAACATTTATGAAGTGTAGTCTTTACTAATGTACATGCAATAATTTATTATCAATAATCCGCATAGTTGATTTCTCAATTATCAAACATTAATAAAGACTAAAGACTATCGCAAACACTAAATTATCTAATAAATAACCTATATATATATATATATATATATATATATATATATATATATATATATACATTCAAAAAGTTTGCATCAACTTCAATTATTTAAATTTACTTCTGGCCACGATTTTGGTATCCTTTGACAGATAATCTCGCACCATAGTAATACCAAACACGTCCAATCCAAAAATCTGAAAATGGCAACATAATAAGATAGATTATCTGCTCAACTAGTTAAAAAATAAAATATACATCAAATCCTTATTAAAATCCTTACACCCCGTTCTATAACTAAATAGAAAAGAAATACTTGGATATTGCAAATGTTACCTCAACAACAAAATGCTAAAAACATCATAGTTTCCAACATGACTATCCTAAGTTCTCCTACAACTATGCAAGGTATGATGCTAACTTGCAAAAGGGGGGAAGCAATTTGCATAAGTTTTCTAGTAATGGCCAGGGATCATAAAACCAGCAGAACAAAATGAATTCCACGGTACCTCCCACCATTACTAAAAAAGATGTAGTCACCGAGCCAGCCCCCTTGACTGTTGTTAAATCGTTTTCTGCTCATTTATGACAAAATCAAGCAAAAAAATATTTCTATTGATCTTGAGACCCCTACGGACACTACTATGCAGGGGCTGCCAGGTTTGGTGTTTAAAAAGGAAGATGTTTTGGAAAAACTGGCTTCTAAATAAAAATTCACACTAGTTGGCAAGTTTACAAAAACTATGCCTAAATTAGAACTAATCCAGAAAAGCTTCATTGTCCATACATAACTATCAGGGGAGACCAACTCTCATCAAAACCGTAGCTGATACATGTCACAGTAAGAGTTGAAAGAGTAAATTAGTTCTCTTTTGAAAGATTAAGAGATACCTCGAGTAAGAGTTGTTTCGTCATGATGATTCTGGCTTTTTCGCTCATCAAAGTTAACTGTTTATCAAACACTTGATGTGTAACCCATAAATCTAGCAAGAAAGCACAAAATAAAGTAATTTACTATTTCAGATATGCTACACAAACCATATTCTAAAAAACCATTTCTATATAGTATCCAAGGGGTAGAACTATTAATCTCCAGACTTTACTAAAAGGACCTCTTTATTACATTCACTATTGTAATACCGTGATAGTCATCCGACTTCCAAAATAGCATGTTAATACAAGTTAACAAACTGACTACTTCAAAACATGCATCTAGTTCCACAATGATAATATAGATGTTTAGTATTTTAGAAGTATTGCAACAAGATCACTTCATCACTATCTTTTTTCTGCCTTTCCCACCTTTAATAGCTAGAATGTTAATGACTATAGCATAGAGTTACATATGACAACATGTTTTTGCTGTCACACTAAAAGGAAGTATTGTTCTTGATATTTCCATACATGCAAAGCCATGAAACTCAAATAGTGAATCAATAATTGCACTATGATATACGAAAATAAGATAGTTATTTGGAAGGGGAAATGGAGGAAATTTTATTCTCTACCAGTTTACTTGGGTCCATGTAAACATGCAAAAGATATTTCATTATGGCTTCTTCCATATGGAAATGATAAGTCACTGCTGAACCTTTAGAACAACAACCAATACTTTCAACCTACAAGAGACAACCAAATAATAACACAGCAGCAACCATAACACTCAACAGAGATCAATAGAAGTAAGACGATTACGATTGTTGAAGATAAATTTAACTAAGCAGGAACTACAAAAATAGCTCTATACATGATAACGACTAAAGAGAACTTTCATGAACATTAATAGAAGACTCTCAGGGGTGAGATCAGTACACCACATTAACTTACTACTCAATGATTGTCATCAAACAACAAGACGAGAGATTTACCTGTCTCTGCAGAAATTCCCTCTTCAATTGCCTTCTTGTTCTCTCTATAATTGATAATCAGGTAAACACTTACTGTGATTCCAAGATGATCCTTATACCATTTAGCTGCAACACTAATATCTGAACCACCTGAAGTTTGTCAACCTACTGGTGAATACCAAAGAATGCATTCAGTTTCATTAAGTATAGCTTTGATGACGTTGATGCAAAAACCTATTAGAGATATATAGACGGTCATGGTTATCGATTATACTTCCACAAGTCATGTCAACCATTCCCGTTCCACTTTTAATTAGATTTCATCCTTGGATGTACCAGTAGCAATCGATGTCTAGTAGTGGTACTAAATAATCAGGAAAAAAGAAATTGAACAGTTAGAGCAGCACTAAGAAATGGAACAGTTAGAGCAGTACTATATAGGTGACATTCCGATAGCACACCCTAGAAGATAGGTCACTCTCGGAGTGCAACCGCGTACTCGACCTCTCGGAGTTCTTATACAAGCCCTTTCATATCGTTCATCGCATATACATAGTGAAAAGTAGTGCGGAATTAAAAACTTTTCACAAAACATTTCATAGTCTTTATAAAAACTCTTTCATATAAAATCATAGGAAATACTAAGTCTCAATCTCATCAAACTTAGACATGAGAATACTTGGGACACGCGAATATAGAAATACTCAAGTCTATTACAATACTTCAATAAGAAATATAAAAGACATCTATACTCTCGAGTCAAATGAGGACATGCTTCAACTTCACTTGAACGATGCTACGATCCAAGTCTTGATTCCCAAATGCTCCTCACCTACCAACCACTATAGAGATAGATAAAAGCATTGAATTAGTACAACCACAAGTACTAAGTATGACATAAAGCATAAAAATCACGAAAATGGAATTTTATTGGAAATATGCATCTTTTCATTTAAATATCATAATATAATCATAATAAAAACATTTAAAAACTTAGAAACACAAAAGCTAACATTCAAGCAATTATTCACATTTTTTAGGCAACTTTACAGTAACCTATATTCACTGTACAGTGAGTTGCTTCACTGTTACAGTGATATGCTTTCCCTTCCCTTTTAACACTTTCTAACATGTAGTCTTCTCACTAAAAGTTATCCTAGGACTCACTTAAGCTATACAAAGAGAGATCGCATGTACACCCTCTCTAAACATGCCTAAACGGTCCTCAAGACTACTCATAATGAGACACATACACACTTACAATATACCAAACTCATAACATGGATAAGATATGACATTCTCTTTACCAAGGCTATCAAAAGACTTACTTAAGTACTCCTAGAAGAGAACGCACATACACTCTCTTCAAGGTTACCTAAATAATCCTTAAGACTACCTATGTTTATACCATGCCTAAAGAATCAACCAACTTCCCTAACTAGAGTCATTATCAAGACTTCCATAGATAAGACATGAAGAGATCATCCCTTATGCCCTCTTTACCCTTTAACTAAGGAATCCTTAAGTTACTCTAGGTTAGGTACTCATTCGTTTACATACTTCATAACATAAGTCATTACATTCCTTAGTTCATTAAGAGAAATTCATCACATAAAGGACATTCAAATAATGGTGTTGGACAAGACCTAGGGACTCTCACTAACAACTTCAAAGTCTATTGTGCAATATCTAGATTACGTCTCATACCACCACCTAAACTTCATAGAACTTCTATAATGCTAATAGGTATCCCACATTATGAGAATAGGCAGTAACCGACATAGACTATGGTATCAAAAATCTGGAGTTCTATCCTACTACGATGAGGTTGTTCTACTTGTCAATGGTAGAACTTGGACACATCCCATATAGGCACATGGTTAAGGAATATGAAGGGCTTACTTTGTATTCTAGCCTCATCCTTTAACTAGAATAACTTCCCTTGCAATACTCACTCGGTGCTAGCCTTTGTTCTCATAGAGTAATTCACATTAAGGTTTATACAAAGGGTTCCATATCAAGTTCATAACCCAATTACATTTACCCTACAAAAGAGGTCCGCTAGGGCTAACTTACAATGGCGACAAGAAGATCATCATGACTTTCCTAAGGATTGATATGATGTCGTTCCAGCCAATCAACCTTAAATCTATCATTCATTACTAGAAGTATACCATTACGGCTTTCTACTTCAAGATTCATAACCTTACCACTAGGTTCAAGGTTTCATATAAAGGACCCTCTTATCATCATTCAAGGTCGCCCATATCATTCATTCATACAAGACTAAGATGTTTTAGCCTCCTAAGTCAATACATCATATATTCACTTCATACATGCATCATGTAAGGGACACAAGTCTACAAAAACAAGACACAACATTTTTCACTTTAGCACATATTACATGTCATTCTAGAAGCACATAGGAACAACCATTATGATTTTTAAGTCATCCTATCCACTACTATATCATCTTCAATATAACCATCATAGACGCATATAGCCAATTAGGAACAAGCATGTATCAATTCTAAGACTACACACATGAACACATAGTCATAATCTAACACGATCACCTAACAACTTCAATAGAAGAAACACATATTTTCACATTATTTCACATATAGGTAGATATTATCATACTTCGCATAATTAACTACAAAAATCATCATATTACTTCAAGTAGTTTCCGACAAGGCCATAATCATCATCATACTTAAAATAACATCAACAAGGCCACATCAATCACTTAACACCGCCACCATAAGTGGACCATACCAATCACAACATAATTGAAGTCTAATTAACATAAAATAAAAGGGAAATAGGGCAGCGTACCACCACTTTGTCACGACCCTCAAGCACCCCCTAGAAGCTAGGGATAACCCTCAGATCGTGACCGGGTGTACTTGACCCTTTTGGGTCTCATACAAGCCCTTTAACTATCGTTCATTACATAAGACATGTAAAGTAGTGCGGAATTTAAAACTTTTCACGAATAATTAAATAAATGAAGTCTTTCATAAATACTTAGAGAATCTCATTGTCACAAGCCAACTTACAGACATGACATAATATCTTAGGGACACGGCCCTTGTCACGACCGGAATCTAGACTCCAGACGAGACCGCCGTCATTGACCTCTCAGAGGTCGCAGACAAGCCTAAATACGTCATTCTTACTTCATCTAGGTTAATTTTAGCGAAAAATTTGAACTTTTTGTCTTCTTATTTCATGCAAAACATTTTAAACTACACATCATAGGCGTTCAAAAAGCAACCATCTAATATAGAGATAATCAAATGAAAGAAACAGTTCATAATCGCATTAAACGTATTTTTGCCAAAACGGCACCAATACAAAGCCTGAAATGAAAGTGGAAAGAAACACTAGTGGAACATGCTCCACTAGCTAAAGCCTACATCTAATCTAGATAACAACGGTAGACATCCTCGAAAGCATGAGGTCCTACCAAATACGGATGAAAGCTCCACGTCCGGATAGCTGCAACGTCAACCTGTAAGCTCTAGCGTCCACCTGTGCCTGCACCTAAAAATATAGAGTTGTATGGGATTAGTACACACTTGTACTAAGTATGGGTATATGCAAGCACACACCAAGGACATGCATGAGTAAGAATAGCTCTTTCCTACCAACATGATTATGGAAAGTCAAGTCAGTGGACTTGCCAAATTGGGATTAGGAAAGTTAGTGAACTTTCCAAATTTGGATTAGGAAAGTCAGTGAGCTTTCCAAATTTGGATTAGGAAAGTCAGTGAGCTTTCCAAATTTGAATTAGGAAGTCATGCCATTAGAGTAACATGCATCATCATTCTTATCATATTACACACAGCATATAACATCTTACACTTAGCACATATCATATTGCATATAGCACATAACATCTTTTATAACATTCATTCATATGCCATGAGACCTTAGAATCATGGACTTGACATTAAGACTTTCCAAAATGAGGGCTCAACATATGGGACCTCAACTAGGGAGTCTTCATCAGCAAACACTGAGTCTTCATTCATTCATACGTACATTATTTCATTTCGTTAATAGGATAGTGTGAACACCATCGGGTTCGCAATGATCAAGAATAACCTAGTGTCATTACTTGAGTCTAGCTCACCTCTTGATTATCCTATCCAAACACCTTTGGTATCATTCATTTCATTATGTGCATCATTTGAGGTTGTCCTCATTCATTCATTGGGAACATTAACTTTAACCCCGCTAGATCCCTATATTGGCAGTATAGGTTCTAAGACTAGGAGATATAAGGATACCTATACCTGGCATGCCGGATAGTCTCATCTCATGCGAGTTACGTGAACCTCCGCCCTTCCCGAAAGAAGGCATCAGCGCTCATGGCTAGTCTATCAGTGCTCAGTATAAAGTTTAATTTCATTCAACTCATACGTCATGGAAGCTGGCTTCTAGTATGAGGACATCATAGCTCAATAGATGATTTCTCATCTAATCATTAGTATTAAGTGTGTTAATCTCAATACTTTCATTAGAGTGTTCATAGAGACTGGTATCTTCATTAACTTTACACTCTCATAGGTGAGTACGTTTTGGTAACATTTACTTAGGCTCATTTGAGATTGTTCTCATCTTTTACATTAGCCTCATATCATGTTGTCACCACATTCATTAACATTAGCACAATTGCTCTTCATAATTACTCACCCCATTTTACGAGAATATTCATTTCATCATATGCCAATACACTTGGCCATTTGTGTGTTTCACATTCTTACTTAACCCTTCTAGGGTTTCATCATTTCATTACAGAATAATCATTTCATCGTATGCCAATGCACTTGGCCATTTAGTGTGTTTTACACTCGTACTTAACCCTTCTAGGGTTACTTCATTTCATTACATACATCTTAGGTTCACTTATTTTTAAACGTATGCTAGACTGAGGGGTCTATACATACAAGCCATGAGGCTTCATTTATAGTTCGTTAAGTGACTCATATCTTCCTAAGATTATGTAGTACAAGACTTATGTATCTTGTATGTATGTCAACATCTCGATTTCGATCTAAGTAGGTGGCATTATCTTGAACATTTAATTCACGTATGACTTATGTATCAATACGGAAATTTGGGCAAGGGAACCCAAGTTCGAATCCCTTGGACAACACTTACATTTTTCCTTGATTTTATTTTTAGTCCACATGACATTGGGACCCTAGATCGAGCGCCAACATCAACATTCCCTCGTTAGTTTTCTCCTTGGAATCTCCTCTTATTTGGCCGAGGGGTTGTGGGATCGAACCCCCACAACCCCTTTTATATTTTTTCATTTAATTCTCTTGTCTCATTTGCATAGACCATGAGGTTGTGGGATCAAAAACCCACAGCCTCTCTTTATTTTTCTTTAAATTTCACAGCCTGCCTAGAGGTCGTGGGTTCAATTCCCACGCCTCACAATTCTTTTATTTTCATTTTTCTCCTTAACTCCCTTCACTGCCTTGAGGTCGTGGGTTCGATTCCCACGCCTCACCTTTCTTTTCTTTTTACTTTCCCTTTCTCCTTTACTCTCCTTCACAGCCTTGAGGTCGTGGGTTCGATTCCCACGCCTCACATTTCCTTCCTTTTATTTTTCCTTTACTTCACTCGCTGCCTAGAGGTCGTGGGTTCGATTCCCACGCCTCCCATTTTATTTTATTAATTTTCTTGTACCTTACTTTTCAGCCAGCACACCCAAGATCGATCCCCCTTGACCCCATTTCCCTTTTCGCAATTTTAAGGCATTATACGGGTGAGGTCACAGGTTCGAATCCTGGTGGCCTCATCCCTTTATACTAAAATAAATTTCCAGATTTATTCCTCTACATTTAGCCTAAACTAAACTTGTAAGTTTGCTGGAAATTTTGTCATTTTTTTAGCCTATTTTCACCAACATTTTCACTTGAAATCTTAGGGAAATTCATAGATCATTTAACACTTTTTGGGGTTCATTTTTCATAGTTTCGTTTTGCCAAAAGATTGATACTCAAATCAGCCACACTTCCATCTTAATGAACATCACGATTTACATAGGTTTATGCACGTAAAATGACAACCAAAAAATTATCAAATTTGAAGCCTTAACCCGAGAACCTCATTCACAGTAACATACTTGCACACGCACACACTTGCACATAATTTTGAATACATGGTTTTCTTTCATACGATTTCAAGTACACAAACATAATCATATTCATCACCAAAACATAACATACACCTAAATCTACCAGCAATCATACCCAACCTACGATTCATTGGGAGCTAGTGACAGGGGCATGCAAAGAGGGAAACAATCCAAGTTTTCGGATGAATAATATGAACCTTAAGAGTTCTCTTGGGAAAGGGACCAAGAGAGAAGAAAACCCATACCTTTTTGATGTTAAACACTTGACTTTCTGTCCAAAAACTTCACCCAAGAACACGTCTAAGCCTCCTCAATATCAACTCCACTCGAATGACAACCTCCCTTAACCTATTGTGCGATTAACATTTGTTTTCTTATGATTTCGTGTGAGTTCTTCAAGTGTGAAGAACTTGGTTTATTTTTCTGCTTTTGCATCTTATTTTGGCAAAGAAATTTCGTGAGAAAGAAGAAGAGAGATTGAGCGTGAGAGTGGAAATATAAACATGAGAGAGTGGGAGTTGTAGGAGGCTTAGGAGTCTAGTTTTAGGTATTAGTCAATAGGGTTTTGTTTATATAATAAAAATCTGATTTTTACTTTATTTTAAATCACCTAATGAATAATAATTATTAATTAATTACATTAGTTCAATAGCTTAAATAAAAATCACATTAATTCATTGGTTCCACCTAGGTTCGAACCCAGGTGGAGCAAGACTTCACTTCAAGAGCCCAATTTCGGCCCTCTCTCCCCAAATTGCCCTTCCACCTTATTAATTAAATAATTAATTACATATTTAGGATAATTACGATAGTACCCTTAGTCTGGAAAAAGACCATTTTACCCCTAGACCCTCCAAACCTAAGATTTCCCCTTTTTAAGTCCGGTAAAGACTGCTTCGAGTAAATCTTCGTATTCGAGAGCCCTACATGGTTGGACCCAACCTTTCCAAGCTCAACTAACTTCCCAAGTTAGTTGGCTTGGCTGTAGCAAGGGCTTCGAGGTCTGGTTCTACACGCATCAATCCGTGTGAACCCAGTCTAATCGTAGGCATTCTGGACACATTAAGCATTACTTAGCATCTCCATTTTTGGGGTTGTTACAGCCCTTTACATTAAAAGAGAAATAGATAATAAGTGTTAATAAGAAACTAAGAAAAGGACTTATGCCCTGAATATATGAGGACATACTTTGTCTTGAGAGAAACTTTCCCAAGCTTCACCTTCAAACCTTCAAAAGTTTCAAACAACCTATACTTATAGAGCATAGAAAAGTATGGGGTTAGTAAAAAATAATGTACTAAGTATGGCATATGCAAAATCATGTAAAAAGGGACATTTTAGTAAAATAAGCTTTCATGCCAAATAATTATAACATTCATTAATTTAGAAGCAAAACAACATAAGAAACATCATTTAACAAATAGATAAGAGTTTCCGTAATTTTAAACCAAAAGAACACTTTATAGTAAACTTTCCAATTTCTTACAGTAAGTTAACTAACATTACAGAACTAACATTACAGTGAACTATTTAGGACAATTACAATGAACTAAAAGAATCCAACAATGGTGAACTTCCAAGGTATTGCAAATGAGGAAGTGAACTCATTTCCCTAGGAGTTTCCTAACCGAGGCTATCCTAAGACTCTCCAAAGTATGACATGAAGAAAACGTCTAAACACCTCCTTCAATACACACCTAGGAGTTCCTTAAAACAACCCATGAGCTTTCACACCTCGGGAGAACAAGTCACCACTCAATCACAAGACATTAGAAGAACACCCAACAAAACACCAAAGACTTTCCTTTCGGAATGCCTACTTAGTTCAATGAGTAGATGGTGTCCAATACCACCACCTACCCTAAGTACTACACTCTTTTAGAAGGTTTTGCACGAAGTCTTCCCTTTCGGAAGGTCCTACTTAGTGCAATGGAAAGATAGCATCCCATACCACCACCTACTCTAAGTAGCACGTTCTTTTAGAAGACTTAGTTCATTCAATTCACATAAGTATCACCTTATTTTAGAAGAATTAGTAAATTCATTACTTCTGTGGGAGGTTAGCTTAACCGATATAGACCATGAGAGCTAGACATGGAATCCCAATATTAAACCCTATCGGATGAGGGATCCTCACTTGCCTAGAGTAAGGTCATACTTTTTAGGTTTTACATGGTTTACCCAATAGCTACACCTATGCGGGCTAAGGAGATTGCTACTACGTAACTCATTCTCTACTAACGAGGAGCACTCATCTCAAGAGGTACATTGGAATACAACATCTCAACTCACGAAGTGAAACCATACCTTCTTCATATCCTCTCGGTGCTAGGCATAACTCTTCACGGATTCGCAACATTATAAACTATAGGTTAAGGATAACTAGTGAATACCACATCTCAACTCACGAAGGGTATTCCTCCTCCGACCTATCTTAGAAAGCTCTTAGGATGTAGTGAGGTTGCTACTAGACACTTCATCTAAACTCACGAAGATTGTCCACCCCAAGACTCCCCTTTTTACTCAACTTAGCATCAGACAATCATATAAGTGTGTGTGTGTACATGTGAGCACACCTTGCATATAAGAATAATTTCATTCACTTTACTTCTATACATGCTTTAAACATTCATTTATAAATTCACAAACTTTACATACTTTACATAATCATATACTTCATTTAGACATAATCTAGATCAAACATACAATTCAAGCTTCACAAAATACAATACAAGATCCATTTTCAATATCACTTCATTTCACCCATTAGGCATTCAAAACCACATTAACAATACATACTAAGTAATATCAAGTTCATCAAATAAACACCGCCACCAAGAAGGTGGACCATACAACTCAAGAGCAATTTATAATAAGAACTATACGATATAAACAACTCACCATTTAACCAAGACATCATCATCCATAACTAATTTCTCAATATTTCATAAAAATAAGGCCCTTAGGGCAGTAGCTAAACCAAAATAACAAAACAAGAAAACCCAAGCTCATTCTCTACACAACCATGCTTACATAACCCATTTCTCAAGCTAAAAGTTTGAAATGCATAAACATGAGTTCATTAGGTTTTTGACATTAAAATCATCAATTAATGCTAGAATAAACACATTTGAATCATTAAAACACTTTTACAAGTAAACCATGCTTAGAATCAAAGATAGAAGAAAGTAGAGTTTGAAAACCCTTTTTGAAATATTTTGGAATTGACTCCTTGAATGGAAGAGGGTTCAAGGATGGATACCATACCTCAAATGAAAGACAACCCACTAAGTTTGGTTAAGAAACACATCCAAACAAGCCCTCCTAGTCCTTCTTGATTTTTAGTGTCACGCCCCGAGCTACCCCCGAGACGCGGACACGGAACCTAGGACTACAAGTGATCCCAAGCTAACTCTGTTGGCCATAAGCATACTAAAGATAATAAACTGAATGCGGAATCTAAATCATAATTTAAACTGAAAAGAGGGGGAATACCCATATTCTATAACTGATATACTTGAAGACAATGAGTTTAATACAAAGCAAATATTAACTCAATACTAAGCTGAAGCTAACTATGTCTGAAAATAGCCTCTAAACTGGACTAGAAATACTAGGACAACCCCACCTAAAGCTAGCAAAAACTGAACCTTAATGACTATAAGGCTGAAATGAAACTCGTGATTGTTGTCCTTAGAAAATGAGTGTAACATTTTGAAATACCGAGGTCATGTGATAAGACTTAAATGGTCTCCTTAGGAATCTAAACCAGTGTTCCTAGCCAATTAGGCATATTTAGAGTCTTTGAAGTGGTGTTGGAACCGAAACTCTTAAACGTCCGGCAAACTGGTTCATAAGAGGGCTAGAGTGTCCTTTTGAGTTAACCTAGTTAAAGAGTTGGGATTTGGTAAATGGTAGTAACTATCGGTGTAAAATATTGTGTGGGATAGTATCATGTTGGAAAAGTCAGGGGATGACTCCTCAAGGACCAAACAAGGACCCTCGAAGAGGACCCCTGAAGCAGCAGGGCATGACGGACCCCATGGCAGGGTGTCACAGGCGCGACGGAGCGTCGATGCCTCCGTCGTGCCAGCCTTAGCGCTTGGACTTTTCCTCTGCCTGCACAAGTCTCTGACAAGCGTGACGGATGTGCAGGACGGAGGGAAGCCAGTCCATCATGGCCACGACGGTCTGTGTCGTGGAACCGTCGTGCCCTTGGGGAGAAAGCCTCCGCCTGCACAAGTCTCTGACCAACGTGACGGATGTGCAGGACGGAGGGATGTCAGTCCGTCACGCCCACGACGGACCGTCGTCGGGGATCCGTCGTGGAAGGTCTGTGACAGTTTCGGAAAAGTTAGTTTTAGTTAGTTAATTAATTAAGTGACTTGGGGGTAATTAGGGGTTTAAGAGAGACTAATTAAGTGACTTAAGACCCCACTATAAATACCCAACCCTCATTACCCTAATCATTCTCTCAAAAACAAAACTCTCTTCCTTCTCTCTACTTTCTCTCTCTATTGGAAGACTCCATTGGAGATCAACTTGGGGAGATCATTGGGGGCTGGATTAGCACGAAATTCACCATCAAAACGTCATCAAACCTTAAGGTATGGGATCTAATTCGCCTTTGAGATTCTTTCCTCAAAGGGTTCTTTCAAAGCTTTTTCCAAAAAGTTGAGTTTCTTATGGGTTTCATCCCAATCCGAATTTGATCATGTGAATTGAGTTAATTATGTATTCTTTGGGTTAGAATGAATAGATTATCATGAATTGTAACTTGATTATGGTTAATTGATGCATTTTGATCTAGATTGTGGGTGATGACCCCTAACCCTTAACCCTAAATATAGAATTGATATGGATTAGGTTGAGTTTGATAGAATTGATCTCCAAATTAGTTAAATGGTCTTTAATGATTGATATTTCATTGATTATGGATCTATTATGATGAATTAGAATTCTTCACACCTATGTTCTAGAATATTGAATCTTAGTTAAGAAGATACCCTTGAGATCATGTTATTAAGCTTTGACGTAGTATTGTTTCATAGTATAGAGCTTCTCCTTGATTAGTTCTTGTGATTTATTATTGAATTACATCGATGTGATGATCTAAGATTGGTTGATCTATGGGTTGATGGTAAGGCCCTTTATTGATGGACTAGGGAGGAGTATTGGTAAGTCTTGATGATCCTAGCCTTTACTTCAAATTATGGTTAATTGTCATCATGTGATAATGTTATGTTGAAGTATGCTTTGATTGATGTGATAAGTTGATATGATACATGAACTTATATGCTTAGGTTGGTTGTGAGGTTGCTAGGTGTAATGTAATATAGGGAAGTTGTACGATGTGCCCTATTATGATGAGATGTACGAGGGTTGACTTCACCTATATGGATTGTTATGAAAGGACTAATTCTCATACAATTCTTATTTGAGCTATAATGATGATATACAAGGGATTGACGCTTCTATCTAATTAAATTGAGAAGATTAATAAAGATTAAAGGCTTCTCTAAAAATGGGGACTTAGCTTAGCACCGAGCGAACTTGACATTGAGAGGTGTTGACTTCCCTTAGACGAATATTCACCATTTGTTCTTTATAGAGTGTTGACTTCCCTTAGAGGAATACTCACCTATAGATCTACATGAAGTGTTGACTTTCCTTGAGAAATATTCACTCATGAATTCTCATGAGGTGAGGCCCCATTACCGAATGGTATATAGAGGGAATACCTATCTCTTAGTTCTTGAACTATGTTGCCACCATAGGATACTAGCTAGTGGATCCGCCTAGATAGCTATGTTCACGTTAGGTTCTACCTTGGCCGGTAGACCACCTTCCATCGGTGTAAGGTTTCACGACACCGGATTCCACATTCGATTATGTGGTCTATGTCGGTTAAGGCAAATGTTCCCTAAACTAAAATTAATGAATAAGGTTTAGGCTAATCAAAGTAACTTGAGAGGTTGGCTATAGTTTAGGTAGGGGTATGGGACTCTACCTACGCCTTGCACTAGTTTTCCTTGATAGGAACTTTGAGAGGTCAATATTATGCATGTAAAGCGATGGTATGATGTAAATGGTTTGTATGTGAGTAACATGCTTCTGAATATAATGTTGTTGTCTTTGCTCCAAGAAGGATGTATCATGACATGAAGAGTATGTTGGTAAGTAAATTGCTAATTGTAGTCTTGGTAGGTTACTTGATTGAGTAGGAGACATGGTAATTTTACTTGATCATTGCACTTGTGACTTATTGAAGGTTATCATTAGTATGCTTTGCTTTGCTATGGTTTAATTGCATATGTAGTCTATTATGTTTTCATAAATGTCCCTTTCTAAATATATTTGATTGGTAATTGTATATGAGATTCCATACTTAGTACATGTGGAGTACTAATCCCTTTTCTTTCCCTTTTCCCAAACATTTTAGGTTCGGGTCGTTGAGCTTGATCCAAATTGCTAGGAAGGAAGACTTGGGTAATTTGCCATCCAAGTGGTAGGTCCTCACTCTCTCGAGGACGTGGCCGATATCTCTCTTTTATGATGTGTAGTTACTATGATTCTATGTTGACCCTATTATTCTCTTGAGACGATGTAGTAAACAGCCTATATGCGGCTTCTTTCATTTGATGTAGGGCTATGCCCAAGACTTATTGTAATCGATAGATGGTTTATGAGATGAGATGGTTTTATGACTATTATTTTCTAAATATATAAGTGTATGAAATAAAAGTAGAAGACTAAGTAATCTTCGTATATGAACAAGTCTATGTATACTTGATATATATAATGATGTGTATGTAGAGGTCTATGTAAACCTCCGAGTAGTTTTAGATAAAAAGTTTTTAATTCTTACTGATTTTTAGTCGATGAATGCTATGACGAAGCTAAGAGGCTTGTCTTAGTCCTCCGAGAGGACGACGACGCCGGTTACGTCTAGGGGGTAAACCCGGATGTGACAAACTTGGTATCAGAGCATGAGGTTGAATATCCTTGATGTTAACGTCTCTCTCTCAACCACGTTATTTAAGTTTGTATTCATAATTGTGAAGCGTGCCACACTTATGAATAGGAACTTATTTGGCGATTAGGAAACATTCTCATTGTTGGAAATCCATATCGTGCCCCTAGAATGTACGTCGGATATGCTTTTGCCTGAACCTTGTGTTTTGGTTATAGGAGATGAATACTAGGAGAAACGCGGCTCGAAGACTTGAGGAAGAGATGGCTGCTGCAGGAATTCCTCGCGATAAACCTGCCCCTCCTCTTGAAGAGGTTGCTATTGATGACCAGGTTCCTGCTGATCCTCCACCGATGACAGAAGCTCATATGAGAGCTATTATTGCTCAAATGGCTCAAGCCATGACTACTCAAGCTCAAGCCGCAACCGTGCAAGCCCAAGGTATGACTGCTCAAGCCAATAGGGATTTGGCACCTAGAGTCCATGGACAGACTATGGCCTCCAGACTTAGGGATTTCACTCGGATGAATCCTCCTGTCTTTTTTGGGTCGAAGGTTGATGAAGACCCTCAGGAATTTATTGATGAGGTTCACAAGATTTTGTGTGCTATGGGGCTGTCATCTAGCGAGAATGCCGAGTTGGCCTCCTATCAACTCAAGGATGTCGCTCAGATATGGTATGCGCAATGGAAGGACAACAGGCCACTTGGAAGTGGGTTAGTGACGTGGGAGTTATTCAAAGGAGCCTTTATTGATCGGTTCTTCCCTAGAGAGATGAGGGCAATGAAGGTGGTGGAATTCATCAATCTCCGCCAAGGAACGATGAATGTTCATGAGTATTCTCTGAAATTTACTCAATTGGGCAAA
Source organism: Solanum sitiens (assembly GCA_016801875.1). NCBI lineage: Eukaryota > Viridiplantae > Streptophyta > Magnoliopsida > Solanales > Solanaceae > Solanum > Solanum sitiens. The sequence goes on from JABWTJ010000961.1 coordinate 460,378, forward strand.
TATGCTCCGTCTTTGGTCTCCGACCCTAGAGACGAAATGAGTCGATATGTGACAGGTATATCGGACGACTTGCAAGAGGAGTGTCAATCGGCTATGCTACATGATAACATGAATATTGGTCGTCTCATGGTGCATGCAAGAAGGGTTGAGGAGGCTAAAGCAAAAAGGAAGGATAAGGATAAGGACTCAAGAAGAATGAGGTCTTATGAGAATGAAACTACTAAAGATAGGTTGGGGATTCAAGATAGACCTAGATTCAAGAAGAGGTTCTCAAACCAAGTACCATCCAAATTTCCCAAGACTAGTGATCCTAAAGCCCCTAGACCAAAAGTTACAAAGGGAAAGGGTGGAAGCTCATCTAATGAGAAGCCTACATGTTCTAAGTGTGGGAAGGGTCACTATGGAGAATGTTTGATAGGAACGGGGATTTGTTTTGGTTGCGGGAAGAGTGGTCATCGAGTTCGAGATTGTCCTAATGCTAAGGGACAAGAAAAAGGTGGTCAGCCAAGTGGTTCTAATAGTGCTCCCAAAAAGAACCGTCTTTATGCTCTTCGTTCGAGAGATGACCAAGAGGCCTCTCCCGATGTGGTGACTGGTATGTTACAAATCTTTGCCATTGATGTGTATGCATTAATTGATCCGGGTGCTACTTTGTCTTTCGTTACTCCATTAGTAGCTAAGAAGTTTAGTACATTACCCGATGTTTTGCATGAACCTATTTTGGTGTCTACTCCGGTTGGTGAATCAGTGGTAGCAAAAAGGGTCTATCGAAATTGTCCTATTTCAATGCCTCATAGAGTTTCTCATATTGATCTAGTTGAGCTAGACATGTTTGATTTTGATGTCATATTAGGTATGGACTGGTTGCATGCTAGTTTCGCTTCCATCGATTGTAGGACCAAAATTGTGAGGTTTTGTTTCCCAAATGAACCCGTTATAGAGTGGAAGGGTGGAAATTCTCTTCCTAGAGGTCGTTTCATAACATGCCTAAAGGCGTGTAAAATGATCTCGAAGGGGTGTCTCTACCATATTGTGAGAGTCCAAGAATTGGATTCCGAAGTTCCTCCTATAGAGTCAGTCCCCGTGGTGAGCGAATTTACGGAGGTCTTTCCTGATGACCTTCCTGGCATTTCTCCCAAACGGGAAATCGATTTCGGTATCGATTTGCTATCGGAAACAAATCCTATCTCCATTCCTCCTTATAGAATGGCTCCGGCCGAGTTAAAGGAACTGAAGGCACAACTTAAATATTTGCTAGACAAGGGCTTTATAAGGCCTAGCATTTCTCCATGGGGTGCTCCGGTCTTGTTCATGAAAAAGAAGGATGTGTATTGACTACCGACAACTCAACAAGGTTACCATCAAGAACAAGTATCCTCTTCCTCGTATTGATGATTTATTTGATCAACTTCAAGGAGCGAGTTACTTCTCAAAGATTGATTTGAGGTCCGGATACCACCAGCTTAGAGTGAGAAATGAAGATATTCCAAAGACAGCTTTTCGGACTCGATATGGACATTATGAGTTCGTGGTTATGTACTTTGGTCTCACAAATGCTCCAGCGGCGTTTATGGATCTGATGAACAGGGTGTTTCGAAATTACCTTGATTCATTCGTTATTGTATTTATCGATGATATCTTGGTGTATTCGAAAAATGAGGTTGACCACATGGATCATCTAAGGGTAGTATTGCAAACCCTTAGAGAACATAAATTGTTCGCCAAGTATAGCAAGTGCGAGTTTTGACTGAGGTCGGTGGCATTTCTTGGGCACATCATCTCTAGTGAGGGAGTTGAGGTAGACCCAAGGAAGACAGATGCGGTAAGAAACTGGCCTAGACCCTTGACCCCAACTGACATTAGGAGTTTCTTGGGTCTAGCGGGCTATTATCGAAGGTTCGTAGAAGGCTTTTCATCCATTGCATCTCCTTTGACTTCATTGACTCAAAAAGGTAAAAAGTTTGAATGGTCAGAGGCATGCGAGAAGAGTTTTCAATTATTGAAGGATAGGCTTACTTCCGCTCTGGTGTTAACTTTACCGGAAGGATCTAAAGGGTTCATTGTGTATTGTGATGCATCCCGCGTAGGTTTGGGGTGTGTGCTTATGCAAAATGGGAAGGTGATTGCCTATGCTTCGCGGCAACTTAAGGTGCATGAGAGAAATTATCCTACTCATGACCTGGAGTTAGCGGCCGTGGTGTTTGCTTTAAAAATATGGAGGCACTACTTGTATGGTGTTCATGTGGATGTTTTCACTGATCATAAGAGCCTTCAATATGTGTTTACCCAAAAAGATTTGAATCTTCGACAAAGAAGGTGGTTAGAGTTGTTGAAAGATTATGATATGAGTGTCCTATATCATCCCGGCAAGGCAAATGTGGTGGCGGATGCTTTTAGTCGTATGACTATGGGCAGTGTGTCTCATATCGAAGAAGACAAGAAAGATCTAGTAAAAGATGTTCATCGTTTGACTAGATTGGGAGTGCGATTGGTGAGTTCGCTAAATGGAGTTGCCACGGTTCATCATAGCTCTGAGTCATCATTGGTGGTTGAGGTGAAGTCCAAACAACACCTTGATCAACTATTGATGGAGTTAAAGGAATCGGTTCTTGGCAGGGCGAACGAGTCATTCTCCTTAGGAGAAGACAGTGTATTGAGGTATCAAGGGAGGTTGTGTGTTCCTGATGTGGATGGATTGAGGGATCGGATCCTTGATGAAGCCCATGGATCCCACTATTCCATCCATCCCGGTTCTACAAAGATGTATCATGACCTTCGAGAAATATATTGGTGGGAAGGTTTGAAGAAGGATATAGCGGAATTTGTTGCTAAATGTCCGAATTGTCAACAAGTGAAGGCGGAACATCAAAAGCCGGGTGGCTTACTACAGGAGATCCAAATTCCTACTTGGAAGTGGGAAGACATTAATATGGATTTCGTAGTAGGGTTGCCTCGGACTCAAAAGTCATTTGATTCTATACGGGTGATTGTTGATAGATTGACTAAGTCCGCTCACTTTATCCCCGTCAAATCTACGTATTCGGCGGAAGATTATGCAAAGATTTTCATAGATGAGGTTGTGTGTCATCATGGTATTCCGTTATCCATCATTTCGGATAGAGGTGCACAATTCACATCTAGATTTTGGAAGTCGTTTCAAAAAGGTTTGGGTACTAAAGTGAAATTAAGTACCGCCTTCCATCCTCAAATGGATGGTCAAGCGGAACGCACTATTCAGACTCTTGAGGATATGCTTAGAGCTTGCATCATTGATTTTAAAGGGAGTTGGGATAAGCATTTGCCGTTGGTGGAGTTTGCATATAATAATAGTTTTCATTCGTCCATCTCAATGGCTCCCTATGAAGCCTTGTATGGAAGGAGGTGTAGGTCTCCTATAGGATGGTTTGAAGTAGGTGACTCATCGATATTCGGTCCTGACTAGATTTACAAGACATTGGAGAATGTACATATCATAAGAAATAGGTTGCAAACAGCCTATAGTCGACAAAAGTCCTATGCCGATAATAGAAGAAGGGACTTGGAGTTTGAAGAGGGTGATAAGGTGTATTTAAACATTTCACCTATGAAAGGAGTGGTAACATTTGGCAAGAAAGGGAAGTTGAGCCCTCGATATGTAGGCCCTTATGAGATTTTGGAAAGGGTTGGTAAAGTTGCCTATCGTTTAAGATTACCCAATGAGCTACTTTGGTTCATCCGGTTTTTCATGTCTCCATGTTGAAGAAGTGTGTTGGGAATCCCGAGTCTATTCTTCCTCTTGAAGGCCTCGGAGTCAAGGATAACCTCTCTTATGAGGAGGTTCCGGTTCAAATCCTTGATAGGCAAGTGAAAAGGTTAAGGAACAAAGAGGTGGTTTCCGTAAAGGTGCTATGGAGGAACCACCTAGTTGAGGGTGCAACATGGGAGGCGGAAGCCGACATGAAAACCCGTTATCCTCATCTTTTTGATGTTTAAGGTTAGTATCTCTCTCTAATGATATAAATACGTTAGATATTGTGAATCTCTGTTGTTTTTATGAAACTTAGCAAAACTCCTAGTTTTGGAGACTTCTAAAAATAGAGTCACTTTAAGGTGACCTTAGATAAATTTGGAAGTTATCTTGCTTCTTGCATAATTGAGTCAAGTTTTGTGATTTAGGTATGGTTAATCCTTGTTGATATTGTATTGAGCATATTGATAAAATGAACTTTGTACTATTTGAATTGAGTGATAAATGATTGAGCTCATGCCTATATGAAAAGGAGAAAAACCTCATGAGGAAATGTTGAGATCATGTATGGTAAATTGATGTTTTGTAGTATTTTTATGAAATAATATAGTTCATGCTAACTAAATATTGTGAATTGGTTGAGCTGCTAGTCTTGAGTCTACTCCCACATTTTAAGAATGTTTGGTGTCATTCGGGGACGAATGTTCCTAAGGGGGGGATAATGTAACATTTTGAAATACCGAGGTCATGTGATAAGACTTAAATGGTCTCCTTAGGAATCTAAACCAGTGTTCCTAGCCAATTAGGCATATTTAGAGTCTTTGAAGTGGTGTTGGAACCGAAACTCTTAAACGTCTGGCAAACTGGTTCATAAGAGGGCTAGAGTGTCCTTTTGAGTTAACCTAGTTAAAGAGTCGAGATTTGGTAAACGGTAGTAACTATAGGTGTAAAATATTGTGTGGGATAATATCATGTTGGAAAAGTCAGGGCATGACTCCCCAAGGACCAAACAAGGACCCTCGAAGAGGACCCCTGAAGCAGCAGGGCATGACGGACCCCATGGCAGGGCGTCACAGGCGCGACGGGGCGTCGATGCCTCCATCGTGCCAGCCTTAGCGCTTGGACTTTTCCTCCGCCTGCACAAGTCTCTGACAAGCGTGACGGATGTGCAGGACGGAGGGAAGCCAGTCCGTCACGGCCACGATGGTCCGTTATCGTGGAACCGTCGTGCGCTTGGGGAGAAAGCCTCCGCCTGCACAAGTCTCTGACCAACTTGACGGATGTGCAGGACGGAGGGATGTCAGTCCGTCACGCCCATGACAGACCGTCGTCGGGGATCCGTCGTGGAAGGTCTGTGACAGTTTCAGAAAAGTTAGTTTTAGTTAGTTAATTAATTAAGTGACTTAGGGGTAATTAGGGGTTTAAGAGAGACTAATTAAGTGACTTAAGACCCCACTATAAATACCCAACCCTCATTAGCCTAATCATTCTCTCAAAAACAAAACTCTCTTCCTTCTCTCTACTTTCTCTCTCTATTGGAAGACTCCATTGGAGATCAACTTGGGGAGATCATTGGGGGCTGGATTAGCACGAAATTCACCATCAAAACGTCATCAAACCTTAAGGTATGGGATCTAATTCACCTTTGAGATTCTTTCCTCAAAGGGTTCTTTCAAAGCTTTTTCCAAAAAGTTGAGTTTCTTATGGGTTTCATCCCAATCCGAATTTGATCATGTGAATTGAGTTTATTATGTATTCTTTGGGTTAGAATGAATAGATTATCATGAATTATAACTTGATTATGGTTAATTGATGTATTTTGATCTAGATTGTGGGTGATGACCCCTAACCCTTAACCCTAAATGTAGAATTGATATGGATTAGGTTGAGTTTGATAGAATTGATCTCCAAATTAGTTAAATGGTCTTTAATGATTGATATTGCATTGATTATGGATCTATTATGATGAATTGGAATTCTTCACACCAATGTTCTAGAATATTGAATCTTAGTTAAGATGATACCCTTGAGATCATGTTATTAAGCTTTGACGTAGTATTGTTTCATAGTATAGAGCTTCTCCTTGATTAGTTCTTGTAATTTATTATTGAATTACATCGATGTGATGATCTAAGATTGGTTGATCTATGGGTTGATGGTAAGGCCCTTTATTGATGGACTAGGGAGGAGTATTGGTAAGTCTTGATGATCCTAGCCTTTACTTCAAATTATGGTTAATTGTCATCATGTGATAATGTTATGTTGAAGTATGCTTTGATTGATGTGATAAGTTGATATGATACATGAACTTATATGCTTAGGTTGGTTGTGAGGTTGCTAGGTGTAATGTAATATAGGGAAGTTGTACGATGTGCCCTATTATGATGAGATGTACGAGGGTTGACTTCACCTATATGGATTGTTATGAAAGGACTAATTCTCATACAATTCTTATTTGAGCTATAATGATGATATACAAGGGATTGACCCTTCTATCTAATTAAATTGAGAAGATTAATAAAGATTAAAGGCTTCTCTAAAAATGGGGACTTAGTTTAGCACCGAGCGAACTTGACATTGAGAGGTGTTGACTTCCCTTAGAGGAATATTCACCATTTGTTCTTTATAGAGTGTTGACTTCCCTTAGAGGAATACTCACCTATAGATCTACATGAAGTGTTGACTTTCCTTGAGAAATATTCACTCATGAATTCTCATGAGGTGAGGCCCCATTACCGAATGGTATATAGAGGGAATACCTATCTCTTAGTTCTTGAACTATGTTGCCACCATAGGATACTAGCTAGTGGATCCACCTAGATAGCTATGTTCACGTTAGGTTCTACCTTGGCCGGTAGACCACCTTCCATCGGTATAAGGTTTCACGACACCGGATTCCACATTCGATTATGTGGTCTATGTCGGTTAAGGCAAATGTTCCCTAAACTAAAATGAATGAATAAGGTATAGGCTAATCAAAGTAACTTGAGAGGTTGGCTATAGTTTATGTAGGGGTATGGGACTCTACCTACGCCTTGCACTAGTTTTCCTTGATAGGAACTTTGAGAGGTCAATATTATGCATGTAAAGCGATGGTATGATGTAAATGGTTTGTATGTGAGTAACATGCTTATGAATATAATGTTGTTGTCTTTGCTCAAAGAAGGATGTATCATGACATGAAGAGTATGTTGGTAAGTAAATTGCTAATTGTAGTCTTGGTAGGTTACTTGATTGAGTAGGAGACATGGTAATTTTACTTGATCATTGCACTTGTGACTTATTGAAGGTTATCATTAGTATGCTTTGCTTTGCTATGGTTTAATTGCATATGTAGTCTATTATGTTTTCATAAATGTCCCTTTCTAAATATATTTGATTGGTAATTGTATATGAGATTCCATACTTAGTACACGTGGAGTACTAATCCCTTTTCTTTCCCTTTTCCCAAACATTTTAGGTTCGGGTCATTGAGCTTGATCCAAATTTCTAGGAAGGAAAACTTGGGTAATTTGCCATCCAAGTGGTAGGTCCTCACTCTCTCGAGGACGTGGCCGATATCTCTCTTTTATGATGTGTAGTTACTATGATTCTATGTTGACCCTATTATTCTCTTGAGACGATGTAGTAAACAGCCTATATGCGGCTTCTTTCATTTGATGTAGGGCTATGCCCAAGACTTATTGTAATCGATAGATGATTTATGAGATGAGATGGTTTTATGACTATTATTTTCTAAATATATAAGTGTATGAAATAAAAGTAGAAGACTAAGTAATCTTTGTATATGAACAAGTCTATGTATACTTGATATATATAATGATGTGTATGTAGAGGTCTATGTAAACCTCCGAGTAGTTTTAGATAAAAAGTTTTTAATTCTTACTGATTTTTAGTCGATGAATGCTATGACGAAGCTAAGAGGCTTGTCTTAGTCCTCCGAGAGGACGACGACGCCGGTTACGTCTAGGGCGTAAACCCGGATGTGACAATGAGGACTCACCACTGAATCTTCTGAACTGAAGATCGGGAAATCGATCTATGCATGATCTGGATGCTGAGAACCTCAACCTACATCACGAGAAGATGTAGCGCACATATGCCTCAGTACTTTAAGGGTACTGAGCATGTAGGATAGAATAAAGGTGAAATAAAACATAACTGAACGAACAGAAAAGCAAGTATAATAATTTGTACATGATATACTGAATTATGAGCTAACTGGATGCAATGACCAACTTATAATATGCTGGAACTGAATATTGAATATACTGATAAATGTTCAATGCAATAGAGTCTGACTGAACTATTGGAGCTACTAATAACCGACAATAATACCACATGAGCTAAATGTTGAGTCCGATGTATACGCCCCATCGAGAGAACCCAATATACCCTGCCAAAGGTATAAAGGCATGCTGACGTGATCACTAAACTTATTGCCCACAGAGGAGACTTACAACCTACTTGGCTAGTAGTTCTGGGACTATTTGGGTACGCTGAACCCTAGTCTAACACGGTATTATGCTACTCCCATTGATTTATGTAGTTAACAGATTATGTCTGAATTTTTTGTAAATACTAGATTCCTTAAAACTGAACATGCAAACTGAGAATGCAATATTTAATCTGATAGTGATGCATTAAAAGCAGAAGCATGTATAACTGCATAACTGAGATATCTTACCTAGGATGTGTAATTCAAGAACTAAAGAAATACAAAGCTAGAGTTCCAAAATTCATGCGATAATCCGAATAGTAACATGATAATCTTATTTGGAACATATACTTTAACCTAATCATGAAGTTCTGCTGTAATTCTAGGAACCCTAGGTTTAATCATGATAAGAGAATCAAGAACTGACTGAAAACTAGGGACCCAATGGGTGAAAGCAACCCACTAGTGAAATCCAACATTCCTGGTGATGAATTTCACAAAAAAATACTTAGATTTCGTGGGTGGAACTGCTGGAAACTTGTTGCGTTCTTGAACTAGGGTTCTTGGGATTTTTCTTCTTTCTTGCTTCTAATTTTCTAACTTTTGATAATGATTTTGATTTAGGTAAGTTTTAGTTATGTTTCTAGGCTTAATATGACTAAAATATGATGATTTAGGGTAAAAACGACGTATCTTAAGGTTTAAACGAAGTGGGAAAAGAACAAAAGACCCCTGAGTAAGTTGCTGCCGGATCAAACGACGGCCTGGACAGACGGTCCGTCGTTCAATCGACGGTCCATCATTTGTCCGTAGGTTGGGTCTGTTCCACATGCCTTTACTAAAATAGGGAATAACGTTTTACTCGGATCTCTGATTTTAGCAAGGTTGGTGGGTATGGAAAGCTAATTATATTATCTATCTTTTGGTATGTAATGTGACACCTAATTCTTTTTGTGCTAAGAGTTATGATCATTTGAAGTTGACCCTACTGCATTTCACCATTAACTTTCTGCTAATTCCCAGTTACGGTCAGACCTACGGACCATGGGTTCACCTACTGACGATGATGTACATCCGTGGTTCTTGTCACAAAGTGGGTGAATGGGGTCTCGATCGACGGTCAAAGAATACGGACCGTAGTATGACCAAGACTTAACCAATTTTCCTGGACTGAGATTTTTGGGAGTTTCTGACCCCATCGAAGAATGTGCAGGACGGACCGTGGGTAAGGCTACGTTACGTCGATGCCACCGTTGGTTGCACCTGCAGATTTTTCTAAAATGCTGGTTTTTGGTCTGTTTTGGATATGGGGTGTTACATTATCTCCCCCTTGGGAACATTCGTCCACGAATGAAGACTAACTAGCTGGAATAGAGGGAGATAGCTGCAAACCCTACTACGAAACACTGAGAATTGAGTTTCTGATTGAATTGAGTTCCGAGAACATGCAAATATGCTGAAAATGCAAGTACAAACTGAGGGAACATGATTCTAACACTGAATTCATGCATGAATGACTGGAAAACTAAAGAGGAACTATTATCTCAAGCATGAGTGGAATCGGAAGGAAAGAGGTGGGGATACTTTGCTTTCATGTCTGATTCACCTTCCCAAGTAGCTCCCTCTACGGACTGACTCCTCCACAAAACCTTGACTAAAATGACTTCTTTATTCCTCAATCTTCAAACCCGACGGTCAAGAATCTCAACTGGTACATCCTCATAATAAAGACTATCCTTCACCGCCACACTCTCTAATGGCACTATGGAGGTTGGGTCACCCACACACTTCTTCAAGAGTGAGATGTGGAAGACCGCACTGCTGCTAAGTCTGCTTGTAACTCTAACACATATTCCACCTTGCCATTCAAGATCTTGTAAGGGCCTACATATCTAGGACTAAGATTCCCTTTCTTGGCAAATCTTATCTCCCCTTTCATAGGTGACACTTTCAAGAAAACCCAGTTATCAACTTGGAACTCTAGTTCCCTTCTACTTACATCTGCATAGGATTTATGACGACTTTGGGCTATCTTAAGTCTATCTCTAATTAGTTGCAGTTTCTCCATAGCATAAAGGACTGAATATGTCCCTATTAAAGCTGCTTCACCTACCTCAAACCAACCAACAGGAGATCTATATCTACGTCCATACAAAGCCTCATAAGGGTCTATCTGAATGCTGGAATGGTAGCTATTGTTGTAGGCGAACACAATAAGAGGAAGGTGATCATTCCAACTACCCTTGAAATCGATCACACAAGCTTTCAACATATCCTCTAGGGTCTGAATAGTACGTTCTTCTTGTCCATACCACCACCTAAACTTCATAGAACTTCTCTAATGCTAATAGGTATCCCATGTGATGAGAATAGGCAATAACCAACATAGGTCATGATAGCAAAGCATGAAATCCGAAGTTCTATCCTACTTCGATGAGGTGTTGTACTTGCCAATGGTAGAACATAGAGATCCCATATAGGCACATGGTTAAGGAATATGAAGGGCGTGCTTTGTATTCTAGTCTCATACTTAACTAGAACTACTTCCCATTACCATACTCACTCGGTGCTAGCCTTTGTTCTCATAGATCAATTCACATTAAGGTTCATACAAATATGATATGATGTCGTTCCAGCCAATCAACCTTAATTCCATCACTTATTACTTGAAGGATACCATTACCACTTACTACTTCACGATACATAACCTTACCACTTGGTTCAAGGTTCCACATAAATGACCCTCTTATAAGTATACAAGGTCTAACCTATATTCATTTATTAAAGACTAAGACCCTTTAGGTTCCTAAGTCCAGACATCACATATTCACATAAGCATCAAGTAAGGGGTACGAAATCTACCTACACAAGACACAACATAATTTCATTTAACGTATATAGCCTATCTTTCTTTATACTCTTAGGAATGACCCTTAACCTTATTTAGTCAACCTATTCATTACCTTAGATCATTAACTTAACCATTTAAGGCTCATCTAACTACTTTGAGGAATAACCATGTATCAACTCTAAGACTACACCTTAAACACATAGTCAAAGCATAACATGATTACCTAGATAGTATCAATAGTCTAACACATACTTTCACATATAGATAGATATGATTATACATAACCATATCAACTACAAAAATAGACATATAAGTTCAAGTAGTACCGACAAGGCCATGATCATCAATATACTAGAAAGTAACGCTGACAAGGCCACATCAATTCACATAGCACCGCCACAAAAGGTGGACCAAACCAATCATAACATAATTGAAGTATAATGAACGTTGAAAAAGAGAAATAGGGCAGCATACCACCACTTCATTATCAACACTTCAAGCCAATACCAAATCACCCAATTCAACATCATAAGGCCCTTACCCATGGCCATGAACACCAATTTAATATACAATTATAGAAATCAATGAAATCTAACACAATTCAATATAGATTAAACAATACAATACCAATTTGATAACAATTGAACACAATTCTTACATCAATAGAAAGCCCATAAGAAACTACACATGAAATCATCAATATTAAGCCAACATCAAGTAACCCATAGTTTAGTCAAAATCTTAGGTTCATCAATATCATGGGTTCAAAGGTAATTTAGGTTAAATTCATCAATACATCATCAATATAATCCATAATAGACGTTTGAAAATCTTTAATGCACGAACCCATGATAGAATATTGAAATTGGACAATTCATCTTTTCAAAACTTTGAAAACATTTTCGAAAGTTGGGCTCCTTGATGAAACGAGTTTCAAGGATTAAAAACCATACCTCAATGAAGCTAATTATTCACTTTGATGAAGAATCTTTACTCAAAACGTCACACCACGCTCTTCCTTGAATTTGGACTTCAATGGAGTCTTTGGGAATTCTTATGGGATTTTGGTGTTTTGATTTTGAAGAATGAAATCTTCTAATTGTTAAACACTTATATACATGCTTAAAATACCCAAAAGACCCTTAATAAACCGCCAATACATCTATTTGGAAGTGGGGTGAAATTACAACGTCATCCTTTAACTTAACAGTGAGCTGCACGCAGGCACAAGCTCACAAACGACTGACCCATCGATGGGGCGTCAGTCCACTTACTGACCGTGCTATCCACCATCGATTGGGTCAGAGCCTGGACAATTGAATCTTGGCTTCCTAGGATAAGGATCAAATGATGCCCACCACCTACGGGGCGTTGACTAGGCCAATGGCCGTCGAGTGCCTTCCGTAGGTGGACTACCTTTTGGCAGTTTTGGCCACAAACATGGGTCCTTCCTCAAGGACCCTTGGTTGGTCCTTGGGGACGTTTACCAGGACGTTTCCAACCCAAAAATGATAGTATACAAGTTTGACACCTCTCACATGAATTTCATCCAAAACGAACATGTAAAACTCGACGAAACATGCTTAGATGTGGTGCACTTCACACCCATGAAAAGGACTCTACTTTGTGCGGCTTTTCAGACATCGTATGACACTTAAACCAAGTACTCTGATACTAAGTTTGTCACATCCCGAGCTACTCCCAGGACGCGGACACAGAACCTAGGACCACAAGTGATCCGAAGATAACACTACTGGCATGATCATGAGCATACTAAAGATAATAAACTGAATGCAGAAGCTAAATCATAATTTAAACTAAAAAGATGGGGAAATACCCATATTCTATAACTGAGATATTTGAAGACAATTAGTTTAATACAAAGGAAATATTAACTCAATACTAAGCTGAAGCTAACTATGTTTGAAAATAGCCTCTAAACTAGACTAGAAATACTCGGACAAGCCCCAGCTAAATCTAGCAAAAACTGAAACTAAATGAATATAAGGCTGAAATAAAACTCATGAGTGTTTTCCTCGGAGAATGAGGACTCACCACTGAATCTTCTGAACTGAAGATCGGGAAATTGATCTATGCGTGATCTGGATGATGAGAACCTGAACCTACATCACGAGAAGATGTAGCGCATGTATGCGTCAGTACTTTAAGTGTACTGAGCATGTAGGATAGAATAAAGCTGAAATAAAACATAACTAAACAAGTACAAAAGCAAGTATAATAATCTGTACATGATATACTGAATTCTGAGCTAACTGGATGCAATGACCAATTTATAACATACTGGAACTGAATACTTAATATAATGATAAATGGTCAATGCAATAGAGTCTGACTGGACTGTTGGAGCTACTAATAACCGACAATAAAACCACATGACCTAAATGTGGAGTTCGATGTATACGCCCCATCGAGAGGACCCAATATACCTTGCCAAAGGTATAAAGGCATGCTGGCGTGATCACTAAACTTATTGCCCACAGAGGGGACTTACAACCTACTTGGCTAGTAGTTCTGGGACTATTTGGGTACGCTGAACCCTAATCCAACTCGGTATTATGCTACTCCCATTGATTTATGTAGTTAACTGATTATGTCTGAATTTTCTGTAAATACTGGATAGCTAAAAACTGAACATGCAAACTGAGAATACAACATTTAATCTGATAGTGATGCATTAAAAACTGAAGCATGTATAACTGCATAAATGAAATATCTAACCTTGCATATGTAATTCAAGAACTAAAGAAATACGGAGCTAGGGTTCTGAAATTAATGCGATAATCTGAGTAGTAACATGATAATCTAATTTGGAACATATACTTTAACTAAATCATGAAGTTCTGCTGTAATTCTAGGAATCCTAGGTTTAATCATGATAATAGAATCAAGAACTGACTGAAAACTAGGGACCCAATGGGTGAAAGCAACCCACTAGTGAAATACCAAATACCTGGTGATGAAATTCACAAAAGAATACTTAGATTTCGTGGCTGGAACTGCTGGAAACTTGTTGCGTTCTTGAACTAGGGTTCTTGAGCTTTTTCTCCTTTCTTGCTTCTAATTTTCTAACTTTTGATAATGATTTTGACTTAGGTAAGTTTTAGTTATGTTTCTAGGATTAAACTGACTAAAATATGATAATTTAGGGTCAAAATGACGTATCTTAAGGTTTAAAAAAAGTGGGAAAAGATGAAAAGACCCCTACGTAAGTTGCTGTTGGACCAAACGACGGCCTGGACAGACGGTTCGTCGTTCAATCGACGGTTCATCGTTTGGTCCCTAGGTTGGGTCTGTTCGACAATACTTTACTAAAACGGGCATAACATTTTACTCAGAGCTCTGATTTTAGCAATGTTGGTTGATATGGAGAGCTAATTCAATTATCTATCTTTTGGTATGCCATGGGACACCTAATTCTTTTTGTGCTACGAGTTATGATCATTTGAAGTTGACCCAGCTACATTTCCCCCTTAACTGTCTACTAATTCCCTCTTACGGTCAGACCTACGGACCGTGGGTCCACCTACAGACCGTGCTGGTCATCCATGGTTCTTGTCACAGAGTGGGTGAATGGGGTCTCGATCAACGGTCATAGACTACGGACCGTAGGTCCGTCCGTCGACCATGGACCGTAGTCTGACTCCATCCACGGATGTGCAGGATGGACCGTGGGTCAGGATACGGTCCGTCGATGCACCTGTTGATTTTTCTAAAAAGCTGGATTTTGGTCTGTTTTGGATATGGGGTGTTAAATTTAGCTCCAATGGTGACTTTGAGAGAGTTTGTCTTTAGAGAGAGAGTTTGAATTTTGAAGTGAGAGGTCTTGTCTAGGTCTAGGAGTTAAAACTAATCTAATATAACTTAAAAACACTAAAAGTATCATCGTAGGGTCATAAAAGACTTGGGTGAATTTACATAACACCCCAAGCCCTCACAGTGAAACGTTGCAGCTTTTGGCAGGACCCATCGACAGATCCTAAGCAACGGGGCGTCGACTGGACGACGGGCCTGTGCTGCATGGGCGTCGTTTGGGCTTGCAGCTAGAATATAGAGTCTTTCACTCAGCAGTTAGTCCCAACCTATGCCCCGTAGACAATGGGGCATCGTTGAGTCTACAGCCAGTAGACTGCCCTCCGTCGATGAAGCAGTGATTTGGCAGCTTGTTGCTAAGTCTTGGGCCCTTCTCTAGGGCCCCGTGTGGGTCCTAGGTTGGGTAGTACCCAGACGTTAAACCACTAAACTAAGTCATCTAGGTATTATTAACATCCCACACCAATTTCAAGCAAACCGAATATGTAAAACTCACTCAAACATATCAAGACACACAATACTTCCTAAGGCACACTTTCCGAACGTCATGAACGTTCTTGGTCGTTTGACATCCAAACTTCACCAAACATCATACACTGCCTAACAACACTAATGTAAATCAATTTAATTAAATTTAACTCAAGAAATAACCATGAATCTCTAGTTCACCTTAGTTCGTTTTAGGGCGTTACATTCTCCCCCACTTAGAATAACATTCATCCTCGAATGACACTAAAACTTCAAGAAGAACAAGGACTCACTTAGAACATGCAAAACAACCATCCGTACCGGCAATACACCTACCCATATGTTACTTTCCACAAGTAGTGCACCTAGTCCTCTCAAAAGTGTGGCCACCACCTTGGAAATGTTGGTTTGGAGCCCTATCCTTGTTTCCCATGGAAGAATCTTGGTGATAGAACTTCTTCTTAGGATTTTGGTGACTAGAATCATCATACCTAGGCCTCGTACCCTCTTGCTTTATCTCCCTAATTTTTGACTCCTCAATTTGTTGTGCATAAACCATGAGCCTAGAAATATCCATGTCATTAAGAAGCATTGTTGTACAACACTCTTTTTCAACCAAGCTAGACACTCCCATCACAAATTTGTTCATCCTAGCCCTAGGGTTGGCTACCATGGTTGGGTCATACTTAGAGAGTTGGGTGAATTTGAGAGAGTACTCTTGCACACTCATTCCCCCTTGACGAAGGTTCATGAATTCAACCATCTTCTTCTCCCTCCACTCTAAGGGAAAGAACCTATCTAGGAAAGCCTCTTTGAATTCCTCCCAATCAACCGGACCTCTTTGTAACGGTCTCTCACCCCTCCATTGCTCATACCACACTTGAGCCACCTCCTTAAGTTGGTAAGCGGCTAACTCCGCTTTCTCCCTAGGGGTCACACCCATAGCATCTACCACTTTGAAAACTTCATCTATGAAACCTTGTGGATCTTCATCCACCTTAGTGCCATTAAAAGTAGGAGGGTTCATCCTCATGAAATCTCGAATTCTAGAAGTGGGAGTACTAGCATGGTTGGGGTCCAACTCCTTGGTTAGCTTGGGCAACAAAGGGATTGTTGACCACATGAGCTTGAGTCGTCATGAGTTGGGTCAAGTTCATTAGGGAAGCCCTCAACTCTGCATTAGTCATGTCACCTTCAACAAAAGGAGCTTGATGTATAGGAGGCACTTGAGGTTCTTGATGCTCTTGGGGTTCCGGGGGTATTTGAGGTTCTTGAAGAGGAACCTCCTCATTATCTTCCCCTAAGCCAACAATCGGAACTTGGTCAACACAGGGAGGGATTCTCTCATTAGCAACACCTCCCTTCTCCCTTCTAGCGGTCAATCTCCTCATATTCATGTCCTATAAACACAAATAGAAGAGGTTGAGAAAAGACACCTTATAGAACTCAACTCTAAGGAACGACATTAGAATCTAGAAGAAAGTGAAACTCGATCGTACTATAGCCTCTTGTCTATGGATGTGTCGCGACTCACACCAATGACCAACATACTACTAGACGTGGCTTGTGAGACTTTTAGAACGTAAACTATTTCCCATAACCTTATTCTTTGATACCAAGTCTGTCACGATCCTCAAGACCCCCCTAGAAGCTAGGGATAACCCTCTTATCGTGACCAGGAGTAGTTGACCCTTTGGGGTCTCATACAAGCCCTTTAACTATCGTTCATTACATAAGATATGAAAAGTAGTGCGGAATTTAAAACATTTCACGAATAATTAAATAAAGGAAGTCTTTCATAAATACTTAGAGAATATCATCGTCACAAGCCAACTTAAAGACACGACATAATATCTTAGGGATACGACCCTTTACATTAAAAGAGAAATACATAATAAGTCTTAATAAAAAACAAAGAAAAGGACTTATGCCCTCAAATATATAAAGACATGCTTTGTCTTGAGAGAAACTCTTCCAATCTTCACCTTCAAACCTTCAAAAGCTTCCAACGATCTATACTTATAGAGCATAGAAAAGTATGGGGTTAGTACAAACAATGTACTAAGTATGGCATATGCAAAATCATGTAAAAAGGGACATTTTAGTAAAATAAGATTTCATGCAAAATAATTATAACATTCATTAATTTAGAAGCAAAACAACATAAAAAACATCATTTAACAATTAGATAAGAGTTTCCGTAATTTTAAACCAAAATAACACTTTACAGTAAACTTTCCAATTTCTTACAATGAGTTAATTAACATTACAATGAACTATTTAGGACAATTACAATGAACTAAAAGACTCCAACAATGGTGAACTTCCAAGATATTGCCAATGAGGAAGTGAACTCATTTCCCTAGGAGTTTCCTAACCGAGGCTATCCTAAGACTCTCCAAGGTATGACATGAAAAAAATGTATAAACACTCCTTCAATGCACACCAAGGAGTTCCTTAAAACAACCCATGAGCTTTCACACCTCGGGAGAACAAGTCACCACTCAATCATAAGACATTAGAAGAACACCCAACAAAACACCAAAGACTTCCCTTTCGGAATGCCTACTTAGTGCAATGAGTAGATGGCGTCCAATACCACCACCTACCCTAAGTACTACACTCTTTTAGAAGGTTTTGCACGAAGTCTTCCCTTTCGGAATGTCCTACTTAGTGCAATGGAAAGATAGCATCCCATACCACCACCTACTCTAAGTAGCACATTCTTTTACAAGACTTAGTTCATTCAATTCACATAAGTATCACCTTATTTTAGAAGAATTAGTAAATTCATTACTTCTGTGGGAGGTTAGCTTAACCGATATAGACCATGAGAGCTAGACATGGAATCCCAATATTAAACACTATCGGATGAGGGATCCTCACTTGCCTAGAGTAAGGTCATACTTTTTAGGTTTTACATGGTTTACCCAATAGCTACACCTATGCGGGCTAAGGAGATTGCTACTAAGTAACTCATTCTCTACTAACGAGGAGCACTCATTTCAAGAGGTACATTGGAATACAACATCTCAACTCACGAAGTGAAACCATACCTTCTTCATATCCTCTCGGTGCTAGGCATAACTCTTCACGGATTCGCAACATTATAAACTATAGGTTAAGGATAACTAATGAACACCACCTCTCAACTCACGAAGGATATTCCTCCTCCGACCTATCTTAGAAAGCTCTTAGGATGTAGTGAGGTTGCTACTAGACACTTCATCTAAACTCACGAAGATTGTCCACCCCAAGACTCCCCTTTTTACTCAACTTAGCATCATACAATCATATAAGTGTGTGTGTGTACATGTGAGCACACCTTGCATATAAGAATAATTTCATTCACTTTACTTCTATACATTCTGTAAACATTCATTTAGAAATTCACAAACTTTACATACTTCACATAATCATATACTTCATTTAGACATAATCTAGATCAAACATACAATTCAAGCTTCACAAAATACAATACAAGATCCATTTTCAATATCACTTCATTTCACCCATTAGGCCTTCAAAACCACATTAACAATACATACTGAGTAATATCAAGTTCATCAAATAAACACCGCCACCAAGAAGGTGGACCATACAACTCAAGAGCAATTTATAATAAGAACTATACGATATAAACAACTCACCATTTAACCAAGACATCATCATCCATAACTAATTTCTCAATATTTCATAAAAATAAGGCCCTTAGGGAAGTAGCTAAACCAAAATAACAAAATAAGAAAACCAAAGCTCATTCTCTACACAACCATGCTTACATAACCCATTTCTTAAGCTAAAAGTTTGAAATGCATAAACATGAGTTCATTAGGTTTTTGACATTAAAATCATCAATTAATGCTAGAATAAACACATTTGAATCATTAAAACACTTTTTCAAGTAAACCATGCTTAGAATCAAAGATAGAAGAAAGTAGAGTTTGAAAACCCTTTTTGAAATATTTTGGAATTGACTCCTTGAATGGAGGAGGGTTCAAGGATGGATACCTGTCACGATCGGAATCTAGACCCCAGACGAGACCGGCTTCGTTGACCTCTTAGAGGTCACAGACAAGCCTACTTACGTCATTCTTACTTTACATAGGTTAATTTTTAGCGGAAAATTTGAAACTTTTTGTTTCAAAACATTGCTTACTAAACATTTCTAATACATTCGTAATTTGTTCAACATCAACCATCTAAACATTAAGAGATAATCAAATGAAAGGAATAGTTCATTAAACATAATTGTATAATTGCCAAAATGGCCCAATACATAGTCTGAAAGAAATAAGAAAGAAACGCTAGTGGAACATACTCCACTAGCTCAACTCCTAAGCTAAGCTAGAACATAAAATAGTAGCATCCTCGAAAGCATGAGGACCTACCAAAGCCGGATGAATGCTGAACGTCCGGATAACTGCAGCGATGATCCTTAGCTCTACCGTCCACCTGTGCCTGCACCTAAAATAGTAGAGTTTGTATGGGGTTAGTACACACTTGTACTAAGTATGGGTATATGCAAGCACACACCAAGGACATGCATGAGAAAGAATAGCTCTTTCCTAACAACATGATTTTTGGAAGTCAAGTCAGTGGACTTGCCAGATTGAGATTAGGAAAGTTTCCTAATTTGAATTAGGAAAGTAAATAATCTTTCCAAATCTGGTTAGGAAAGTCAGTGAGCTTTCCAGATTGGGAATAGGAAAGTTATGCCATGAGAATAATCATACATCATACTTTTCACATTTGCACACAACACATCACATTTACACATAACACACATCATAGAGCATACAGTACATTTCACATGTAGCACATAACTTCTTTCATATCATTTATTCATATGCCATGAGACCTTGGAATCATGGACTTGACATTAAGACTTTCCAAAATGAGGGCTCAACATATGGGACCTCAACTAGGGAGTCTTCATTAGCAAACACAGAGTCTGCTTTGTTCATTCATACGTACTCCAATTCATTTCATTCATAGACCAGTGTAAACACCAGTTATACCTAGGATGTAGTTTAAGACTTTCCTTAGGTTCGTTGTGCAATGACCAAGAATGACCTAATGTCATTACTTGAATCTAACTCACCTTTTGATTATCCTATCCTAACACCTTTGGTATCATTCATTTCATTATGTGCATCATTTGAGGCTGGCCTCATTCATTCATTGGGAACTTTAACTTTAACCGACATAGATCATGTGAGCATCATGAAATCCACTGTCTCCCCCATACCGAAAAGAGCTGGAATCACCGGCCAAAGTGATCCAATAACATGCTAGCGTACATAGGAATTTAACCCCGCTAGATCCCTATATTGGCAGTATAGGTTCGAAGACTAGGAGATATAAGGAGACCCATACCCGGCAAGCCGGACAGTCTCATCTCATGAGAGTTACGTGAACCTCCGCCCTTCCCGAAAGAAGGCATCACCGCTCATAGCTAGTCTATCGGTGATCAGTATAAAGTTCCATTACATTCATCTCATACGTCGTGGAAGCTTGCTTCTAGTATGAGGACATCATAGCTCATTAGATGATTTCTCATCTCATCATTCGTATTGAGTGTGTTAAGCTCAATACTCTCATTAGAGTGTTCATAGAGACTGGTCTCTTCATTATCTTACACCCTCATTGGTGAGTACGTATTGGTAACATTTACTTAGGCTCATTTGAGATTGCTCTCATCATTTACATTAGCCTCATATCATGTTGTCACCACATTCATCATCATTAGCACCTTTGCTTTTCATAGTTATTCACCTATTATTATGTGAATGTTCATTTCATCATTTCATTGTTCATCTCATCATATGCCAATGCACTTGGCCATTTAGTGTATTTACACTCATACTTAACCCTTCTAGGGTTCATCATTTCATTTCATACATCTTAGGTTCACTTACTTTTGAACGTATGTTAGACTTATGTATCTATACATACAAGCCATGAGGCTTCCTTCGTAGTTCATTATGTGACTCATACATTCCTAAGATTGTATAGTACAAGACTTATGTATCTTGTATATATGCCAAGATCTTGATTTCGATCCAAGTAGATGGCATTATTCTTGGATGATTTGTTCACGTATGACTTATGTATCAAACGGAAGTTTGGGCAAGGAACCCAAGTCTTGAATAAATTGGATATCATTTATATTTTTAATTGATTTTATTCTAATATTCATAACATTTTAACTCTAAGTTAAATCACAATATTAACATTGAAGGATTACTTTTCTATTTAACCCTCTTCTTAAATTTGGCCGATGGGTTGTGGGTTCGAGCCCCCACAACCCCATTTTCATTTTTTTATTAACATGACATTCTCTCACTTTTCTTAAACCAAGAGGTTGTGGGATCAAACCCCCACAGCCTCTTTTATTTTACTCTTAATTTCTCCAAGTAGGGAGGTTGTGGGTTCGAACCCCCACAGCCTCCGTACTTTTTATTAATTTTCGCTAAGGGGCTGTGAGGTGGTGGGTTCGAACCCCCACAGCCCCATATATATATTTTTAATATTTTTCTCCAAGTTTAGAGCATGGACAGTGAGGTCGTGGGATCGAACCGCCACGGCCTCACCTATTGTTTTAAACTTATTTTCGCCTCCTTTATTCCAGCCTTGAGGTCGTGGGTTCGATTCCCTCTTCTTTGCTGCCCATAAGTCATGTGTTCGATTCCCCCCCATCCCCATTTTTTTATTTTTCATTTTGTGGGCAGCAGCTAAGGGGTTCGAATCCCCTTAGCCCCAACATATTTTTTTTTAAAAAAAATTCAGCCTTGAGGTTTTGTGAGGTCTTGGGTTCGATTCCCCATGACCTCACCTATTTTAATCCCTTTTTAAAACCCTTCCAAAGTCTCCAGAACTGCCCGAAATTAACATCAAAATCTGGAAATTTTAATTACCTTTTTACAATCTATTTTCCTCAACTTTTTAACGTTGAAACTTTATGCATTTGGAGTAGTGTTTAGTGAATCCTTTAGGTGTATTTTCATGAACATATTTGGACAAGAATTCTTCATTTAAGTTCAACCACTTTACACTTAATTGAACATCATCATTTGCATAAGTTTACACACTTAAATGACACCCAAAAATCATATCAAACTTGAAGCCACAATTCAACACTCATTTAAAGTAAGTTTACAATAACTTTTTTTTCACATACTCACACATATTTTTGGCAACAAAGCTTGTCATTCATATGATTCCAAATACATGTTCATTCAACACATTGCAACACCTAATTTCTACCAGCAAACATACCAACCTACAAATTCGTTGGGAGCTAATGACAGGGACATACAACAGGGGATACAACCTTATTTTTTGAACCGAATTTACTGAGTCCTAGGGGTCTCTTGGGAAAGGGACCAAGAGTAAGAAGACCCATACCTTGTTTTCTTGTTAAATGTCCAGAATGCTGCCCAAGAAACTCCTCCACAAATCAGTCCAAACGCCCACACTCACACCTCACCCGACTAGTGTAGTATGTTCTGCTTAACGTTATCGGACTGCTTCCTCTTTGTGTTTCTATCTTTCCAGTTCTTGATGAACTTTTGCCTTTACTTTATTTTCCTTTTTGCTTATTGTTTTCTCACGTTTTCAGCCAAGAAAGAAAAGAGTGAAAGAGAGAGAGAAATCGTGCAAAGAGAGTGGGGGAAATGGGAGGTAGAAGTCTAGTATAAGTAGGACTTTGTGGTATGAATTAGTCAACTTATTAATTAATAAAAATTACTAGAAAATCTGATTTCTTTTTCCTAAATCAGCTATTACTAATTATTTATTAAAACTAAATTAACACATTAAAATAAAAGCAAGTTAAATCTTGCTCCTAGTGGGGTTCGAACCCGAGTGACCCCATTTTGCGAAAATGGGTCACTTCGGGTTGCCCCACCCGAATTTTATTATTTTTTGAACTTAATTAATTTAATAATTAATTACTCAGGGTAATTACAATATTACCCTTGGCCTGTAAAAGACCATTTTACCCTTGGACCCTCAAAACTTAAAATTTCTTCTTTTGAGTCCGGTAAAAACTCTTTCGATCAAATCTTTGTTTTCGTGAGCCTCACATGGTTGGTTCCAACCTTTCCAAGCTCAATTAACTCCCCAAGTTACTTGGCTTGGTCGTAGTAAGGGTTCTGAGGTCTGGTTCTTCGCGTATCAATACGTGTGGACCTTGGTCTAATCGCATGCATTCTTGAAAAACCTAAGTCTTGATCCTATTCATTTTTAGGGTTGTTACAATACCATACCTCAAATGCAAGACAACCCACTAAGTTTGGTTAAGAAACATATCCAAACAAGCCCTCCTAGTCCTTCTTGATTTTTAGTGTCACGCCCCGAGCTACCCTTGAGACGCGGACACGGAACCTAGGACTACAAGTGATCCCAAGCTAACTCTGCTGGCCATAAGCATACTAAAGATAATAAACTGAATGCGGAAGCTAAATCATAATTTAAACTGAAAAGAGGGGGAATACCCATATTCTATAACTGATATACTTGAAGACAATGAGTTTAATACAAAGCAAATATTAACTCAATACTAAGCTGAAGCTAACTATGTCTGAAAATAGCCTCTCAACTGGACTAGAAATACTAGGACAACCCCACCTAAATCTAGCAAAAACTGAAACTTGATGACTATAAGGCTGAAATGAAACTCGTGATTGTTGTCCTCATAAAATGAGGACTCACCACTGAATCTTCTGAACTGAAGATCGGGAAATCGATCTATGCGTGATCTGGATGCTAAGAACCTCAACCTACATCACGAGAAGATGAAGCGCACATATGCGTCAGTACTTTAAGGGTACTGAGCATGTAGGACAGAATAAAGGTGAAATAAAACATAACTGAACGAGCACAAAAGCAAGTATAATAATTTCTACATGATATACTGAATTATGAGCTAACTGGATGCAATAACCAACTTATAATATGCTGGAACTGAATATTGAATATACTAATAAATAGTCAATGCAATAGAGTCTGACTAAACTGTTGGAGCTACTAATAACCGACAATAATACCACATGAGCTAAATGTGGAGTCCGATGTATACGCCCCATCGAGAGAACCCAATATATCCTGCCAAAGGTATAAAGGCATGCTGACGTGATCACTAAACTTATTGCCCACAGAGGAGACTTATAACCTACTTGGCTAGTAGTTCTGGGACTATTTGGGTACGCTGAACCCTAGTCTAACACGGTATTATGCTACTCCCATTGATTTATGTAGTTAACTGATTATGTCTGAATTTTCTGTAAATACTAGATTCCTTAAAACTGAACATGCAAACTGAGAATGCAATATTTAATCTGATAGTGATCCATTAAAAGCAGAAGCATGTATAACTGCATAACTGAGATATCTTACCTAGGATGTCTAATTCAAGAACTAAAGAAATACAAAGCTAGGGTTCCAAAATTCATGCGATATCCGAATAGTAACATGATAATCTGATTTGGAACATATACTTTAACCTAATCATGAAGTTCTGTTGTAATTCTAGGAACCCTAGGTTTAATCATGATAAGAGAATAAAGAACTGACTGAAAACTAGGGACCCAATGGGTGAAAGCAACCCACTAGTGAAATCCAACATTCTTGGTGATGAATTTCACGAAAAAATACTTAGATTTCGTGGGTGGAACTGCTGGAAACTTGTTACGTTCTTGAACTAGGGTTCTTGGGATTTTTCTTCTTTCTTGCTTCTAATTTTCTAACTTTTGATAATGATTTTGATTTAGGTAAGTTTTAGTTATGTTTCTAGGCTTAATCTGATTAAAATATGATGATTTAGGGTAAAAAGGACGTATCTTAAGGTTTAAACGAAGTGGGAAAAGAACAAAAGACCCCTGAGTAAGTTGCTGCCGGATCAAACGACGGCCTGGACAGACGGTCCGTCGTTCAATCGACGGTCCGTCATTTGTCCGTAGGTTGGGTCTGTTCCACAGGCCTTTACTAAAATAGGGAATAACGTTTTACTCGGATCTCTGATTTTAGCAAGGTTGGTGGGTATGGAAAGCTAATTATATTATCTATCTTTTGGTATGTAATGTGACACCTAATTATTTTTGTGCTAAGAGTTATGATCATTTGAAGTTGACCCTACTGCATTTCACCATTAACTGTCTGCTAATTCCCACTTACGGTCAGACCTACGGACCATGGGTCCACCTACTGAGGATGATGTACATCCGTGGATCTTGTCACAGAGTGGGTGAATGGGGTCTCGATCGACGGTCAAAGAATATGGACCGTAGTCTGAACTACGGACCGTAGGCCCGTCCGTCGACTAAGACTTAACCAATTTTCCTGGGCTGAGATTTTGGGAGTTTCTTACCCCATCGATGAATGTGCAGGACGGACCGTGGGTAAGGCTACGTTCCGTCGATGCCACCGTTGGTTGCACCTGCAGATTTTTCTAAAATGCTGGTTTTTGGTCTGTTTTGGATATGGAGTGTTACATTATCTCCCCCTTGGGAACATTCGTCCATGAATGAAGACTAACTAGCTGGAATAGAGGGAGAGAGCTGCAAACCCTACTAAGAAACACTGAGAATTGAGTTTCTGATTGAATTGAGTTTCGAGAACATGCAAATATGCTGAAAATGCAAGTACAAACTGAGGGAACATGATTCTAAGACTGAATTCATGCATGAATGACTGCAAAACTAAAGAGGAATTATTACCTCAAGCTGGAGTGGAATCGGAAGGAAAGAGGTGAGGATACTTTGCTTTCATGTCTGATTCACCTTCCCAAGTAGCTCCCTCTACGGATTGACTCCTCCACAAAACCTTAACTAAAATGACTTCTTTATTCCTCAACCTTCTAACCCGACGGTCAAGAATCTCAACTGGTACATCCTCATAATAAAGACTATCCTTCACCGCCACACTCTCTAAAGGCACTATAGAGGTTGGGTCACCCACACACTTCTTCAAGAGTGAGATGTGGAAGACCGGACTGCTGCTAAGTCTGCTTGTAACTATAACACATATTCCACCTTGCCATTCAAGATCTTGTAAGGGCCTACATATCTAGGACTAAGCTTCCCTTTCTTGCCAAATCTTATCTCCCCTTTCATAGGTGACACTTTCAAGAAAACCCAATCATCAACTTGGACCTCTAGTTCCCTTCTACTTACATCTGTATAGGATTTATCACGACTTTGGGCTGTCTTAAGTCTATCTCTAATTAGTTGCAGTTTCTCCATAGCATAAAGGACTGAATCTGTCTCTATTAAAGCTGCTTCACCTACCTCAAACCAACCAACAGGAGATCTACATCTACGTCCATACAAAGCCTCATAAGGGGCTATCTGAATGCTGGAATGGTAGCTATTGTTGTAGGCGAACACAATAAGAGGAAGGTGATCATTCTAACTACCCTTGAAATCGATCACACAAGCTCTCAACATATCCTCTAGGGTCTGAATAGTACGTTCTTCTTGTCCATACCACCACCTAAACTTCATAGAACTTCTCTAATGCTAATAGGTATCCCATGTGATGAGAATAGGCAATAACCAACATAGGTCGTGATAGCAAAGCATTAAATCCGAAGTTCTATCCTACTTCGATGAGGTGTTCTACTTGCCAATGGTAGAACATAGAGATCCCATGTAGGCACATGGTTAAGGAATATGAAGGGTGTGCTTTGTATTCTAGTCTCATACTTAACTAGAATTACTTCCCATTACCATACTCACTCGGTGCTAGCCTTAGTTCTCATAGATCAATTCACATTAAGGTTTATACAAATGGGTCCTATATCATGTTCATGAACCAATCACATTTACCCTACCAAAGCAAGGTCGATTAGGGCAATCTCAGAATGGTGACAAGAAGCTCATCGCGACTTTCCTAAGGTATGATATGATGTCGTTCCAGCCAATCAACCTTAATTCCATCACTTATTACATGAAGGATACCATTACCACTTACTACTTCACGATTCATAACCTTACCACTTTGTTTAAGATTCCACATAAATGACCCTCTTATCAGTATACAAGGTCTAACCTATATTCATTTATTCAAGACTAAGACCCTTTAGGTTCCTAAGTCAAGACATCACATATTCACATAAGCATCAAGTAAGGGGTACAAGTCTACCTACACAAGACACAACATAATTTCATTTAACATATATAGCCTATCTTTCTTTAGACTCTTAGGAATGACCCTTAACCTTATTTAGTCAACCTATTCATTACCTTAGATCATTAACTTTACCATTTAAGGCTCATCTAACTACTTTGAGGAATAACCATGTATCAACTCTAAGATTACACCTTAAACACACAGTCAAAGCATAACATGATTACCTAGATAGTATCAATAGTCTAACACATACTTTAACATATAGATAGATATGATTATACATAACCAAATCAACTACAAAAATAGACATATAAGTTCAAGTAGTGCCGACAAGGCCATGATCATCAATATACTAGAAAGTAATGCTGACAAGGCCACATCAATTCACATAGCACCGCCACCAAAGGTGGACCAAACCAATCATAACATAACTGAAGTATAATGAACGTTGAAAAAGAGAAATAGGGCAGCATACCACCACTTCATTATCAACACTTCAAGCCAATACCAAATCACCCAATTCAACATCATAAGGCCCTTACCCATGGCCATGAACACCAATTCAATATACAATTATAGAAATCAATGAAATCTAACCCAATTCAACATATATTCAACAATCCAATACCAATTTGATAACAATTGAACACAATTCTTACATCAATAGAAAGCCCATAAGAAACTACACATGAAATCATCAATATTAAGCCAATATCAAGTAACCCATAGTTTAGTCAAAATCTTAGGTTCAGCAATATCATGGGTTCAAAGGTAATTTAGGTTAAATTCATCAATACAACATCAATCTAATCCATAATAGACGTTTGAAAATCTTTAATGCACGAACCCATGATAGAATATTGAAATTGGACAATTCATCTTTTCAAAACTTTGAAAACATTTTAGAAAGTTGGGCTCCTTGATGAAACGAGTTTCAAGGATTAAAAACCATACCTCAATGAAGCTAATTCTTCACTTTGATGAAGAATCTTTACTCAAAACATCACACCACGCTCTTCCTTGAATTTGGACTTCAATGGAGTCTTTGGGAATTCTTATGGGATTTTGGTGTTTTGATTTTGAAGAATGAAATCTTCTAATTGTTAAACACTTATATACATGCTTAAAATACCCAAAAGACCCTTAATAAACCGCCAATACATCTATTTGGAAGTGGGGTGAAATTACAACGTCATCCTTTAACTTAACAGTGAGCTGCACGCAGGCACAACCTCACAAACGACTGACCCATCGATGGGGCGTCAGTCCACTTACGGACCGTGCTGTCCACCGTCGATTGGGTCAGAGCCTAGACAATTGAATCTTGGCTTCCTAGGATAAGGATCTAATGACGCCCACCACCTACGGGGCATTGACTAGGCCACTGGCCGTCGAGTGCCTTCCGTAGGTGGACTGCCTTTTGGCAGTTTTGGCCACAAACATGGGTCCTTCCTCAAGGACCATTGGTTGGTCCTTGGGGACGTTTACCAGGACGTTTCCAACCCAAAAATGATAGTATACAAGTTTGACACCTCTCACATGAATTTCATCCAAAACGAACATGTAAAACTCGATGAAACATGCTTAGACACACAAGGTCATGTCAAGGCATATCTTTCAAACTTCATGAACGTTTGACCTCCAAACTTCACAAAACTTGACACACTGACTTTACACACCATTTAAACTCATTTAAGAACCTTACAACCTCATGAATTACTCATAAACACATAAAACAACATACGGGGCACATAGATGACTTTGTCATCGAACGTCTTAATTGACCCTTGACGTTTGACTTCCAATGCACCTAATACTCTTAGCTACTGCCTCTAAACCATATTATAGACCACATTAGGACCTTAGACCACAATTACGAACATGTTAGTCTCTAGTTAACCTAAGTCATTTTCGAGGTCTTACATCCATATTGATCACTTCCTACTTCCAAGTAGGAATATCGATCTCTTGAGTCATACCCCCTGGTTTATGATATTCTACCTTGACTTGCTGGCAATTGGGGTACTTACTCACAAAATTTGTTATATCCCTCTTCATGCCATTCCACCAATAGACTCCCCGCAGATCGCGGTACATCTTAGTGGCACCTAGATGAATAAAATAACTGGAGTTATGGGCTTTGAAAGAATATGTTGTCTCAACTCGCCCACATCAGGAACACACAATCTACCCTGGTAGAGAAGTACACCATCTCCCCCTTGGTAGAAAACCTCCACTCTCTGATTAAGGACTGCACCCTTAAGTTCAAGCAAGATTGGATCACTGTCTTGTTTTTTCTTAACCTCCACTACCAAAGAAGATTCTGCCCCATTCTGAACTGTTACACCATTGTCTGATATGCTGATAAGGCAAACTCCCAAGGGAGCAAGCCTGTGAACATCCTTCACTAGCTCCTTACTTTCTTCCTCAACATGGGCTACACTACCCGTAGATAATCTCCTAAGAGTATCTGCTCGTATATTCTCCTTACGAGGATGGTGATGCACACTCATATCATAATCCTTAAGGAACTCAAGCCATCTCCTCTGGCGAAGATTTATCTTTTTCTGGGTGAACACATACTGAGGGCTCTTATGATCAGTGAACACATCTACATGCACCTTAAGCCGTCTAGAAGTAGTGTCTCCATATCTTGAGTGCAAACACCACTGCTGTAAGCTCGATGTCATGAGTTGGATAGTTCTTCTCATGCACCTTAAGTTGTCTAGAAGCATAAGCTATAACCTTATCTCGTTTCATCAACACACAACCAAGGCCAACTCTGGATGCGTTGCAATAGATCACATAACCATCTAACCCCTCTGGTAGAGTCAAGATAGAGACTGTAGTATATCTAGTTTTCAATTCTGCAAAGCTCTTCTGACAATCATCTGACCACTGAAACTTGACCATCTTCTGAGTTAACCTAGTCAATAGTGAGGCATTGGATGAAAATCCTTCCACGAACGTTCTGTAATAACCCGCTAGACCTAAGAAACTTCTGAAATCTATAGCAGAGGTAGGTCTGGGCCATTGTTTCACTGCTTCTATCTTTTGTGAATCCACTCGGATCCCTTCGCTAGATACAATGTGACAAAGAAAAGCAACAGATTGCAACCAGAACTCATATTTGCTAAACTTAGCGAGTAACTGGCGATGTTTGAGAGTTTTTAGAACAACTCAGAAATAACTTGCATGTTCTTCCTCATTCCTAGAGTAAATGAGGATATCATCAATAAAGACGATAACGAATAAGTCATAGTATTGTTGGAACTATCTGTTCATCAAATCCATGAAAACTGCAGGAGCATTGGTTAGTCCAAATGACATAACTACAAATTCATAATGACCGTACCGAGTTTTGAAGGTTGTTTTTGGAAAGTCACTATCTCTGACTTTAAGCTGATGATAACCCGATCTGAGGTCTATCTTTGAGAAATGACTAGAACCTTGAAGTTGGTCAAACAAGTCATCAATCCTGGGAATGGGATACTTATTCTTGATTGTGACCTTGTTCAACTGTCTATAGTCAATGCACATTCTGAGAACCATCTTTCTTCTTTACGAACAACACTGGTGCACCCTATTGTGAAATACTAGATCTGATGAAACCCTTATCTAGATGATCTTTTAACTGCTCCTTCAATTCCTTAAGCTCTGCTGGAGCCATTCTCTAAGGACGAATACAAATAGGCTGGGTATCTCGAAGGATATCAATTCCAAAGTCGATTTCCCTTTCGGGAGGAACTCTAGGAAGATCTTCTAGAAATACTTTTGGAAACTCACTGACTACTGGAACTAACTCAAGAGTTGGGGTTTCAGTGCTAGAGTCCTTAACCCGAACTAGATGTAGAGATAAACCTTAGAGATCATCTTTCTGGCCTTAAGGTAAGAAATAAATCGACCCATAGGCGCTAAGCTATTACCCGTAAATTCTAAGATTGGTTCGTCTGGAAACTGAAAACGAACAATCCTAGTTCTACAATCGACTGAGGCATAACATGAATGTTACCAATCCATGCCTAGAATGACATTGAAGTTTACCATTTCTAACTCTACAAGATCTGCTGAGGTGACTTTCTGAGAGAATGTGACATGTCAATTTCTGTATACCCATCTAGCTATAACAGGGTCACCGACTAGAGTAGAGACTGAGAAAGGTTCTGAGAGAGTTTCTCGACTGACACTGAATTGGACTTCTATGTAAGATGTTACAAATGAAAGAGTAGCCCCTGGATCTAACAATGCATAAACGTCAAGGTCAAAGACTCGTAACGTACCAGTGAGAACATCAGGAGAACCTTCCTGATCCTGGCGAGCCCGTAGAGTATACAACCTGTTCTGGAATTGGCCGCCACCTGTACCAGATGAGTTACCATGCTGAGTTGGGCGACTTGCTGGTGCTGATGAAGTTGTAGACTGAGCTCTACCATTACCACCTCCTTGACCCTGTCTAGAAGGACAGTCCCTCAACTTGTGACCAGACTGACCGCACCCAAAACATCCTTTTTTTCCTGCAAAACACTCACCCGGATGGTTCTTACCACACTTAGGGAAAGTGGGGTAAGTCTTGGTGCGTGAAACACTTCCCTGAGACTTAGAGCCTGGTGCTCTAACCTTCTGTTCATACCTGTTCTTGGAGGATGGAACACTAGCTGATGAAGGTGCTGGAGTTGAAAACTTCTACTGACTCTGCGAGCGATTTCCACCACCCTATTTCTGCTAAATATAGTCATACTTCCCATTCCTAGCCTTCTTATTTTCCTTAGCATGTTCCCTAAGCTTATCACCTTTAACCTGCTGAGAATGATTCATAAGCCTAGAGATGTTTATATCTCGAAGTAACATAGCATTTTTGCACTCAGTTTTCACCAAATCTGACACTCCATAGTGGAGTCAGCAACCATGTGAGGAGCATACCTGGAGAGTTGGTTAAACTTCATCCCATACTCTTGGACCGTCATGTTTCCCTTCCTCAAGTTCATGAATTCTTGAGCTTTTGCTTCTCTCAACTCTATTGGGAAAAAATTGTCAAGAAAAGTCTCACTGAAAACAATCCCAAGTTATAGGAGTTGCATCTGTACCCCTATTTTCATTCCACGGAGTGTACCAGATATGAGCAACATCCTTCAACTGGTATAATGCCAACTCAACCCGATCATTCCAAGTGACTTACATTACCTTAAAGATCTTCTTGATCTCATCCAAGAAATTTTGAGGATCCTCATTATTCTGTGATCCTAAGAATTCAGGAGGATTCATCCTAACAAAGTCACGGACCCTTGCTGCTACTGATCCACCATTTTCATTCACAGGAGCATGAACCCGATTATTCTGGTTGGTCATACTCTGAGCCAACATCTGTATGGCATTCCTGAATTCAGCATTGGAGACTTCTTGATCTCGGACTGGAGGAGTTGCGTTTGCATTCCTCGCATTCTTATTCCTAGTGTTAGCTCTACGAGGAGGCATGATCTGAAACGTAGAATGTTAAGTTAGAGTGGAATTAGATCATACCTTACGCACGATAAGAGTGACAACACAATAAATATTTTCCTAAAACACATTGTAGCCTCCCTCTCATTAGATGTGGTGCACTTCACACCCATGAAAAGGACTCTACTTATTGCGGCTTTTCAGACATCCTATGACACTTAAACCAAGTGCTCTAATACCAAGTTTGTCACGTCCCGAGCTACTCCCAAGACGCGAACACAGAACCTAGGACCACAAGTGATCCCAAGCTAACACTACTGGCATGATCATGAGCATACTAAAGATAATAAACTGAATGCAGAAGCTAAATCATAATTTAAACTAAAAAGATGGGGAAATACCCATATTATATAACTGAGATATTTGAAGACAATTAGTTTAATACAAAGGAAATATTAACTCAATACTAAGCTAAAGCTAACTATGTCGGAAAATAGCCTCTAAACTAGACTAGAAATACTCGGACAAACCCCAGCTAAATCTAGCAAAAACTGAAACTAAATGAATATAAGGCTGAAATAAAACTCATGAGTGTTTTCCTCGGAGAATGAGGACTCACCACTGAATCTTCTGAACTGAAGATCGGGAAATTGATCTATGCATGATCTGGATGCTGAGAACCTGAACCTACATCACGAGAAGATGTAGCGCATGTATGCGTCAGTACTTTAAGTGTACTGAGCATGTAGGATAGAATAAAGCTGAAATAAAACATAACTAAACAAGTACAAAAGCAAGTATAATAATTTGTACATGATATACTGAATTCTGAGCTAACTGGATGCAATGACCAATTTATAACATACTGGAACTAAATACTTAATATAATGATAAATGGTCAATGCAATAGAGTCTGACTGGACTGTTGGAGCTACTAATAACCGACAATAAAACCACATGAGCTAAATGTGGAGTTCGATGTATACGCCCCATCGAGAGGACCCAATATACCTTGCCAAAGGTATAAAGGCATGCTGGCGTGATCACTAAACTTATTTCACACAGAGGGGACTTACAACCTACTTGGCTAGTAGTTCTGGGACTATTTGGGTACGCTGAACCCTAGTCCAACTCGGTATTATGCTACTCCCATTGATTTATGTAGTTAACTGATTATGTCTGAATTTTCTGTAAATACTGGATAGCTAAAAACTGAACATGCAAACTGAGAATACAATATTTAATCTGATAGTGATGCATTAAAAACTGAAGCATGTATAACTGCATAAATGAAATATCTGACCTTGCATGTGTAATTCAAGAACTAAAGAAATACGAAGCTAGGGTTCTGAAATTAATGCGATAATCTGAGTAGTAACATGATAATCTGGATTGGAACATATACTTTAACTAAATCATGAAGTTCTGCTGTAATTCTAGGAATCCTAGGTTTAATCATGATAATAGAATCAAGAACTGACTGAAAACTAGGGACCCAATGGGTGAAAGCAACCCACTAGTGAAATACCAAATACCTGGTGATGAAATTCACAAAAAAATACTTAAATTTCGTGGCTGGAACTGCTGGAAACTTGTTGAGTTCTTAAACTAGGGTTCTTGAGCTTTTTCTCCTTTCTTGCTTCTAATTTTCTAACTTTTGATAATGATTTTGACTTACGTAAGTTTAGTTATGTTTCTAGGCTTAAACTGACTAAAATATGATAATTTAGGGTCAAAATGACGTATCTTAAGGTTTAAACGAAGTGGGAAAAGACGAAACGACCCCTGCGTAAGTTGTTGTTGGACCAAATGATGGCCTGGACAGACGGTTCGTCGTTCAATCGACGGTCCATCATTTGGTCCCTAGGTTGGGTCTGTTCGACAAGACTTTACTAAAATGGGCATAACATTTTACTCAGAGCTCTGATTTTAGCAATGTTGGTTGATATGGAGAGCTAATTCAATTATCTATCTTTTGGTATGCCATGGGACACCTAATTCTTTTTGTGCTACGAGTTATGATCATTTGAAGTTGACCCAGCTACATTTCCCCCTTAACTGTCTACTAATTCCCTCTTACGGTCAGACCTACGGACCATGGGTCCACCTACGGACCGTGCTGGTCATCCATGGTTCTTGTCACAGAGTGGGTGAATGAGGTCTCGATCGACGGTCATAGACTATGGACCGTAGTCTGACCCCATCCACGATTGTGCAGAACGGACCGTCGGTCAGGATACGGTCCGTCGATGCAGCTGTTGCTTTTTCTGAAAAGCTGGATTTTGGTCTGTTTTGGATACGGGGTGTTACATTTAGCTCCAATGGTGACTTTGAGAGAGTTTGTCTTTAGAGAGAGAGTTTGAATTTTGAAGTGAGAGGTCTTGTCTAGGTCTAGGAGTTAAAACTAATCTAATATAACTTAAAAACACTAAAAGTATCATCGTAGGGTCATAAAAGACTTGGGTGAATTTACAAAACACCCCAAGCCCTCACAGTGAAACGTTGCAGCTTTTGGCAGGACCCATCGACAGACCCTAAGCAACGGGGCGTCGACTGGACGACGGCCTGTGCTGCATGGGCGTCGTTTGGGCTTGTAGCTGGAACATAGAGTCTTTCACTCAGCACTTAGTCCCAACCTATGCCCCGTAGACGACGGGGCATCGTTGAGTCTACAGCCAGTAGACTGCCCTCCGTCGATGAAGCATTGATTTGGCAGCTTGTTGCTAAGTCTTGGGCCCTTCTCTAGGGCCCCCGTGTGGGTCCTAGGTTGGGTAGTACCCAGACGTTAAACCACTAAGCTAAGTCATCTCGGTCTTATTAACATCCCACACCAATTTCAAGCAAAACGAATATGTAAAACTCACTCAAACATATCAAGACACACAATACTTTCTAAGGCACACTTTTCGAACGTCATGAACGTTCTTGGTCGTTTGACATCCAAACTTCACCAAACATCATACACTGCCTAAGAACACTAATGTAAATCAATTTAATTAAATTTAACTCAAGAAATAACCATGAATCTCTAGTTCACCTTAGTTCGTTTTAGGGCGTTACATTCTCCCCCACTTAGAATAACATTCATCCTCGAATGACACTAAAACTTCAAGAAGAACAAGGACTCACTTAGAGACACATAACACATTACAATCAAGTCTCAAACATTCAAAATCTAAGCATCAACTAACAAGGAGAACAAATTCACAATTTTAAACACTAGCAACATAAGCAACTTTTTGCAAAACTTACAAATTCAAAATTCAATCTTAACTTTCTTTTATGGAGGAACAACCTTCTCTAACATTAAAAATGATCATATACAACACTTTTGCACACATTGAAACTTGTGTCAAGGCAAGGCAATTTTTTTCAAAATGGTCAAATCTTATAGTGAACATTCATTGTGTTACTATTACACATGCCAAAATTTTCAAAAATCCATTGTTTGAACAATTCATCAAGATGACATGATCATATGAACTATAAAACCACATAAACTCATTTCATAATATAAAAACAACAATCATAAAGGGTTAAGACTTACCGAGACTATCAAATACGGATAATTTTCCTTCCTAGCTCCCATCCCATAGGGAGGGTTCTTCATTGGAGCATTAGGATCTAGGGAAGCTTGATTGACCTCCTTCCCCCTTGATTTGATGTTAGGGCAGTCCCTCATTTTGTGGCCCTTATTAAAATATGCAAAACAACCATCCGTACCGGCAATACACCTACCCATATGTTACTTTCCACAAGTAGTGCACCTAGTCCTCTCAAAAGTGTGGCCACCACCTTGGAAATGTTGGTTTGGAGCCCTATCCTTGTTTCCCATGGAAGAATCTTGGTGATAGAACTTCTTCTTAGGATTTTGGTGACTAGAATCATCATACCTAGGCTTCGTACCCTCTTGCTTTATCTCCCTAATTTTTGACTCCTCAATTTGTTGTGCATAAACCATGAGCCTAGAAATATCCATGTCATTAAGAAGCATTGTTGTACGACACTCTTTTTCAACCAAGCTAGACACTCCCATCACAAATTTGTTCATCCTAGCCCTACGGTTGGCTACCATGGTTGGGTCATACTTAGAGAGTTGGGTGAATTTGAGAAAGTACTCTTGCACACTCATTCCCCCTTGACGAAGGTTCATGAATTCAACCATCTTCTTATCCCTCCACTCTAAGGGAAAGAACCTATCTAGGAAAGCCTCTTTGAATTCCTCCCAATCAACCGAACCTCTTTGTAACGGTCTCTCACCCCTCCATTGCTCATACCACACTTGAGCCACCTCCTTAAGTTGGTAAGCGGATAACTCCGCTTTCTCCCTAGGGGTCACACCCATAGCATCGACCACTTTCAAAACTTCATCTATGAAACCTTGTGGATCTTCATCCACCTTAGTGCCATTAAAAGTAGGAGGGTTCATCCTCATGAAATCCCAAATTCTAGAAGCGGGAGTACTAGCATGGTTGGGGTCCAACTCCTTGGTTAGCTTGGGCAACAAAGGGATTGTTGACGACATGAGCTTGAGTCGTCATGAGTTGGGTCAAGTTCATTAGGGAAGCCCTCAACTCTGCATTAGTCATGTCCCCTTAAACAAAAGGATCTTGAGGTATAGGAGGCACTTGAGGTTCTTGATGCTCTTGGGGTTCCGGGGGTATTTGAGGTTCTTGAAGAGGAACCTCCTCAATCTATTTCCCTAAGCCAACAATAGGAACTTGGTCAACACAGGGAGGGATTCTCTCATTAGCAACACCTCCCTCCTCCCTTCTAGCGGTCAATCTCCTCATATTCATGTCCTATAAACACAAATAGAAGAGGTTGAGAAAAGACACCTTATAGAACTCAACTCTAAGGAACGACATTAGAATCTAGAAGAAAGTGAAACTCAATCATACTATAGCCTCTTGTCCATGGATGTGTCGCGACTCACACCAATGACCAACATACTACTAGACGTGGCTTGTGAGACTTTTAGAACGTAAACTATTTCCCATACCCTTATTCTTTGATACCAAGTCTGTAACGACCCTCAAGAACCCCCTAGAAGCTAGGGATAACCCTCTGATCGTGACCAGGAGTACTTGACCCTTTGGGGTCTCATACAAGCCCTTTAACTATCGTTCATTACATAAGACATGAAAAGTAGTGCGGAATTTAAAACATTTCATGAATAATTAAATAAAGGAATTCTTTCATAAATACTTAGAGAATATCATCGTCACAAGCCAACTTAAAGACACGACATAATATCTTAGGGATACGACCCTTTACATTAAAAGAGAAATACATAATAAGTCTTAATAAAAAACTAAGAAAAGGACTTATGCCTTCGAATATATAAAGACATGCTTTACTTGAGAGAAACTCTCCCAAGCTTCACCTTCAAACCTTCAAAAGCTTCCAACGATCTATACTTATAGAGCATAGAAAAGTATGGGGTTAGTACAAACAATGTACTAAGTATGGCATATGCAAAATCATGTAAAAAGGGACATTTTAGTAAAATAAGCTTTCACGCAAAATAATTATAACATTCATTAATTTAGAAGCAAAACAACATAAGAAACATCATTTAACAATTAGATAAGAGTTTCTGTAATTTTAAACCAAAAGAACACTTTACAGTAAACTTTCCAATTTCTTACAATGAGTTAATTAACATTACAATGAACTACTTAGGACAATTACAATAAACTAAAAGACTCCAACAATGGTGAACTTCCAAGATATTGCCAATGAGGAAGTGAACTCATTTCCCTAGGAGTTTCCTAACCGAGGCTATCCTAAGACTCTCCAAGGTATGACATGAAAAAAATGTATAAACACTCCTTCAATGCACACCAAGAAGTTCCTTAAAACAACCCACCATGAGCTTACTCACCTCGGAAGAACAAGTCACCACTCAGTCACAAGACATTTGAGGAACACCCAACAAAACACCAAAGATTTCCCTTTCGGAATGCCTACTTAGTGCAATGAGTAGATGGCGTCCCATACCACCACCAACCCTAAGTAGTACACTCTTTTAGAAGGTTTGGCACCAAGTCTACCTTTCGGAAGGTCCTACATAATTCAATGGATAGATAGCGTCTAATACCACAACCTACCCTAAGTAGCACATTCTTTTAGAAGACTTAGTTGATTCAATTCACATAAGTATCACCTTACTTTAGAAGACTTATTACTTTCATTAGTTTTGTGGGAGGTTAGCTTAACCGACATAGACCATGAGAGATAGACATGGAATCCCAATATTTACCCTTACGAATGAGGGATCCTCACATACCTAGAGTAAGGTCATACTTTTTAGCTTTTACATGACTTTCCCAATAGCTAATGTGGGCACATATTTAAGGGATAAGGAGATTTCTACTAAGTAAATAATTCTTTACTAACGTGGAGCACTCATCTCAAGAGGTACATCGGAATACAACATCTCAACTCATGAAGTGTAACCACCCCTTCTTCATATCCTCTCGGTGCTAGGCATAACTCCCCACGGATTCGCAACATTATAAACTATAGGTTAAGGATAACTAGTGAATCCCACATCTCAACTCACGAAGGGTATTCATCCTCCGACCTATCTTAGAAAGCTCTTAGGATGTAGTGAGGTTGCTACTAGACACTTCATCTCAACTCACGAAGAGTGTCCACCCCAAGACTCTCCTTTTTACTCAACTTAGCATCATACAATCATATAAGTGTGTGTGTGTACATGTGAGCACACCTTGCATATAAGAATCATTTCATTCACTTAAATTCTATACATGCTTTAGACCTTAATTCATCAATTCACACACTCTACATACTTCACATAATCATATACTTCGTTTAGACATAATCTAGATCAAACATACAATTAAAGCTTCACAAAACACAATACAAGAACCATTTTCAATATCACTTCATTTCACCCATTAGGAATTCAAAAACACATTAACAATACATATTAAGTAATATCAAGTTCATCAAATAAACACCACCACCGAGAAGGTGGACCATACCACTCAAGAACAATTTATAATAAGAACTATACAATATAAGCAACTCACCATTTAACCAAGTCATCATCACCCATAACCAATATATCAATATTTCATCAAAATAAGTCCCTTCAGGCAGTAGCTAAACGAAAATTACAACACAAGAAAACTAAAGCTCATTCTCTACACAACCATGCTCACATAACCTATTTCTTAAGCTAAAAGTTTGAAATATGCATAAACATGAGTTCATTAGGTTTTTGACATTAAAACCATCAATTAATGCCACATTTGAATCATTAAAAGACTTTTACAAGAAGACTCATGCTTAGAATCAAAGATAGAAGAAAGTAGAGTTTGAAACCCCTTTTTGAAATCTTTTGGAATTGACTCCTTGAATGAAAGAGGGTTCAAGGATGGATACCATA
Source organism: Solanum sitiens (assembly GCA_016801875.1). Lineage (NCBI taxonomy): Eukaryota > Viridiplantae > Streptophyta > Magnoliopsida > Solanales > Solanaceae > Solanum > Solanum sitiens. The sequence continues at coordinate 500,684 of JABWTJ010000961.1, forward strand.
CCTCAAACTCAAGAAAATCCACGAAGTTTGGTGAAGAAACAAGTCCAAACCATCCCTCCTAGTCCTTCTTGAGTTTTATCTCCAATGGTGACTTTGAGAGAGTTTGTCTTTAGAGAAAGAGTTTGAATTTTGAAGTGAGGGGTATTGTCTAGGTCTAGGACTTAAAACTAATATAATATAAATTTAAAACCCTAAAAGTATCATCCTAGGGTCATAAAATACTTGGGGTGAATTTACAAAACACCTCTAAGCCCTCATAGTGAAACGCTGCAACGTTTGGCAGGACCCATCGATGGACCGCAAGTAACGGGGCATCGTTTGGGGCTGCAGCTGGAAAATGGAGTCTTGGACTAATGACTAAGTCCCAACCTATGCCCCTATACGACAGGGCGTCGTTGAGTCTACAACCAGTAGATTGCCCTCCGTCGATGAAGCAGTGATTTGGCAGCTTGGTTCTAAGTCTTGGGCCCTTCTCTAAAGCCCCCTTGTGGATCTTAGGTGGGGTCGTACCCAGACGCTAAGCCCCTAAACTAAGTCATCTAGGTCTTAGGAACATCCCACACCAATTTCAAGCAAAACGAACACGTAAAATTCATTGAAACACATCAAGACACACAAGTACTTTCTAAGGCACACCTTCCGAACGTCATGAAGGTTCATGCTCGTTTGACCTCCAAACATAACCAAACTTCATACACTGCCTAAGAACACTAACATAACTCAATATAACTTAAAATTAACTCAAGAAACAACCACGAAGCTGTAGTTCACCTTAGTTCATTTTAGGGCGTTGCACACTCCATCCTTAACACTTCAATCCAATGCTAAATCATCCAATTCAATATCATAAGACCTTTACCCATGGCCATGAACATCAATTCAATACATAAATCATAATACTCAATGAATCTAAGTTAATTCAATATAGATTTATCAATCTAAAACCAATTAGACATCAATTGAATACAATTCTTACATCATTAGATAGCCCATAAAAAACTACACCATAATTCATAAACATTATAGCCATGTCAAGTAACCCATAAAGTATTCAGAAACTAGGTTTCATCAATTACATCGGTTCATATGTTATTTGATCTAAAATCATCTAATTAACAATAATTCAATCATTATTAAATGATAAAAAACCTTTAATGCAAGAACCCATGGATAGATCATGAAATTGGACAATTCATCTACGAAAAACTTTAGAAAACTTCTTTGAATTTAGGCTCCTTGATGAATAGAGTTTCAAGGATAAACAATCATACCTAAATGAAGCTAATCCTCCAATTTGATGAAGAATCTCCACTCAAATCTCCAATCCAAGCTCTTCCTTGAGTTTTGGCTTTAATGGAGTCTTAAGGAATTTCTAAGGGATTTTGGGATTTTGATTTTGAAGAATGTTCTTCTAAGTGTTAAAGACATATATACATGTCTAAAATACCCTAAAGACCCCTTAGGAACCGCCAATCCTCTTATTTTTAAGTGGGGTGAATTTACCAATTCACCCCTAACTTAACAGTGTACTGCACGCAGGGACTGCTTCACAGACAGAAGGGCCATTGACGGGTCATCCCTTGACCAATGGACCGTCCTTCTTGTCCGTGGTCTGGGATTAAGTCTTGTCTTTGGTATATACTCTCCCACGACTAAGTCCCAATTGATGAGACACCACCAACGGGGCATCGACTGACCCACTGGGCGACGATTTCCATCCGTTGGTCGGGCTATCTTGGACAGTCTTGAGCACCAACATGGGTTCTTCCTCAATGACCCTTGGATGAATCTTGGGGATATTTGGCCAGACGTTTCCAACCCAAACATGCTCTTATATGAGTTTAGGAACTCTCACATGAATTTCACCCAAAACGAACACGTAAAACTCGATGAAACATGCTTAGACACACAAGGGCATTTCAAGGCAAACCTTTTGAACGTCATGGACGTTCTTGGACGTTTGACCTCCAAACTTATCAAAACTTGACACACTGCCTATATACACCATATTTACTCATTTAAAGACCTTATAACCTCATGAATCACACATAAACAAATAAAACCACATATGAGACACATAGGTGACTTAGTCGTCGAACGACTTAGTGGTCCCTTGACGTTTGACTTCCAATGCACCTATACTCTTAGAAACTTCCTCAATACCACATTTTAGACCAATTTAGGAGCTTATACCATCATGAAAAACATGTTAGGATCTAGATTTACAAATGTCATTTTTGGAATCTTACAAAATAGTCAACCGTTAGCGAAAAAAACTGATGTCCAATTGCACTTCAATTAAACTTGTCTCGAACTAACTAGAACCCTACTAAGCTCATTTCTTCCATGAAAAGTTGGCATTTGTCTGTGGTTTAATCTTCTTAAGCAGATAATTGAGTTAATATTTGAAGATGGGAGTCATAAGTCATAACCTTGATTAGGAATAACCCTTACTTCAATGTCTCCAACCACACATATATAAAGACTATAATATAAAGGATGATTATTGAAACCAACCAATCAAAACGAGGTTCAAAACTAATAGAGCAGAAACTAGCAACACACATATTCTGCTTTTTCCATAAAATCATCAACCAAAAGAATTTCTCAATCTCTTCACGTCACTCTACTATTTTAACTTTATGTATACAATTAAACAATGTTCATGCTACAGCCATTTTTAAAATGATTACCATTACACTTCAAATCACTAACTACGAACAATCCACAAAAAGGGACAGTAGCATGAACCAATAAACACAATTTAGAAACCAAGCAGAATAATATTTACGTGAATGACTTCGCTAACCACCATTTAACAACGACCACATTCAACGTCAATACCAAAGTATATGCCATCAAACAGTGCTAGTGATAAACTCACAAATGCTAGGATAAGGCGCTAAATTCCTGCCCCTTAAAGAATAAAATAAAATAATCATGTTCTTCAAGAGAAAGGCATACCATGCTGCCTGTAGCACATATGATGCACCTATAACAATTAGCAAAGTTCATAAAAGAAAATACAAACTCAATTACAATACTTAGAAACCAGTAGAACACGAATTGAAAATATTGATTCTTAATTTCAGCTTCAATTCTACAAAATTTAAAACAAGTAGAGATAGGAATTACGTAACAAATCATATATATAAATGTATCAAAATATATTGAAAACTTCAAGAGATTTCACTCGAAGTTCCAATTCTCCTTCAGAAATTCACACTAAGAACAATTCCTCCTACACACACACAAACTATATCACAGAAGGTTGTGAAGGTGTAAAAATTCCAAAGAAATGTCTCAAACTTGTGAGAAATACCGAAACAATACCTGAAACAAAGTTGATGAAGCGAGATCTTCTTCCTCCGAAGAAAATAAGTAATGGATGACCCATTTCTCAACGGACTCTTCGCTCAAGACCTTCCAACAATAAGCCACACACCACCTATTCCTTAAATGCCAAGAAGAAACCTTGTTTTCTTTCCATTTCCTGAAAAAAATTAAAATCCCAAAATATTTTACAACTAAACAAATCAACTTAAAGTAAGTCACGAATGAATTTACTAGGTTATAAATTGGATAATCACATAATAGAGGAGAATCTAGAAAGGGAACTTAGCTGAAGAGATGGAGCAAAATTCATTAACAATGAAACTTAGGTGTCGGTTTCATTTTTTTTCTTGGTATTTACTCCTTAATATATCCAATGTCTTCCAATAATAGCATTATAATCAAACTTTTATATCATAAGAAACCCTTAAAGCATATTATTAAGAACCCTAATACCCATTTCCAAACCAAAATACTTCAACACCCAAAAACGAAAAAACTAATCATACCTCGTCCTCATGAAGAAGCATATTGGGAATGATTTCCGGACAGTCTCTAGAAAAACCAAGGCTCCCTCTTCAAGATGAAGCTCAAGAAGGTCATGATAAAACATCTGAAGAAAATCATCTGAGTCGTGCAGAGCACCATACACATTTGTTCGACGTAACCCATGGTTCTAGAGGGTTCTGCCAGTGTTTTCCATTATACCTTAAGGAAGTGTTCTTGTAAAAATCGATATTAAAATCGACCTCTTGCTCTACTACTTTCACAACCTCGATATTCAACGACATTCCATTTGCGACGTCCTCATTTGGAAGTTGGAAAGAATTTTTTAATGCGAGGAACTTTCAATTTTGTAGGCCTTAAACGGCGCTAGAGAAATTCTATTTTTAGCCGTCTCTCATTTTTCTAAGTCTTTGTTTCTAGAAATTGAGTGAAACAGATATTAAGGAGGAATCTTATAATTTTAGGCAAAAATGATACTACATCTCATAGTAGTCTTATTTTCTAGAAATTAGGGAAAAGTTATATAGGGAATTTTTTTGAGAATTAATACGACACACTTATTAAGTGTTGTTTTTAAACTTATAAATATAGCACCATTTAAAGTTTAGCTATATATATAAAGAAGTGTTGACAATATTTCTATGATTTGGCCACGCTTATAATGTGTAGCGTATAATTTTAATGAGCACACTTTCAAAGTGTTGCCAATATTTGTATGGATAAAAGCTCGATATAAAAGCCAGGCGTTAAAGTGTGCTCTTAGATACTTTTTGCAAAACTCTTTAAGTGTACTTTAGAATTACTGTTACCATAAGCCAAATTTGGTGTAGTGAACACACAAATTCAATGACAATACACTAGAACACACTAGAACCCAAACGACTAGTTTGCGAACGTCATGGACGTCTCTTGTCGTTTGTCCTCTAAAAAAAACAAACTAACTTCCAAAGTAATTTTTAATAAGTTATACTAGTTTACCACCTATAAACTAACATGTGAATCTCTAGTTCATCCTGTTTCATTTTTTGAGTTGTTACTTTATCCCCTACTTGGGAACATTCGTCCTCGAATGACACTTAAAACACATAAAGGGATAACAATTCAAGACTAGCAGCCCACAGTCATGCATGCAACATAATTATAATATACACAACTAAGAGGAGACATCAACTCCACCTTAAAAGGCATCAAGACATAGCAAGAGGGTAGGAACAACAAATACAAACACTTTATGAACCAAGAGTTCGCATTTCTCATTTCATATTGGTGGAACTTCGTTATGAACATTATGCAAATTTCTCATAAAAGCACAATTATGGAATATTTTCAAATACACCTTTAAGCATGCTCAAAAGTCAACTCATGCAACATTTAGGCAATTCATCTTAGATGCATATCTACATGAGGAACACAACTTTATGAAAACTAATTTTCTCCTTTGATAAGAATTCCACTAAAATATGCATAACAAAAAGAGAAAATATGAAAACTCATAGTTTTTTTCACACAAGAACGAGCCACAATCATAAGTTCTACCTCTTAAAGGTTTTGCATACACATAAGGGTCTTAGCTCATCATGAAGGGGCACCATTTTTAGCTCTACCGATTCAACACATATCCTAGAAACCTCATTAATCATTCATAGAAAGGCACTATTCTTAGGTCTACCGATTCTAGAGTAAATAGATCACATTCAACAACTTTTGATGCATCAAGGGGAGACACCTAAATCTACCAACAAAGCTACAACATCACAATATAAAGATCTTTCACATTTTAAAATCAACACATATGAGCACTAAGAGAGAATCATACTTCAAATCACAATATCATAACACTTTATACAAGATCTCCTTGAGATGTCATGAACACCTTCTCTTTATACATATACGTGTACCTTATAATGATTATATTTCAATTCACCACATAATTCCTTCAATGCCATGATCACAATATATATACAAAAAATAACCACCTCTACCATTAGTAGATCAAACGATACAAGAACAATTCAAATATAGAAGAGAATTAGGTCAACTTACCATTAACCCAAGAAATTATAACCATTGCTCGAGTATCCAAAAATTCATCAGTATTAGGTATAGATAACAAGGGATGTCAACAATAAAATAAAATCTAAGCACACTTCTAACAATATCCAATCATAATCATAAAACCCACTTCATATGCCTACTTTATAAATTTAGTGAAATCATGGGTTCATATAGTTTTTCACCTTAAAATCATCACAAAAAGATCAAGATAATCTTAGTTTATCAATTGAAAATGTTTAATGCAAGAACCTATGAGTTTGAGTAAGAATTGGGGTTTTCACAATATTTGGAAACTTGAAGACTACTTTGAGATTGACTATAGATTGAAATAGGCTTTAGATAAAGGATCACCATACCTTAATTGTTGAAGACCCACGAAAATTGAATAAGAAAGCACTGGAAAACTCCTCCTATATCTTGATCTAGACATTGACGTTGAATGGTATTCTAGAGTGAACTATTTGGGAGGGAAGGGTTTTGATTTAGGGATTGAAGTCTATATGAGGGTTTTATTGATCTAGTACACTTAAAATACCTAAAAATACTAAACATAACCATCCATGTATTAAATTAGGTAAGGCTGGAATTTACCAAACAACCTTTGGCTTGGTCGTGTCTCGTGATTGCATGCACTGACGACTCACGAGTCCCCCCACCTATGGACCGTAGGTGGGCTTAAAGAGCGTCCTACTTCTCTATCATTTTGGTCAGACTCTTGGACATGGGACATAAGTCACACTAGGCTAATTTTTGACTTACGGAGGGAGATACTTTCCATAAGTTGACCTACCATGGTTGTAGGTCACCACTTTTTGGCAGTTTTGGGGTTCAACTTTGGGTCCTCCTCAAGGACCCTTTGGGTGGTCGTTGAGGAGTCGTATGTAACACTCCACAACTCCATGAAGTAATATAGAGCTTCACCTGTTGTTCTAAGATTGGTAACACTATTTTAATGCCTAAAATTATGGCTTTAAATCATATAGGAAGTTTTAGAGTTAAAACGTCAAGTAACGTCTATGACGTCTGAAGACTAGTAAAATAGGTGCTAGTGTGCCTTGGCCTATTTCATGAGGTTTTAGGATTCATAATTTTAAGAAATTTGGCGTAAAGGTGTTAAACATGTATTAGAGTGTGTTTAGCGTTGCAACGTCTGGGAAGGACGTTGATTGGACAAGCCATTGACCAATTGACCTAAACTGCCACTTTGGGCAGTGTCCATCGACAAGACGTTTATTGGATGACTCTCCTTCGATGGCTCCGTCGTTTAAAACATAGACAAATGTATGAGGAAGGACCAAGAACCATTCTTTGGTACCATCGCCAGACGTGCAGTACCGTGGGTGTAGGTGTGCGTTGACTGACCTACGGACCGTAGGTTGGGGTCTCTTATGTCAGGTCTATTGTGGACTGGTTAGTTTTAAGTAGGGTCTTTTAATTAGTTAGTTAGTTAATTAAGGGTTAGGGGTGTATAAGTAAGTTAGTTAAGGAACTGTATAAATACCTAACCTTCATTAACTATCCCAACACCCAAAATTCCCAAACTCAAATATATCTTCCTTTTCTCTACTTCTTCTCTCCCCAAAGTAGACTCCATAGAATACCATGATCAAAGGGCATTAGGGCTTCAAGAACATAACTTTATCTCCATCAATATACAAGGATTAACAAGGTATGGAAGCTTTTTCACCTCTGGGACTCCTTTCCCCAAAGGGTTCTTCAAATTTGATTTCCAAAAGTTGAGAAAAACATGGGTTTCATTCTTAATTTGATTGATGTTTTAAATTGTATTGTTATTGATTTCTTTTGATTATTATGTTTGTATTATGATGAATTATTTGTGAATTAGGTTACTTATTGATGTTAGACCTAATTCTATAGAAGAGATCATGAATTGACCCTATTTCCGTAACCATAGGTTATGAACTCATGTTGAATTGATTATTGTTCATGCAATTGACTTAGTTCTTGTTTTGAATACTATTGTAAGATGTTATTAAGCCTATTCATGGATTAATTTGGTTGGTTGAGGTAAGACCATTTGAATAAGGCTTTTGAAGGAGAATTGGTAAGATTTTTTTATCTTGAACCCTTACTTCAGTAGTGATGGCTTATACTTGATGATGAAGTTCAATTGAAGTATATCATATGATTAGACTAAGTAGGTGTTGTTATTATTATGAAATTGAAATGTCTTGATTATGTGGATTGTGATATTATGATTAAGGTGTAACGATATAATGTTGGTTGTGAAATACCTATGTGCCTTACTATGACATGATGATAATAATGTGGTAATCTCACATATGAGGGTTGTAATGAAAGGATGTTCTGATGCAATTCCTAATGAGATAATGATATGATATACGAGGGGTTTAGCATCCTACGACCAATACTAAGTTATGATAATTAATAAAGATGTAAAGAAATTTCAAAAACGCCTCTAGCTTAGCACCGAGTGAACTAGTAGTGAGGAGTTTTCCTTCCCAAGTAGGAAAGGTAGATTCAATATTGTACTAATGAGATAGAGATTACAATTCCAATGGTATAAATAGGGTCTCAAACATGTCTCCTAGTTCTTGAACTATGTTGCCCCCATAGGAAATACTAGCTAGTGGATCCACATAGATGTTATGTTCATGTTTTGGTACAACCTTGGATAGTAGTCCACCTTCCTTCAGTGTAGGGTTTCATAATACCGGATTTTGCATTTATATCATGTGGTCTATGTCGGTTAAGTCAAGTGTTCCCGAAAGTAAAATGAAGTAATAAAGGCAACTCTAACAAGTATGACTTAAGGGGTTTAATTTAGTATAGGTAGGGGTATGGGACTCTATATATGCTAACTTTACATGTCGATGACCCTATATGATGTTTGTTGAACTTATGAACATGTTATTGTTCTATATCGCTATATATGATGATGACTACTCTTGATGTTATGCTATATGAAATTAGGCATTGCTTATGGTCCTTTGTTTGGTTTACTTAGTTGAGTGGGGTTATGGGACATCACTTGGTCATTGCACTAGTGTGCTTGCTAATGGGTTATGAGTAAGGGTCTTGCATATGTGGTAATGTTATGTACTCTAATATGCTATCACAAATGTTAAATTGACTTTACTTGATAATGTTGGTCTTGTGTTGTATATGGTCTTTTCTTAAGGAATATGTCGTTATTGGCTTATATGGGTTCTTTATTGTGCATAAGGCTTTTCAAAGTAACTTAGCATGGTTTTGAACAAATGTCCTCTTTTGCATGATTTCTAAGATTATGTGTGCATATGTTTCCATAATTAGTACAACTGGTGCACTAACCCATATTTGTATGTTTTCTAGAATTACGTAGGTTCCGGTCATTAGGATCTTTGAAGGCCAATTGAAGAAGATTTGGACTCTATTCCCAAAGTGTTGGTAGGTCCTCATGTTCGGGATGTTACCTTGTTCCACATTCTAGCTTTAAAGTTGTATTGTCTTAAAAACATTGTTCATTCCTCTTCCGTTTGGATACTCATGTAAGCCTATATTGACATGTTGACTTTGTATTGGCTGTGCCCAAGATTTGTACTCGTTTAGATGTCTCAATATGAGATGAATTATTAGTCCAATTTTTATGTATTGATTATGTTGTCTAAAAGAGAAGCCTATGTAAGCTTCCTATGTGAGGATTTTATGTAAACTCCATATGTAGTATGTGAGAGGTGTATGTAAACCTCAATATATATATATATATATATATATATATATATGTGTGTGTGTGTGTGTGTGTGTGTGTGTGTGTGTGTGTGTGTACGAAAATTATTAATTCTTCTGCATTTTTAATCTATGATATGTAATGATGAATGCTAAGAGGCTAGTCTTAGTCCTCTCCGAGGACGACGACGCCGATTACGTCTACGGGGTGCTCCCCGGTCTTGACAAACTTGGTATCAGAGCATGAGGTTAAAGGAAAGTTAGTATTGATGCCTCATTGAACCACGTTTACCTATATTCTTGTTCTTGGGTGTGAAGCACACCACACTTATGAATGAGACGCTATGTGATGCTTAGGAGTTCTCGCTTTATTGGTAATCTTAAAAGTTGTGTAGTGTCCTCATTCTTCTAATCCTTCTTTTTGTTAATATAGGATATGAGTACAACACTTGAAGCGGCAAGAAGAGTGGAGGAAGGTTTATATAATGCGGTAGTTCCTCCACAATATAACCAAGTGCCTCCACAAGACGAAGCTCCGGTCATTCCTCCATCTATGACAGATGGAGAGATAAGCTAGGCATTTGTGACTTTGGCCCAAAACATGACTACCGAAGCTCAAGAGGTAGCCACTCAAGCACAAACCATAACCTCTCAACCCAATCGGAAGGTTAAACCTCGTATTCAACGAAATGCTACTACTACAGATTCCCAGTTGAGGGATTTCATGAGGATGAACCCTCCTACGTTCTATGGGTCGAAAGTGAATGAATATCCCCAAGACTTCATAGATGAGGTCTCTAAGATTCTTTATGCTATGGGGTTGACTTCAAATGAAAAGGCGAGTTAGATTCCTACCGATTCAAGGATGTATCTCATGATACACCCAATGGAGAGATAATAGGGCCTTGAGAGCAGGTCCTATCACTTGGAGGTGTTTAGAAGGGCTTTCCTTGGTCATTTCTTTCCTAGGGAGAAAAGGGAGGCGAAAGTGGAGGAATTCATCAACCTTCTTCAAGGAGGTATGTGTCACGATCGGGGTCTAGACCCTAGTCTAAACCGGCATCGTTGACCTCTGAGATGTCGCAGACAAGCCTACTTACATTGTCATTACATTCGTTAGGTTAAGCGGAAAATTTGAAACTTTTTGTTTTGTTTGAAGTGTACATATATTTCATAGTTATAACATGCATATGCGTATAAAGAAGTTCATTGCTCATGAGTATCAACCATCTAATAAAAAATCATTCAATCTGGAAATAATTAGTCTTATAGCATAAGTAACAATTGCAAAAATGGTACCATTACATAAGTCTGAACAAAATAGGAAAGAAATACTAGTGGAACATGCTCCACTAGCCTAAACCTATTACTAAGCTACAAACATAATGGAAGCATCCTCGAATGCATGAGAACCTACCAAGTCTGGATGAAAAGCTCTGATGTCCGACTAGCTGCAATGAATGTCTTCAACACCCTCCTGAATCTGCACTTAAAATAATATAATGTATGGGATTAGTACACAGTTGTACTAAGTATGGGTGTATGCATGTACACACTAAGGAAATGCATGATTAAGAAGACCTCTCTCCTATCGATATGAATTATAAAAAGCCAAGTCAGTTGGACCTGCCAAATCTGATTAGGAAAGTCATGCTATGAGAGTAACATGCATCATCATTATTTTCATATTGCACACAGTACATAACATATTTCATATAGCACATACATATATTACATATCATTCGTTCATATGCAGTGAGACCTTGGAATCACGAACTTAACATTAGGACTTCCCAAAAATAAGGGCTCAACATATGGGACCTCAACTAGGGAGCCTTCTTTAGAAAACACAGAGTCTGCTTCATTCATTCATACTTACTTCATTTTGATTCGCTCGTAGGCTGGTGTGAACACTAGCTATACCTAGGATGTTGTTTAAGACTCTCATCGGGTTTACTGTGCAATGAACAAGAATGACCTAGTGTCATTTCTTGAGTTTAGTTCACCTCTTGATTTTCCTATCCAAACACCTTTGGTATCATTCATTTCATTATATTTCATACTTTGAGGAATTTCAACTTTAACCGACATAGATCATGTGAGCATCATGAAATCCGGTGTCTTCCCCACACCAAAAAGAGTTTAAGTCATTGGCCAAGGTGAAACAAAAACATCCCTAGCTCGCTTAGGTGGAAAACCACTGGCTAGTTCCCTATGTTGGCAGCATAGTTCAAAGACTAGGAGATTTAGGGAGACCCATACCCACCTTGGTGGACAGTCTAATCTCATGAGAATTACGTGAACCTCTGCCCTTCCCGAAAGAAGGCATCACCACTCATAGATAGCCTATCGGTGCTTCGTTTAAAGTTCCTATTTACATTCAACTCATACATCGTCGAAGGTTGCTTCTAGCATGAGGTAGTCATAGATCATTGGATGATTTATCATCTTTTCTTTATGTATTAAGTGTGAATTGTCCTTATACTTACATATAGAGTGTGATTGAGACTTGTCTCTTAATACTCAACACTCTCTTAGGTGAGTACTTTTGGTGACCTTATATTGGAGTAGGTACAACTTGTCTCACTTGCACTAGCCTCATATTGTGATGCCACCATGTTCTTTCTTAACATATTTTCATTTCATCTTTACTCACCTTTCATTGTTTGTTCATCGTATAACAAACATATGCTCTCTTGTAATTTACTTTGAGGGACATTGATTCTAGGCGTAGATACAACTTGTCTCACTTTTACTAGCCTATCCTCATGTAGCCACTCTTTCTTGATTTATTCATCATTTAGCATAAATATACTCTCTTAGAAATTTCATTTAGTGACATTGATTTTTAGGCGTAGATGCAGCTTGTCTCATTTGCACTAACCTATAGTCATGTAATCACTCTTTTCATTAGCATCATAGTATAACATAATTACTCACCTCATCACGTGAATGTTCATTTCGTCTTATGCCAATGCACATGGCCTTTTAGTGTGTTTCACACTCTTACTTGACCCTCCTTGGTTCACATCATTTCATTACATACATCTTAGGTTCACTTACTTTTAAACGTACGCTGGACTTATGGATCCATACGTACAAGCCATGAGGCTTCGTTCATAATCCATCTAAGTGATTCATACTTACCCAAGATTATATGGTACAAGACTTATGCATCTTGTAGGTATGACAAGGTCTCGAGTTCGATTCCTATAGGCAACATTCATTAAATATTTATTCACGTAAGACTTATGTATCAATACGAAATTGGGCAAGGGAACCCGATTTCAAATCCCTTGAGCAACACTTAGTCTTATATTAAATTTTGATTTAAAATTTTAGCTTGGGGACCCAAGTTCGAATCCAACCGCCTACATTTCTTTTCTTACTTTTCTCTCCTTGACTTTTCTGTTTTAGGCCGAGAGGATGTGGGATCGATTCCCCAAAACCTCACTTTATTTTCCTTTAGTTTTTCTCCTAATTTCCTCACCTATACGAGAGGTTGTGGGTTCGATCCCCACACACCTCATTTTATTTTTCTTTCATTTTTCTCCTCTCTTCCTCACCTATCCGAGAGGTTGTGGGTTTGATCCCCACACAACTAATTTTATTTTTCTCTCATTTTTCTCCTGTCTTCCTCACCTATCCGAGAGGTTGTGGGTTCCATCCCCACACCACCCATTTTATTTTTCGGTCATTTTTCTCCTCTCTTCCTCACCTATCCGAGAGGTTGTGGGTTCGATCCCCACACCACTCATTTTATTTTTCTTTCAATTGTTTCTTCCAATTCTCTTGTTTGACCGAGAGGTTGTGGGTTCGAACCCCACACGCCTCATTTTATTTATGTCTTATTTTTGGTCAAGGCACACGGGTTCGAATCCCACATTCCTCATTCCTTTTATTATTTAATTTTTTTTATAACTTGTATATGGTGAGGTCTTGGGTTCAATCCCAAATGACCTCATGCATTTTAAAAATTTTAAAACTAAATTTTTTTCCAGTAAGCTGGCCGAAACCAAATTTCCAAAAGCTGGAAATTTGATCACCTTTTTGCAGTCCATTTTCTCAACCTTTACGTTAGATTTAGGACAATTTTCGTGTAGCATCTAGTGCATCTTTAGGTGCGTTTTCATGGTTGCTTTTGATCAAGATTATTCACTCAATTCAGAAACATTACACTCATATGAACATAACGGTTTTAACATATTCATACACGTAAAATACAACAATTTAACATGTCAAATTCAGGTTTCAAACCGAGACCAAAGTCACGACACACTCATGCACCCACAAGTTAACATATTACACATTTTCGGAAACACTTTGTCATTTCTCACATAATTTTTGAACACACGTACAAACACGTAATCACAATCAGCCCTAACATCATCTACCAGAAGTCATACCAACGCATGCATCGATTCTTTTAGAGGATCTAATGACAGGGGCATGCAACGGGGACAACCTTAGTTTTTCGATTGAGATTAAACAGAACCTTAGGTGTCTCTTGGGAGAGTGACCAAGAGGGAAGAAAACTCATACCTTTTCTCGTCGTTTAACACCTTTCAAATCTGATCTCAAGTGCTGCCAACTCCCACAAAAAACAAATGCTTCTCCAACAAAACTCACGTGCAAACCGTTTGAAAGATGCTTTCGCTTTTCATTTTTAGTTTAGTTTTTCTTTTGAGTTTTTGTGTGCAAGTTCTTCAAGTGATGAACTTTGATATTTTTGTTCTTTTTGCTGATAAATAACGTGAGAAGAGATTGGAGAAAGTCGTGAGAATGAGAGTGGAGAGAGATGAGAGTAAGTGTAGGAGTTTTAGTTGAAGACTTAGTCAAACTAGGACTCCTTATTATTTATTAATTAAAAATCTGATTTTTTTAAGGTTTAGGTGAAATTACTAATCATGCCCTTGCTTAAATCAGATAACTAATATAAATTAATTAATTTAACATTGCTTCCACCAAGGATCGAACCCAAGTGAAGCTTAATTTGCAAAAAAAGGTCAAATTCGGCCAACCTTACCCGAATTGCCCATCTCTTTATATTAATTAATTAATTAATATAAATACTTAGGGTAATTACAATACTACCCCTAGCCTGGAAAAGACCATTGTACCCCTAGACCCTCCAAACCTAAGATTACCCCTTTCAAGTGCGGTAAAAACTCATCCGAGTGAATCTCTTCAATTCGGGTGCCCTACATGGCTAGTCCCAACCTTGCCTAGCTCATCTAACTCACCAAGTTGGTTGGCCTGGCTAGTGCATAGGTTCTGAGGTCTAGTTCCACGCGCATGAAGCCCTGTGAAGCCGGTCTAATCTAGGCATTATAGGTACGTTCAGGCATTACTTAGCATAGTCATTTTCGGGTTGTTAGAGTATGTGTGTGCAAGAGTACTCCATGAAGTTTACTACATTGTCCAAATATGCTCCGTCCTTGGTTTCTAACCCAAGGGATGAGATGAGTCACTTTATCACAGGAGTGTCCGATGATTTTATTGAAAGGTGTCGTTCGGCGATGCTCCATGACAACATGGATATTTCTAGGTTGATGGTTTATGCACAACAAGTTGAAGGGACTAGACTCAATAGGAAGAATACGGAGTTCAAGACGGCCAAGTCTTATAAGGGAGGTACATCCATGGGTAGGCTTAAGGTTCAAGACATGCCTAGGTTCAAGAAGAGGGTTTCCAACCATGTTCCTTCAAAATTTCCCAAGGCTCATGATGATAGAGTGTCTAACCCTACGTCTCAAAAGGTAAGAGGTACTAACTCACCAAGAAAGAAGCCTACTTGTGGAAAATGTGGCAAGAAACATATGGGTAAATGCCTAGACGGGACGAATAATTGCTTTGGGTGTGGCAAGAGTGGCCACAAGGTTAGGGATTGCCCTAATATAAAGAATAAGGAGAACGGAAGTTGTTGACATGCACTCAAAATGAAATAAGGTAGATAGAGCCTCACATGTGCCTAAAATGGTTAATAAAATGTTAATTAAGTATTTTATAGTATGCATATTTGATCTGAAATCATTTGGAGGTCAAACGTCCAAGACATTCAAAAGTTGGTCTTTAGACGTTCTAGTGAGTCCTTGTATGTTTGGCTTGATTTTATGTGTTTTTTGGAATTTAGAAGCAGTGTAGTTGACCCTAGTACCATAATAGACATGTTTAGGGTCAAAACGTCCTAAGACCACCCGAAGGGACCCCAAGGAGGACCCAAGCCTTGGACAAGAGGCTGCCCAAGGCAGTGTACAGGAGAAAGAATGAGACCATTCCCTCGCGACGCGTGCCTAGCACGCACCTCACTGTCCCAAAAATCATTTGGGGCAGAATTAGGAGGCTGCCTCGCGATGCGCAGCCCACTCCCACGTTCGGTTGCGTCGTTTTTAAGCTAGATTTGACATGTCTAAGAGTCCCAATTTGTGTGGGAGTGTTTTAGTAACTTAGAGGAAGTTTTATTAACTGATTTTAGGACCTTTATAAACCCTTTCCAAAGCGAAAAACTCAACACCCATTAACAAATCAAATTCCCAAAGTTCTCTTCTGTTCTAAACCCCCAAAACCTCCATTCAAGAACAAGCTAGTGAGTTTGATTCTTGGAGCTTTGTTCTCAGATTTTGATGGGCTTTTTAATGTTTAAGGTATGGTTATCCTTCATCCATATATAACCATTCATATATGGAGTCCTTTAAAAGCTTTTTCCAAACATGATTCTAAGTCAAAAATCTTATCTTTCAAACTAAACATCGGTTCATTCTCAAATTGATTTCAAAAGCATTCTAATGATGAATGTATTTTTATCTACTGATTTTATGACGAATTTCTATCCAATTTTATGAAGAACCCATGATCCTCCTAATTTCTCAAATTAGCCTATAATGTGGGTCTTGTGATCTTGACTTGATGTTTATAGAATTGTGATACGATTGTATTGAATTTCTTATGGCTATAACTTTATATATCAGTTGAATATGAATTGTGGAAGAATGATCAAAGATGATAATTAGCTTGGTGGTGTTTACATTCTTCTACATGTTTATGTGTTATGATCTTGACCTTGAAGGCATTAGATGCAATATTAAATGATATGATCATTTCTATGTTAGGAAGTTAAAGGATTTAGCCTTGATTCTAATATCTTGCCTAAGTGATTTGATGTTATGTGATGATATGTGTATAGTCTTCTACACTACTTGTTTGACCTAGGTGTGGAGATGATGTTATATGTATATGCGTGATGATCATGTTAGGGTTAGGTGTGGTCTATATGGCTAATGGTGATAAATATCCTTATATCATGACCCCTACCCATATGAACCCTATTTTAATGTGTGATCAAAGTATGCTAGGAGTCTTATATGCTATTGTTGAATATGTGCTTGCCTCCTAATATTCAATTTGAGTGTGTGAAGTCTATAGTCTTCAATACTCCATATGTTTTTATGACTTGAGACTTGAAGAATGTTGTGCATGTGTTGTGGTATTTAGAGGGTGGTTTTCTAAATACTATGTGATATTCATTATGTGATCATGTTGACCAATGTACACACACACACTTCATGCATATCTATGAGTAGGATAGATTCATGATGACTAAGGAAAGGGATAGTTCTCCCATGCATCATTACCTATTTCTATGTATGTAAAGTATATGATTAATGAAATTATGAACATGTGTTCCTAAATGTGTTTATGTGAAGGTAGATCTCACATATACGTACACACACACATGCATGAATATGATATTATTATGTGAAAGAACATTCTCACATAATGTAGATTTTATGGTGAATGTAGAGTTTTCACCCTAGACACCTTTGAGATATATGATTTATGAGGGAGTAAGTCCCTAAGGCCTATTCTTTATGAACTAATGTTATATAAAGGATTAATGATGTTTAAAAAGGGAGTTATTGCTTAGCACCGAGTGAACATGACAAATGAGAGTGGGAGCTTGACGTCTAGTAAGTCCGGCTTTCCACAAGAGAACCTTCACGTCAGTAAGTCCAGGTTCCCAGCCTAGTTGTTGTCTCATGAGATGGAAACCTTCACTATTAGTTAGTCAAGGTTTCTAGAAGCAATATCCTTGTTCCTTAACTATGTGCCCACATAGGACTCTAGCTTAGTGGATCCACCTAGAATACCTATGTACGAATGGTTGCACCTTTGGCAAGTATTAACCCTCTCTTTTTGGTGTGGGAGTAGAACACCAGATTTCATGTATCTCACATGGTCTATGTCGGTTATGACTATGTATCCCGAAGGTTAATAATTAACTAAGATAAGAATATGAACTCTAATCTAAATTCCTTAAGAAGTGTAGGTGGTATAGAAGGACTATGGACCGTACCTATACATTGCACTGGATGACTTCAAGAAAGGATATGATTGGATACCCTTATGAAGTAAAGACTTATGTTATGTATGACTTATATAAATGCATGTTAAGTGACCTTGTTATGTTAAGATATGAATTATGACTATGTATGTGAATTACACTTATGGCTTTTAAATGGGTTTACTTAGTATATGTGGGGGTATGGGACTCCATGTGTACATTGAACAATTAAGCTTCTGAAGGGGTTATGAGGGTATTTTACCTATGATATGAACTAAATAATTTATGACTAAGGTTGTAGTAAAGGAAAGAGTACTTATATGATGATATGATGTATGTGTCCTTATGTCTAGTTGTAAGTGAATATGCTATGACTTGTTGAATACGTTGTGACTTGTTTAATATGTTATGCCTAATCTAGGGTGACTTCGGTACACTTGGTGGAAGTAGTATTATGGGATGCTACCTACACATTGCACTAGTGTGAGTTAGGAGTTGTCTTAGGTGATGGTTCTTATGTGAAGTTGATGTCTATGAGATGTTTATGACTTATGAATATATTGTCACATTCGGGGAGCACTGCTTAGAAGTAACATGGCGTACTTGACCTCTCAGAGGTCTTATACAAGCCCATAGTTATCATTCATCGCATTTTCATAATAAATTTAATTAGCGGAAAATTTAAAACTTTTCATAGCACATCATATGCTAGAAACATCACTTCATATATATAAAATATCATAAGTACATATTTAGACTCTAGTAACTTTTTTGCATCCTAGACTCAGCATCATAAAAGTACTTTAGGGACACGGCCCTTACAACATAATACATAAATATAATACTAAAGAAATTTACATTAAACTAAGCATTAGGACATATTTGGACTTAAGGATTCCTTTGCTTGAGATTGGGAATCACATATCAAAATCCTCAATTATAGAGACATCCTTTAAGCATCCATAACCTACACTTTGTGTAAAAAGTAGAGAATAATGGTGTTAGTACAAGAATGCACTAAGTATGACAACCATGCAAAAACATGCATTTAAAAGGGACATTTTACTTGAAATCCATACACTATGCCTATTTGTGAAATATTTATAAAACCTTGATATATAGCATTTGTATCATTCACATACTTGATATAGACATATTCAAAGGTCAAACATCATATAAAATCACACATAGAATTTAAGCCACAATTTGGGGTCACTTGACAGTGAACTATTTTCCTTTACAGTGAATATCTTTTCTTTAACTCCTAAACCTCCCAAGTAATCCTCTAGTGATACTTGGTGCAATGCATCACCTTAAGGTCACAAGGAAAACCACACACACAACTTACATAAGCCAACACATACCACCACAGAAGTATAGCACCTTATATACCCATTCAAGTCAAGACCATAAGACATTACAGGGAAGTTAACACTCTATAAGGAACAAATGGTGAATCTTCCTCCAAGGAAAGCCAACACCTCTCATGGTCAAGTTCACTCGGTGCTAAGCGAATTTTCCTTTTCTGAAAAAGACTTTATTACATTATATCATAAAAAATAGGATTAGGATATTTATTCCTCATATGCTTATAGTATATTTAAGCACCTATCTAGTTTTAGGGTACACTTGAGCACACCTTTCAAGGCCCGTCTATTTACTAGATCTTCATACATGTGTGTGTGTATACTTATATATGAGCAATCATTTCACATGACACATAAATGTCACACATGTTCATATATCAATGCATAAGTCTATAGGTGTGACTCTATGAGCAATCCTTTCATATTAACACATTAAGAAACTATGCACATTCATATTTTATCATATCGTATACCCAACATCATACTATATAAGTCATACTCATAACATGTTCATACAATTCTATGCATGTACATAGAAGACCAACCTAGGAACAATCCTATCAAGGCACACATGTTCAATGCATAGACAAGGATTCAATACCCTTGCTCTACTAGTGCACCTATCAAGTCATCCTAGTGAATGATACATCACACAACATCATATAATAGATAACATAACACAAGACTCATTTATTTCAAGACTTACAACATCTTACAGTAAGCTATAGTCTTTATGCACCTATCTTAGCTTTGCATCACATATAACATTCTAGGACCTCATAATAGGCAGCAAGTACACATAACCTTATCATAACCTTTTACATGCTCATGACATTAGCAACACAACCTAGATTCAAAACTAGATTAGAAGACTAGTCACAACCTATATTCATTGATATAAGAAAGTAGCTCAAGCACAATAATCAAATATGAAGTCATGCATAAGCTACTACAAGGTCATGCTACAAACTAGTACAACACATCACCAACATACTAGAAGGTAGAAGAACATAAACCATTAACCTATTTCACTTGCATGGATCATCAATCATATTTCAACAATAGTATCAATCTAGAGCAGTAGCTAAAGATATAATAATCAAGTCTAACTCATGCTTTATCTAACCTAGAATTAAGTCACATAATGTACATTACAACATTCAATTTGTAGGCTAGAAGAACCTAGATCAATTCATGCCAAGACACCTTTACTTTGATAATCAAGGATTCATACAACAATTCATTAATAACATCAATATAAGGCAGTCTTTAAAGAAATCATAAACTAAATGAAATCCTACTTCAATTGCCATAAACTCGAGATTACAGTGAAAATGCTACATTAGGAATCTATGGAAGATAGAAGAACATTGTCTAATCAAACCTTGATCCACATGAATGACTTGTCTACATTTCATCAATAACATCCATGTAAGGCAGTATATACAATTATCCTTACACAATTGAATCCTAAATTCATGCATAATAGATGCAAGGTTACAGTGAACACATAGAGACATAAGCTAGACTTATTCAAATCTTCATATATTGATCCACATGGATCATTCATAAACAATTAACAATCAATATACATAATAAATAGTATACATCAGCAATTCAACGTAACAGAATCACAATTCAATCAATAATAAGCCACGATCACAATGCCCATCGAAGGGCTAAATCGAGTTTGGGAAGGGATATGGGTTCACAATGCAATTAGATTAAAATTCACGTTAAAACCAATACATTATCATAAATTCATCTTTATTAAGTAATTAAAAAATTTTTTACTACGAACCCATGGGTAGATTGAAGAAGGAGAAGTTTGATCATGAAATCTCTTTCGAAAACTTTGAGATTAACTCTCTAGATGGAAGGATAACTAGATGAAGGATTACCATACCTTTATCTAGAATAAAACCTCTAAAACTATATAAAGAATACACATAAATCCAAGCTCCAAGTTGTTCTTGAGCTTCACCTTCAATGGAGGTTTCTAGGGAGAATATTTTTGGAAGGAAAGTCTAATTTGTGTGAATGGGATTGGGAATGGGTTGTTCACGTTTTTGATCACTTATATACACCCAAAAATCACCAAATAAACCATGTAGGGTTAGCACGTGGGGCAAATTTCCCATTCATCCCTTTAATGAAACAGTGCGCAGGCAGCCTGTTACAGCCTGCACCAACGGCCACCATCGACACCCAGTAGGTCCATCGACGGCCGTCTATGGCTTCCGTCGATTGACTTCTGGGCTTTTCATTTGTTGAGACTTGTCCAGTCTAAGTGTAAATATACTTCACCTCCATTTATAGGACGTTTGTCAACAAATGGGGCGTCGTTTGGTTCAGTCGATTGACACTGCCAAGACAGTGTTTCGGCAGCCTTTGGGTCCTTCTTGTGGGTCCTCTTTGCGGGGCCATTGGGAAGTCGTACCCGGACATTTCCAATGTGAATATACACCTTAACATTTTGAAGACCTTGCACACAAGTTTCACTTAAAATGCAAGGCACACTCAAGACACACATGAACGTCTCAAGGGCTAAAACGTCTTAGACGTTCTTGGATGTTTGACCTCCAAACTTCATGAAACTCCATATACTGCCTATACAAATAATTATTACTCATTTTAAGACTTCATAAGCTCATGAAATACAAATATAAGCACGTATAGATACATGAGGCACATAGGTGACTAGTCGTCGAACGTCTTGGTCACCACTTGACATTTGACTTCCATATCACCTCAAACTTTACACACAGCCTCAATACTATATTATAAACCATTTTTGGACCTTAGACAATTAGGACAAACATGTTAGGCTCTAGACACCCTAACTCATTTTGGGGGTTTTACAATATCCCCCGCTTGGGAACATTCGTCCTCGAATGACACTTGGAACACTTAAATCACAACAAGGACTTCAATGCATCATATATCGGTTTATATTATTCATCACATCATTATGTAGAAGTCAATTCACCAAACTTACAAGGAACACAACTTCAAACCAATTAGCACTCAAACAAGCCACACTTCCACTCACTAATGCTCATCACATCAAACACTTAGGCACTCTTCATGTTTGTAGGAGTAACATCCTTATCCTAATCATAACATGGTCATTGCCCCTCATTTCATTAAGATATCTCATGTATTATCACACATAGGCAGACTTCAACATCACCGAGGAAACTAATAAGCACTCATACTTCAATGCACATAGACTTGAGTAAGATAGGTTTACAATGGATTCTTATTAGTTAGGCATACTGACTTGGGACCATACTCAACCATACCATGATTAGTTATGTTTTAGGGAGGAATGTGGTTCTCCTCAACACATTTACATGTCTCATGAGTTCATACCGAAGCAAATGCACAAATGTCAACTTTACTGTAACATGAGAATTTTATAATATTTATCTTTACAACCAAATTGTGGTGCTATCTTGTTTTTACAACATGCTAAATTTTTTATTAATACTTTTTCCATTTTTAATTTTTCTTTTTGATTCTCACATAATTGGATAAACCATTGTTGTAAAAATTTTATTCTAGCTCCTAAAGTATTTGCCAAATTTGGAATTTCTTTACATTGAATACCAAAACATTCACAGTGAAACATGCCTAAAATTCAATAATTCATCTTTCAAGCAATTTAACATGAAGGCATGGAAATATGAGAGACAAGACCATACTAAATCATCTCATAATATAAACACAACAACCATAAAGGGTTGAAACTTACCGAGACTATAAAATACTGAATAGTTCTCCCTCCTAGCCCCCATCCCATAGGGAGGGTTCCTCTTTGGAGCGATTGTAATTTCTTTTTTGTATCTATATCTTCATCTAAATTAATTATCTTTTGTACTATATGTCTTTGCATTTTTATACCATTTTTATCTATTTGTATTCCTAGAAATTCTATCTGTGATTTCATAATTTCTGCTTTCTTTTTACTTAAACTTATACCTGATTGTTTAATTATATGTATAAATTTTTCTAATAACCTAATATGTTCATCTTGTGTTCTAGAGAATAATAATAATATATCATCTATATAAACTATGCAATTTTCTAATTGATTGAAATAGTTATCCATAAAATGTTGATATCTACCTGGTGCATTTTTAGGATTAGTAAACCAAGTACGAGAGTACATACCAAGATTAGCAGAGTATTTAAAACCACTACATAGAAAACTTAAAAAAGATGTTGAATATCATTTTGATAATAAAGATAAGGAACATATAAAAAATATTAAGAATTTATGTAAAAAACTACCAAAACTATATTTTCCTGATGAAAATAAAAAATTTATTTATATAGTTGAAACAGATATACCAATGTGGGGGGGGTGGAAGCGGAATGAGAGAAAAGCGAGTGAAGAGAGAGTTAATTGGAAGTTGCATGTTTATTATTGAGGGAGAAGCCCTCTATTTATACTAAAAGTTTACAAGGTTGGCCTATAATAATGGCCGACAATAACTTTACATATGGCCTTATATTATTTGGCCAATACAAATGACTTTAATAAAGTAATTTCTAATCTATCTTTTTACATAACGGACAAACAACTTTAATAAAGTAATATCTAATCTTATCTCTTCTTTTGCCAATTTTTCAAAGATTCCTATCTTTATGTCTGCCACCTTATCTCTTTGTATCGTTATCTTCTTGCACGTTATCTTCTTGCAATATTTCTTTCTTCTTTGTCTTTTTCTTTCTTTGTCTTTTTTCTTTATTCCAGCTTCTTTTATTCTAATTGCACTTCTGAAATGTAATTATCTTCTCCTTCACATTTTGAGCATAAATGGTCAGGATATTTTTGTCCTATTAGTTTACAATATCTTGTCATTAGATTAGGACAAATAAAAATTTTCCTAATTGCTCTTGTTGTAGGTATTTGCTCCGGTCTTAGTAGACTTAATATCCATTGTCTTAAATCTTCCATATCTACTGCTCTGATTTCTCTGCAGTTGGAGTATATTATTGTTTGTTCTCTATTGTAGTAGCTCCAAATTGCATTTTCATTCAAATAATTGTTTGCTATCTCGTTTAGTATAGTAGCTATCCCAATAATTCTCTTGTTTGCATAAAAATCTGGAATATCTACCTTTTGTATCTCTTCTTGTGTATCTATCTTTTCAGGGATTATCATTTCCCTTGTTAGACCAATCTTTATAGCTTGTATTATAGGTTTGATCTCATCATATAGTATCTCTGCTGTAGCTGAATAGAACTTTATATAAAATAAAGTTCCTTTAGTTATTCTTTTATATTGTAAAAATGCTTTATATAATTCTGGTATTTTTCATATTTCTTCTCCTGTTGTTGTATATACAGTATTTAATAATCCGTAGTTGTAACAAGTTGCTACTAAATTTGGATTTGTTCCGGGTTGTGCTATTATCTTATTATAGCCTTGTAAATATTGGGTTATATAGTCTTCATTTGTATTTTTTGGATTTTTTGCTGTGGGGTTTTGGTTTAGAAAAGTTTGTATTTTGTATATATTTTCAATATATGTTCTAGTAATGTGGTTGTATATCTGTTTTTGTGAATCTAGGCTAGCTTTATACGTGTTTATCTGTGGAGGTATAAGTATTTCTTTTTGGGTATTTTGAGGAGTATATGGTTTAGAAAATAGCTTGTTCAGGTTTACATTTGTATATTTTGCCTGAGCTTCCTCTTTTTTTTAGATGATCCTGCAATAGATGTACTGCCTGCAGCTGTATACATTGTTTTGTTATGGGTTTTAAGGTGTTTCCCAACGTCATCTTCTAGCTCCGCATGTTTCAAGTCATGCTGCTGACTTAGCTCCGCATATTTCAAGTCATGCTGCTGACTATTAACTGTTTCTTTTAGTACTTGTACTTCTGTTTCTATTTTCTCCATCTTTTGACAAAGATTTGTCATCATAGCTAATATTTCCTTCATTGTATCTTTTTCTGGAGAGATAGTCTGCAATAATATTCTTATCATTCTTAATTATCTCAAT
This sequence comes from Solanum sitiens, assembly GCA_016801875.1. Classification (NCBI taxonomy): domain Eukaryota; kingdom Viridiplantae; phylum Streptophyta; class Magnoliopsida; order Solanales; family Solanaceae; genus Solanum; species Solanum sitiens. The sequence goes on from JABWTJ010000961.1 coordinate 525,990, forward strand.
TGCAAATGTAAAATTTAATATATTTAATACTAATCTCCTTATTTCTTTTGTCGTAATTGAATCATCTATCTTTCTAGTTATCCACCATTTTACTTGTGTGTTATTAGTTCTTACAATAAATTTATTGTAAACAATATATGGTTCAAATGCTAATAAACATTTATATAATGCTAATAATTCTTTTCTATTTATTTCCCATTTTATTTGTGCTTCTGTATAAGATCCTGAATAATATCTACAGTGATGTTCTCTTTTTTCATTTTCATATTTATATTTTAAAACTCCTCCATAACTATGATTACTTGAATCTGTTTCAACTATATAAATAAATTTTTTATTTTCATCAGGAAAATATAGTTTTGGTAGTTTTTTACATAAATTCTTAATATTTTTTATATGTTCCTTATCTTTATTATCAAAATGATATTCAACATCTTTTTTAAGTTTTCTATGTAGTGGTTTTAAATACTCTGCTAATCTTGGTATGTACTCTCGTACTTGGTTTACTAATCCTAAAAAGGATTGTAATTTCTTTTTTGTATCTATATCTTCATCTAAATTAATTATCTTTTGTACTATATGTGTTTGCATTTTTATACCATTTTTATCTATTTGTATTCCTAGAAATTCTATCTGTGCTTTCATAATTTCTGCTTTCTTTTTACTTAAACTTATACCTGATTGTTTAATTATATGTATAAATTTTTCTAATAACCTAATATGTTCATCTTGTGTTCTAGAGAATAATAATATATCATCTATATAAACTATGCAATTTTCTAATTGATTGAAATAGTTATCCATAAAATGTTGATATCTACCTGGTGCATTTTTATATCCAAATGGTAAAACATTCCATTCATAGAAACCTTGTGGTACTGTGAATGCTGTTAATTGTTTAGATTCTTCTTCTAGTTTTAGATGATAAAATCCTGATTTACAATCAAATTTACTAAAATAGTTATATCCTTGTATCTGTCTTATTTTTAATATCTTATTTGGTATTGGATAATTATAAGTTTTAGTTTTAGCATTTAGATTACGATAATCTATAACCATTCTACTTTTACCTCTTTTTTGTTCACTATGTTTATTTACTATAAATGCTGGACTTGTATGTTTACTATTACTCTCTTGTATGTAATTATTCTTTAATAGTTCATATATATGCATTTTAAATTCATTTAAATCATCAAAATTATATTTTAATGGTTTCTGCGTTATTTTACTATTTTCATCTATTAATTCAATTTTTACTTTTGTCTTATGCTTTTCCCATCCTTCTAATGGATTTTCGCTATATAAGAGTTCTAATTGTTCATTTATTATTTTAACCTTATCTATTGTAAATATGATGATTTCTAGTTGGTTTATTTGTTTTTTATTTATGTTTTCCATTTCTTGATTTATTTTTTCACTTCCTTTTATCCATTCTTTTGGTTTTCTTTGTTTATTATTTACTCTTTTTACTCCTATTTTATATCCACATGGTATAGTAAACCACCAATGAGTTTTAGTTATAATATGAGGATATAGTCTATCTAAAAATGGCATTCCTAATAACATATCTTTTGTTGTAAATTCAAAATTATACATTTCTTCTATTATTAAGATTTTATCCCATATTTGTATTTTTATATTTTTTGCTTTATATGTAATCATACTACTTTCATTGTTGAATCCTGTTACTACCATAGGTGTTTTTAATTTTTCTCATTTATCTTCTGGTAAACAATTATATTTACATATATTTATTTCTGCTCCTGTATCTATCATAGGTGTATAATATCTGTTGTGATATCCTTCTACAATAATTTTTGCAAGTATATATATCTTCATTATTTATTTTGTTCTTTTTATAATTATTTTCTTATTTTGACAGGTTATAATTAATTGTTCATCTTCTATTTTATATGGTTTAAATTGGTCTAACCATTTTATTCCTAAAGTAATATTTTGATTTCCTTGGTAAATTTTAAATGGTATTAATAATGATATTCCTCCTATAATTATTTCTTTTTCTACTATTTCTTCATTTATAGTTACAATTTGGCTAGGTAATCCAGGGCATACATGTCCTGTTTTTATAATTTCTGTATCTAAAACTAATTCTCTAATTATATAATTATCTTCTTGTCCTGTATTTATTAATATCCTGTATCTTTTTTCATTAATTATTCCAGTTATAAAATAATGATTTGGTGTTTCTTCTTCTGTATTTAATATTTTAGGAATTTCATATTTTCTTTTGGATGTACTGGCTCTTGATGAAGTAGTTCTATTTAATATATTTGGTATACTTGAAGTGCTTATTCTTTCTTTTACTATTTCTAAATCTTTTTCCATGTCAATTTCTTTATAACTATAATCATTATTGTCTATTATTGTAATTACTTGGTCAAAAGGGTTTTCTATTTTTATTCTATCAATTTTATTTTTTGACATGACTTTATGTTTTGTTGTTAATATATATAGGTTTTTACATCTTGCTGTAAATATTTTACTTCCTGGTGCTAATTCTATTCCTGATAATTTCCAATATAATACTAATGATTTATCTATATTTCTATCTGTTAATGCTATTGAGTAATTTGCACTTATTATAAATTTAAATTTTTGGTATATTAAATTTCCTTTTACTGCACATATTACGCTTTTTTCTATAGGGTGTATTATTCTATCATCTGCTAAATATATTTCAATAGGTGTATCTATTCCTTCTCTAAAACATGCTTTTATTAGTATTTCTGTTCCTCCTAAATTGTACATATTTTATAGGTGTTTTAGCTTTTATATCTTGTATTTCTTGATTTATCATCCTTTTATTTAATATTGGTATTTGTGCTTTTCCTTTTGTATATTTACAATCTACAATATGTCTTTTTGACTAACAACATAGTATTCTTCTTTTTGTCTTTTAAACCAATTTTTTAAAGTAGGTATTTCAAGTACTTTGTCTACGCTTAAATCTAATTCTTTATTTTTTATTTGTTGGAAAATTGTATTATCAAATATAATTTTTTGTTATACTGATTCTTCATTCTGATATTCTTCTTTAGATATTATTTTTATATCATTTTCAGTCATTATATTTCTTCATTTATCATTTCATTATTTAATTCATATATTTATTTCTATATCTTCGGATCCAATATGAGATAATTCATATATGCTATCATTTTCACTTAATTCATAATCTATGTAATCTATCTGTATATATTTTTCATTATCCATAATTATTTCTGCTATTTGTTTACCTTTTAGATTTTTAGGTAATTTACAGTCTCTAGCTAAATGTCCTAACTTTCCACAATTGTAACAAGTACAATCTGATAATTTTCTTTTTTGTCTGTATGGTCTTTTTATTTTATAATTTTTTACATAATATCTTTTTCTTGGATTTTTATATTTATATCTAGTTTTAGTTTTTCTATAATTTTTATATTTTCTAGGTTTTTTATAATATTTATCTTTACAACCAAATTGTGGTGCTATCGTGTTTTTACAACATGCTAAATTTTTTATTAATACTTTTTCCATTTTTAATTTTTCTTTTTGATTCTCACATAATTGGATAAACCATTGTTGTAAAAATTTTATTCTAGCTCCTAAAGTATCTGTTATTCCTTCATTATTCCAATCTTTAATTATATTTGTATTAAATGGTTCTGGTAATTTTGTAAAATATTGTTGTCTTATTTATTTTGCTTCATCTATATTATATTTTGCTTTGTAATAATATTCTTTAAATGCACATGTATATTCTTCTATGTAACACATATTACATATTGCTAATTTTGACGTTAGTTGTCTATTTATTATTTTTTCTTTATTTTGTTCTTTTATTTCTGTAGTCATACTTCCAAATTCATTTCTTATAGCTAATTCATATTTATCCAATATATCTATATTTGTTGTTGATGTTGATCCATCTATTTTTTTTATCACTCCTAAGTGTTGCTATACTTTCTGATGGTAAATTTTCTATCCATAATTTTGTTGTTCCTACAAATGTCCTTTCGATATATCCTGGTGTATCTTTTACTGCTATTTTATTATCAACTAATTGTTTAGATAAATTTCCTGCCCATAATAAGATTACCTTGTTTATATCTATAACACAGTCTAAGTCTAAAAAGTTATTTTGTTCCATTATTGGTCTAGGTATCCATTTTTTATTTAATCTACTGTTCCATATTGTATTTGTTCTATCTGATCTTTCATAACTATCTGTATAATAAGTTGGTGTTGATCTTCTAGGATTACTTCTTCTAGGACTACTCCTAGGACTATTATCTGGAGTCTTAACTCTTGATGTACCTGGTTTGTTTATATCTCCTGTATTTATTTCTAATTTTTTCAGTTTATCTACTTGTTCTAGAATTTCTGTATATGTTTCACTTATATCACTTATTTCTAAATTTTGATCATTCATTATATCTGATTCATTTATTTCATCATTTATTTCATTTATTTCAAGATTTTCATTTTCATTTAATATTTGTTTCATTTTATTTATTTCACTAGTCAATTCAACTTCTTTTTCTTTTTCTTTTTCTATTTGTTTTTCTTTTTGTTTAGTTTCATATAATAATTTTAACTGAGCTAATTCTTTTTCTAATTCACTTATTTTTGTATTTTTTGTTTCTTCTATCTTTTGTACTTCTTGTTTTGCTTGTGATTTTGGTGAGCTCCAAGTTGATTCGGAGCTTTATTAAGTCCTTGGTAAATTCGTTTGGTATTGTATCGTAGTTAAGGGTAAGGCGGGGTCTGTCCCGACCTACTCTAGTCTTCTATCTTTAAGAGGCTTTGTAGACGTATGTACATGGTTCAGTTGTGTCTTAAGGAGTTGTGGCCTAAACGGCCAAGTCTTGTATATAACTTTTGGATCTACTTACGTTGGTTTGTATCACTGCATCCAAAGTTAACTTGTCTCAATTGTTATAGTATATGCTCAGTAAGAACAGGTTGTAGGTTGGTTCTCTCGGGCCTTTAGGGCATCGGGTGCCTGTCCGTCTTAATGGGTTTTAAGGCATGACAAAAGTGGTATCAGAGCAGGTCATCCTAGGGAGTCTACAAAGCCGTGTCTGGGTAGAGTCTTGCTTATGGATGTGTTGTGCACCACATTTATAAACAGGAGGCTACGGGACATATAGGAGTTGTCTCATTTCTTTCATTTCTTAGATCGTGCGATAGAACTTGTGTTGTAGGTGAATCATATCTAATTCCTCAATTGTTTTATTATAGCAAAGATGCCGATTACGAGAAGGAGTAAAAGTACTGGTAAACGAGTAGAAGTGGCTGCCCAAGAAGGGACCAGCCAACCACCACCAAGTCAAGCTGTTCAAAGTGGGGCTCAAGATGAGTCTCTATCGCAGACTTCCTCGACGCCTCCATCTCCTGAAGAAATAAGGAGGGAAGATGAACCTCAGGAACCCCCTATTAATGCTACCGAGCAAGATTTGAGGAATGCAGTCCAATTATTGACTCGTATAGTTGCTGGTCATGGCCAAAGGCAAGAAGGTCCAGTTGCAGGTACTAGTGGTGTAGTTAGATCAGCTGGAACACGGATACGTGATTTTCTTAACTTGGACCCTCCATCATTTACCGGGTCAGATCCTAATGAAGATCCCCAAGACTTTATAGATCAAATCCAACGCACTTTGGATATTATGCATGTAAGTGGTAAAGAAGCACTTGAGCTAGCTGCATACAGATTAAAGGGTGTGGCTATATTGTGGTATGAAGCTTGGAAGCAATCTAGGGGAATAAATGCACCTTCAGCTATGTGGAAAGAGTTTAAAAAGGCATTCCTTGATCATTATCTGCCATTGGAGATCCGAGAGGCCCGTGCGGATCAGTTCTTAAATCTCCACCAAGGAAATATGAGTGTGAGGGAGTATAGTCTCAAATTTAATTCCTTGGCCAGGTATGCTCCTAATGTAGTAGCTACTATGGAGGATAGAGTTCATCGTTTTGTGGACAGATTAGATTCATATCTGGTTAGAGACTGTACAATTGCTTCATTAAATAAAGATATGGATATAGCAAGGATGCAGGCTTTTGCACAAAAATTGGAGGATCAAAGGCAAAGAAGAAGAACACAAGAGTTGGAAACAGGGCATTCTAAGAGGGCCAGATCCATGGGTCAGTTTACACCATCCCAAGGTGAGTTTAGGCCTCGGTTCTCTAACAGACCACCTAGGCCATCATCTTTCTACTCTACAGCTAGTGCTCCACCACGGTTCCAAGGGTTTAGAGGCAATCAGTTTTGGCAAAGAAGTGAAAGCCAAGGCAGTCATCAAGAGCAAGGAAGTACGAGCCAATCAAGGCCTCCACGACAGCCTTGTAAACAATGTGGAAGGAATCATCTAGGTGCATGCAGGTTTGGGACGGATGTTTGTTTTTGGTGTGGCACACCAAGGCATATGATGAGAAACTGCCCTCATAGGGGAGTGGGTGGCATTGTTCAACCAACTAGATCAGTTGTTGCGTCGACCTCATCAACCCCTTCTTTAGGTAGGGGACTACATATGCCTACAGGTCGTGGTAGAGGAGCTAGGGGAGCAGCTAGTTCTAGTGGAGGTCAGAATCGCACATATGCACTAGGGGATCGACAAAATTTAGAAGCGTCGCCGGATGTGGTTACAGGTACATTGTCCATCTTTTCACATATTGTATATGCATTAATAGATCCGGGGTCTACACTATCATATGTTACACCATTGATTGCTGGAAAGTTCAAAAGAACACCAGAATTATTAGCGAAGCCATTTGAAGTGTCTACACCGATTGGTGAATCTATTATAGCTAGGAGAGTTTATCGTAATTGCATTGTAACTGTTTGTGATCGCGATACATTGGCTGACCTTGTTGAGCTAGACATGGTAGATTTTGATGTTATAATGGGTATGGATTGGTTAGCTTCTTGTTATGCCACGGTAGATTGCCGAACTAAGATAGTGCATTTCCAGTTTCCAAAAGAGGTAGTCCTCGAATGGAAAGGTAATATTGGGATGCCAAGAGGTAAATTTATTTCTTATCTTAAGGCAAAGAAGATGATTTCCAAAGGATACATATGCCATCTGGTTAGAGTGAAAAATGTAGATGTAGAGCCACCAACCCTTCAATCCATTCCGGTGGTAAATGAATTTCCAGATGTGTTTCCTGAAGATCTTCCAGGTTTGCCTCCAGAACGAGAAGTAGAGTTCGGTATTGATGTGCTTTCAGATACTCAACCTATCTCAATTCCTCCGTATAGAATGGCTCCGGCAGAATTACGAGAGTTGAAGGAGCAGTTAAAAGACTTATTACAGAAAGGATTCATAAGGCCTAGTGTGTCGCCATGGGGAGCACCAGTTTTATTTGTACGCAAAAAGGATGGCTCATTAAGAATGTGTATCGACTACCGGCAGTTGAATAAGGTAACAATTAAGAACAAATATCCCCTCCCTAGAATTGATGATCTGTTTGATCAATTACAAGGTGCTAGGTGTTTTTCAAAGATCGACCTGAGGTCAGGTTATCACCAAGTGAGGGTCAAGGACAAAGATATACCCAAGACAGCTTTCCGAACACGGTATGGTCATTTTGAGTTCTTAGTCATGTCATTCGGGCTAACAAATGCACCAGCAGCTTTTATGGATTTGATGAATAGGGTGTTCAAGCCATTCTTAGATGTGTTTGTGATAGTGTTCATAGATGACATTTTGGTGTATTCAAGATCGGAAGAGGATCATGCTAATCACTTGCGGCAGGTTTTACATATTCTCCGTGATCGTAAATTGTATGCAAAGTTCTCTAAATGTGAGTTTTGGTTGAAATCTGTGGCATTCCTAGGTCATATCGTATCCGAGGAAGGAATAAGGGTTGATAACCAGAAAATAGAAGCCGTGAAAAAATGGCCAAGACCTACAACGCCTACGGAGATCCGTAGTTTTCTTGGATTGGCAGGTTATTACAGAAGGTTTGTTGAAGGATTCTCTTCCATGGCTGCACCCTTAACAAAGCTAACACACAAAGGAACCAAGTTTCTGTGGAGCGATGAGTGTGAAAGAAGCTTCCAAGAGCTGAAGAGTAAAATAACTTCTACACCTGTGTTGGTACTTCCAGAAGGTACAAAAGGCTATGTAGTGTATTGTGATACTTCGGGAGTGGGCTTAGGTTGTGTATTGATGCAGCATGGTAAAGTTATAGCTTATGGCTCAAGGCAGCTGCGGCCACATGAGAAAAATTATCCAACCCATGATCTAGAGCTAGCAGCAGTTGTGTTTGCTTTGAAGATATGGCGCCACTACTTGTATGGAGTTCATGTTGACATATACACTGATCACAAAAGCTTGCAATATATTTCTAAGCAAAAAGACTTAAATCTGAGGCAGCGAAAGTGGCTGGAGCTATTAAAAGATTATGACATTGACATCTTATATCATCCCGGTAAAGCTAATGTAGTAGCTGATGCTTTAAGCCGTAAAATAATGGCAACCACTTATGGGAAGTCTATGGAAAGACAAGGAATGACTAAGGATCTTTCCCAACTAGCTAACTTGGGCGTTCGCCTTCTTGAATCTCAAGACGAAGGGGTAATTGTGCAAAATGCGGCAGAATCCTCTTCTTGAATCTCAAGACGAAGGGGTAATTGTGCAAAATGCGGCAGAATCCTCATTAATAGTGGAAGTGAAAGAGAAGCAGTACACTGATCCAATTCTTTTACAACTTAAAGAGAATGTACTACATGGTATGACACAGGCGATTGAGCTTAAGCAAGACGGAGTACTTCGATGTCAAAACAGATTGTGTGTACCTAATATAGATGAACTAAGAAAGAGGATCATGATGG